>JADMNL010000031.1:188672500-189172500 GCA_016271365.2 Neoceratodus forsteri
GCCGGCCCCCCGACGTGCTGACGTCACACACAGTGTCATTATGTCACACCTGAGTGAGAGAGGGAGAGAGTGCGCACATGTGTGCCTGTACTTCTATATCTGTGCCCCAGGGGGCAACTGATAGAACCACAGATGAGGAAATTAGACCAAGTGAAGAAAACAGCAGCTGCAACTGGTCAGAAATGTCTTTCCACAAGGGTGCAAGGATGGGACAGGACCAGAAAATATGGGCTTGATCAGCTAGGAAGTGGCCACATTTTCTGCAGCAAAAAAACATATTCCTGGGGCAAACATTTCATCAGTCTGGCTGGGGTATGAAAGTAATAGATTTCTACACTTCCGTGCAAATTCTCTCCAAATTATAGTGACTTTAACTGAAGGAAGAGTATGTTTCAGCCATTCGGAGTATGGTATTGAAGTATTAAGATCAAGTTCCAGGTATCCAGTATGGGTTGTGTTGGATCCCCTAGAAGGTCCTGGAAACCTCTGTACATACTTCCTAGTGGGTGTAACCAGACTCCTATAAATCATCATGATACAGGGGTCGAAACTGGAACTGGCCCACTAGCCAAATGCTGGTAGATTTTGTGTTGGGCTACTAAGAATTTCCTTTAACTAGCCCGGCAGGCTTGTACCAGAGAAGATAACATTTCATTAAGTACATCAGCTGGGCTAGTGGAAAAGTCTGTGGCGCTAGTGGATTTTCCCAGTCACTAGCCCTGCTGGCTAGTGGCTGCAAAACTTGATTTCGACCCCTGATGATAGCAAAGGAGCAGGATTAGGAAGACATGTTGTACTCATCTCTTAATGAAGAAGGTAGGCTCTAACTTGACTATATCGGAAGTGTTCCCAATCCGTCGGGTGATACTGGGATTGCAGCCATCCAAAAGGAAGGACTCCTTCTGCATCTGAAAACTGGAAAATAGAAGTTAATCCTAATTGATGCCACCTTCAAAACATATGGTCATTTTGTATAGGAAGAACATGTGTATCTACGGCCAGAACTCTACAAAAATAGAATATTTGTGCAAGAACACGGAGATTACAGAGGCTAGCCCACGCACTCTGCATTTGGGCTGTAAAATTTGAAAAATCAGACAGGCGCATAGTATTTCCTGAATTAGAAAATGGCAACTTGCCTATATCATACATATTAATTGCAAATTATTTTTGTTTCCAAGGAGGGGTTGTAGGTATGGGAGTTGTAGGTATTGGTTTAACAATGTAGAATTTTTTTTTTTTTTTTTTTTTGTACTAAACTGAGCTGCCCTTGCATACTTAAATAAATTGGGAAGGTCAACCACCCCCCCTGGACACAAGATGAAATGTATTCTGGGGTGGCAGCCTCCCCAGAGAACGCCATTTCTCTTTGAAGAAATGCTCATTTTGAAATGTTACTTTCTTTTTTCTGTTACTTGGCAGTCTCCGTACAGATTTTACTGTGAGACCCTCCTCCTCCTGGGTCTATTCCAGTTGTCTAGTACAGTGGTTCTCAAGCCTTAATCCTGGTGGCCACCAGAGCTTACTGATAGGGTCCCCCTGATGAAACGCATTTCGTTTTGACACACTTACTATACAGTAAATGAAGTCCCTGATCTGTTTTCACCTGAATGTAAAATTGTCCATCCCATTGCCTTTGTAATTGGGGGGGGGGGGAGTAGCTCTGTGACAACAGAAAATTGTGCTGGTGCCTCATTTGAGAAGTGCTAGCCTAGTACCAGTCTACCTGACTTTGTGCACTTTACCTCAGTGAGTTAGTTTCCCTGGTAAAGTTGAAACGGGCATAGATATAGAGAATTATGCATGGGCAGCCATGCACTAGAAGGCTGTTTCCATCTAGGATTTGGATGACATCATAAAGGATTTGGATGACATCATAAGGACTGCAACAGTGAAGCTCAAGAGGTCCCTGAAGTCCTCGGAGCCCCCAGATGGAGACACAGCTGAGTTGGGCATGGTTGCCTGTTTGGTTATTTTGTATAGTATATGGTCTGAAATGTATAATTGTTTTTCTTAAAGATCTTCTCAAAATCTTTGGTTAATTCTTTTATTTTAATTTTTTTAATGGGCAGGGAAAAAATAAACCCACCCTCACCCAGCTTCTGAAAACACCTGAGTGAGGGGTAGGCCTCCTTGTGTTTGTGCTTTTTGTTTGGTTTTTAATGATGAAGCAGAAGCTTTTGTGTTAGGGGAGGGTTTGGGTTCTGTGTGAGCAGAAAATGAAAATAAAATACCAGGTGGTTTGTGCAGTTTTTGTTCAAATTAAAAAAAAACAAAAAAACTCTTGTACCACAAAAGGTTAAAACAGCATTCTGTGACCTTTGATACAACCATCTTTTAGTTAGGATGGAAATCCATGTACACCAAGAGGGTAACCATATAGGAATCGTAGGAAAAGTTACAAGCTGTATTAGGCTTTGGACCCATTAATAGCGTGCTATTTCTCAATGGACAGATCCCACTATACTGCTATCCTTGAGATATTCATCCATTTTTTTATTTTTATTTTTTTAAATGTCAAGTGTTCTGCTCATCATAGTTGATTTAGGAAGGCTTTTCCTCATAGCCCCAACTCAGTGTGTTAACCAAGCTCCCCTTCTGTTCTATACATTTCTCGTCTTGGTTGTTAATTGTGACCTCTGTTACCATACTAACACTCCTCAAGGTCTAGTCTCCGACATTTCCAGATACCCCTGTCTTGAAAGGCTTGAAAGATTACAAACATGTCACCTCTAAGTCTTCTTATCTATTCAAGTGTGAATAGATTTCACTTGCATCTCCTTTCCTTGTATGACTTTTCCTTCAGGCTTGAAATCATATGCGTAGCACCTTGTGACCCTGTTCAATAACTTAATTTCCTTTTTCATAGGCTTCATAGAGGGGGAAATGAGTCAGTAGGCATTGGCCTGTAACGACTCGCCACATTTCAGTGGTGATACCTCTTACACAGACTATCCATGTTGTCTAGGAATGTTTTAAATCCCTCCATAGGTTGTACTATGAATGACAGATTCTGGTAGGGAGTTCCATATATTCATCATCCTCTGGTTAATCCAACCCCCTCTCTTTATTTTTTAAATATTTTGCCTCTCAATTGTAATCCATGAGGTAGTGTGTGTGTGTTTTATAGTTCTTCCTTTTATCCAGTATACTCCAGTCCCTTACAAGCGGCCTTGTATATCAAGCAGAGATCACCTCTTGTTCTTCTGTTAGCCAGTGAGAACATGTCCAATTTAGTCAATCTCAACATAAGAGTACCTTCTCGATTTTTAATTTGTTTGGTGTCTCTTCTTTGGACACTCTCAATTAGCCTAGTACTTCCCTTGTTTTGTGGAGCACAGAATGGCATACAGCATTCCAAGTGTAATCTAACTAAGGACGAATACAAAGGTACAATAACTCGGGGAGCCCTGCTTTTTATATGCCTCCGTATTCATCCAAAAACTTTATTGCCCTTTTGAACCACCTTTCTTGCATGGCTATTGGTCCGCAAATTATTAGTTATTATAATGCCTAGATCTCTTCCTCTAGTGGTTGTAACTATTCCTTCCCACCAATGTAGTATCTGGCTTGTTTGTTGTGTCCCAAATGCATTACTCTGCATTTATCACTATTAAATTTAAGCTTAAGTTCTTCAGCCCATACTTCCAGGTTCCGTATTTCTTTTTTGAAATTCAGCCATAGCTGTGTCATTGTTTACTATCCTACCCAGTTTTGGTATCCTCTGCAAACTTCAATGTCCATGCTACCTTAGAAGTTTGCGTTGTTGATACATATATATTAAACAGTGTTGGTCCAAGACAGATCCCTGAGGGACTCCACTGGTAACATCCCTCCACCCAGAGTAATGCCCCCCTAATACACACACGCGGTGTCCAATTGCTTCACCAAGACCTAACCAATTTAATTAGATCGGTTGGAAATTCGGAGCAGACTAATGTATCTACCAATTCCCTATGTTCAAATGCTTTAGTGTAGTCTAGGTATATCACATCCACTAGGAGTCCCTGATCCAGTGTACTACTGAACAGTTCGTAAAAGTGCATTAAATTAGACCCAACAGGGTTTTAAATTAGCAGTTGTTTTCTTGGGATGATACTAACTGTACAGAAAGTATTCATATAGATTTTCTAGAAGTGCTGTGTTTGTTAAACACAGTGAGGCAAGAACTATGCATTTTCACATAGATTTAGCATTTTTATGAACAAAACGCTAATCAATTTTTAGAGTTAAATAAATCCCTGCCCAATCTTCCAGGTGTAAATCCATGCTGTGTTGCGTCAATTAATCCTTTATTTCTCACACAAAGATATCTATTCTTTCCTTCACAAATATTTTCCCCAGCACAGAAGTAAGGCTAATAGGCCTGTGGTTCCCAACATGTCTAGAAACATAGAAACATAGACTTTGACGGCAGATAAGGACCGCTAGGCCCATCTAGTCTGCCCATTTCCCTACCTACAGGATAGGCCGCAGATCCTATTTAACCAACAGCCTATATCTTCCTGCCTCACAAGAATTGCCTTTATGTCTGTCCCATGCATTCTTGAATTCTCCCACAGTTTTAGACTCCACAACTTCCTCAGGAAGGCTGTTCCATGCATCCACTACCCTCTCTGTGAAATAATACTTCCTCACATTGCCCCTGAACCGCCCTCCTATCTTTAAATTGTGTCCCCTTGTTCTTGCAAGTCTCTTTTTCTGAAAGATGCTACCCTCTTGGACTTTGTTGATTCCCTTGAGGTACTTGAAAGTCTAGACCCCGTTTTGAAAATTGGTGTCACATTTGCTTGTCTCCATTCTGGAATAATGGACCCCTCCTTTAGACTTGTATTGTATGGCAGCATCAGTGGACCAGCCAACTCATAAGCCAGTTTTCATTCTGTGGAGTCCAGTACTTCCCACAGTATTCCAAATGTGGTCTCCCACGTGCTACATACAGGGATATAATCACTTCCTTCTCTCTGCTTTTAATGTTTGTTTTTCCCAAACATCCCAGTATTCTATAGCATTTTTTGTCTATCTCAGTGCATTGGTCTACAAATTTAAGATTCTTTATTATGTCCAGATCTTACTTTAGTTTTCCTTCATTTCCCTTACGTTTATATGGTATTTGACCATCTTATTCTTGTACCCAAAGTACATCACAATGCATTTCTAGATGTTAAAATTGTTTGACTTTGTGCCCATAATCCAGTTGGTTGTAATTCATCTTAAAATTTTCTAATGGCTTCATCACTGTCCACTGTAGCCCCTACTCTTGTATCGTCTGCAAACTTAAAACATCCATCCTGCTTCTCTGCACTATGTGGATGATATGTAGGCATTGAGGAGCGGACCCAGTACTGAACTCTGGGGGACACTGCTCATAACTTGTCCCCAATCTGACAAGTGCCATTTGATGCACACCCTTTGCCTCCTCTCCACCAGCCAGGATTTGATCCAACTAACAGTTCTCTTATTTAACCCCAAGTTGCCATATCTTCTGTCAGTTCTTTGTGGGGCACACTATCAAAGGCTTTGTAGTCCAGGAAAACCACATCTACAGGCAGTCCCCCTATCCGGTCTTTGCCAGATTCAAAAAATATCAGGAGATTTATCTGGCAAGACTGGCCAGTTCTTTTAGGACCCTTGGATGTAATTTCATCCAGTCCCTGAGCCTTGACTAGTTTTGTCCCTCCAGTTTCTTGATAATAATATAGCTGTTTAAACAGAATTTGGGTCTGTTGTCCGTATCCACTTTATTATAATTAGCTTTTTTATCCTTTTGAAAAACTGAACAAAAGAACCCACTAAAGATGTTAACCATGTCACCACATTCGCGTGACACAATCATTATTGACCTCAAGTGATCCCACAGCCTTCTGCATACCCTTGTTACTATTTAAGTATTCATAAAAGTTCTTGTAATTATCCTTTGTGTTGGCTGCCAGTCTAAATTCCATATTCTTTTTTTTACTTTTTTTTAATCTTTAGTTATATCGTACCCATAGCCTATCTGTATTCCCTTTCTTAGCTATCTTACAGTATATGCCTTTTTTCCCCTCAGACTTTTAAATACTGGTGTTAAGCCATGGGGGAACTTTCTCTTTATGATTGTACTTAATTATTTTGTGGCTCATTATCCTCCACTAGGTTACTGATTTTTTTTTTTTTTGTTTGTTTTGGGGGCATTTCAAACCGTTCCTCAAAGTTTTTGCAAGCAAAGTCTGCTTTCTAATCCCATTGTCCCATCTGTTTCCTCACTTTTCCAAAATTAGCTTTATTAAAGTACTTGACAGTTGTTTTACCTGGCCCTGCTCCTGAGTTCTAAAATTATTAATCTTAAAACATAGTTATGGTCACTATTACCCAGGGTCTCTTAAAGAGCATCTTTTAATGCTCTTTCTGAAATTCCCCCCATAACCTACAAAGGATCCTTGGGTCTTCCCGACTTGCTGGGTGCCTTTAATAAATAAATAAATAAATAAATAAATAAATAAAAATTAAAAAAAAAAAAAAAAAGCCGGCTTTCGGAAGAGAGGGGATCGTATTTTTGGCTCCATGGAGCCGAGAGCCCAATCCTTCCACTTCTGTTCAGAGCGCTGCCCCCATGCTTGCACCTTTTTCGTAGTTTAATAGTCAGGAGAGCATGGGGTTGCACTCCATTGACTTCAATAGAGTTTCTCTTTTAAGCACTAATTTCAATATTTCAGTGGCCTGACTGAAACTAACCAAGGCCACTGCTAAACTAAGAAGGTATACTGTACCAGAATAAAATGTTTTCTTTCCTTTTTGTGACATTTTAACCCAGAGCTGTTCTGTACCAACAGAGATGTTTTTAAATTTCCATAGCATTCATTTTGTTACTTATATACAGGGCTGTTTTTCCCTCTTTTTTCCTACCCTGTCTTTCCTAAATAGATTGTACCCTTTTATGCTTTTACTTCATGAGTCTTCCTCACACTACCAAGTTTCTGTGATTGCACAGATTTTAATATTCACATTTCTTAAAATGGTCTCCCAACTCTTACTTTGTGTTTTCCCATTCTGACAGTAATTAATATGCAATTTAATCCTTGCTCTCTGTTATTCGATTAGTATGTTTCCTTACAGTATGCTCCTTAGGCCCATTTACAACTTTTACTGTCAGCATTATGACTAGAATCTCTGCCCACCTCCCCCTTCGGTCGTAGAATACATTTTAGAATTCCTCTTGCTTTAAACTTTGTCACCATACAAACTCTGGTCCCTCTCAAGTTGGTTCCAGTTTCTCTGGAACCCAACACCCTCTCTGTTGCAGTCTTCTGAGCTATCCATTCAGTTGCTTAACCACAACTATATTAGCCCTTCCAGCTTGAGGTATAGATAAGATTTTGGAGACTACTACTGTACAGTCTTTGCCTTTTCAGAATCTCACCTGTAGCTTCAGAGTCCCACTGTATGTCTTTTTCCACTCTTCTACCAGTGTTGTTGGTGCCAACATGCAACACCAAGGTGGGTGTTTGTGTCTCCTACAGAAAACCTTCAATATTGTTTACCCTTGCCCCAGGTAGGTTCATCTACAGGTGAGGTTGAGCAACCCAGTCCCCAGCCTACCAGTTGACCCATCAGTGAAGACGACATCACACTTGACAGCCCTTCTCAGTGTTCCCCAGTTGCTGTATGTGGAAAAGTCTAGCATCAGGGAGTCTCTGCTGTGGCTGACCCTGTTTCAGCCTTTGGGTCTGTAGGGCTTGATTTGTATTGGGAGATTGGGAGCTGAGACTGCCTAAATGTTGTACAGCATTTTTTCGAGAGCAAACCTCTACTTCCTGGATTGTGCCAGTCTTTGGGGGGGGGGGGTGCTCTTTCAGGGCCGATGATGCTGTGTGTTATAGTATGTACTCTAGCTACTCTGTACAGCTGCTTTTTAAATTTTCTGTTAGACCTTTTTTTCCTCCCTGCCATGGTCTTCTGTACATGTCTTGCTAGTTATACAACAATTGGAATGCTGCACATCAAGATATATTAATGGCAGCTCTAGCAGTTCTTCATATTTGTGTTAGCCTTTTTATTTATTTTATTTTTTCAGAAAGATTAAGATGGTCTGGGGACATGGTATTAACGTTCCTGAAGACAATAAAAAAAAAAAAAGTCAAAAGTTATACTAAGTCAGGACCCAGATAATTAGTTTTGTAATAAAATGTTGATCTCAGGCCAACGCTACCTGAGGCAGTAGCATATCTTAAAAGTATTAACTGCAGAAGCCAACTCCTAGCATCAAGGGGGAGGTTAAGGAAGCACCAGCATGTTCTGGTAAGAGGATTGTCTAGTCCCTCAAGAAATCTAATTTACAGTGGTTTAGGAGGATTTGGATTTATGCACAATATTGAAATACTAGGTAGTCTTTATGGTTAAATGCTCTGTGTTCTCAATATGCTGCTACTGGGATATGAGTACAAATATGTACTCTGTGTTTTCTTAATTATGCTAGAGTTTTTTTTTGGGGGGGGTTGCTGTCTATGAAGGGATATTAAATACTTGTAGGGCATTGTATTGGTTGCGTTCTGTTATAACATCTAACTCTATCAAAAAATTCAATTTAAAAATAAATCTTTCTAATGGGGCAAAGTCTAAGCAGTGCCAAAAGAGGACTGAAGGAGATCTTCCATGACGTCCAACATCCCCCTTTTATCCAACATTTTAAACACCAGTACTGGTCTTCAGTCCTTGAGAAAAAGTAAAACAGTGGGTTTTTACAACAGCCCACAAAGGTGTTAAAACTGTGCTGGTTCCCCTGGGTGCCAAAGCATTTTGGTAGCAATGATAAGGCCCTATCATATTGCAATGATGCATCTCCTTTTTTAATGGATATTTCAAAAGCCTGGTTTACCTAACCCCTCCATTGCGAGAGCCTTTGCCACCATGGAACCTACTGCTGGTGCTTGCAAAGCTGATGAGGAAACAATTTGAGCCCATGGACAGGTGAGATGTCGCACCTATCGTGGAAAACTGCATTTTTGTTCACCATCACCTTGCCCAGATGAGTGAGTGAGCTCCAGGCACTTTCTGTGACGTTTGCATATCTCTGTTTTCACAGTGACAAGGTCGTTCTTTGCCTCCATGTGAAGTTCCTCCCAAAGGTAGTTTTGGAGTTTCTCCTTAACAAAGTATTGTATTTCCCTGCCTGCTTCCTGAGGCTGCATACTTCAGATGCAGTGTGTGTGCTCCATACAGTACTCTGGATGTACACCAGATGGTCCTTTATTGTAGGGATCGCATGACAAGGGTTGCCAACTGTTGGTTACCTATGTTGAAGCCACTCTGGGCAGACTGGCAGCTAAGCAGACACTTGGTTGATGAATAACATACTGAATCAATATTTGTTACAAGTTGGCTGATAGGGAATTACCCAAGGGATTGAGGACTCGTTCCACCAAACTTGCTGCCTCTGTTGCTGCTGCCAGGTATATCCTGATCGAGGAGATCTGCAAGGCTGTGACCTGGCCCCAGTACACATGTGTTCATATCTCACTATAGCATGGACATCTTCTGTCTTGGTGATGCATTTGGGGCCTCAATCCTTCAGCCTCTTTTCCCTAAATAATTTGGGTGCATGCCTTGCCTTCACTTCCTGCGGGACTGCTGGGAGTCTGCCCAAGTATGGAAATCACAATTCTGTTGCTGGTGTTCAGTTCTCATCCACACAACCCACCCGGCCTCTCCTGGACAAACATGCTCAGATTCCTGCTTCCAGCATGCGGATCTGATGTCAAACAGGGTGAAGCTAGAGGACAGCCCCAAGTAGTGGGAGAAGCCAAGCTTGAAGACTGTTCTGGTGACTGAGCAAATCCCAGCTGAACTGCCTAAGTGTGGATATGAACTGAATAACAGTTGTGGACCATAGTTACGATAAGTAACCTCAATTTTCGGTATCAGCCTGTGACCCCTGCAACCCTCTGTAACAGGGGCTTGCCATTCTCAACCAAGTATCTGGAGGAATGGTCTATAGCAGAAGAAATGCCCCTCAAAGGCTGTAGTAGTGACTGTGTTTTTTTTCTGTTGTATGACACAGTGCTTCTGGTGTGTGAACTTGAATGGAATACTGGTCCAGACCATCCTCACGGTTATGAGACTGTCTGGCACTAACGGTAGGAATGTCCCCCCTCATCACAAAGGTGGCATTGGAGCATGTTGTTACAATGTAAACAAACATTTTCTTGGTCGCAGACATAATCCGCAGCAAAGCTGATCACAGGCATTCCTGAGATATGATCTGGAACCACATTTATAGCAGGATTTCAGTTGACCAGGATAAAACAAGATTTCCCCAAACTGTACCCAGAAAGAAACTGCTGGAGAGTTGTTAAATCCCTGTCTGCCATAGCTCAGACTAGCCCTTTTAGATTCCATACTGGGTGCAGGCTGATCTAGTACCTCACACCTTTGCTGCAGCCAGTACTGTGTGTCTGAACTCTTACACCTTCAGTTTTGAAAAGCTCTGTTATTCTCTTGAAGGCAGGTTTAGAGAAGGAGATATCTGTAAATGGGGGCCAGAGGAGACAGTCCTTAAAAACATGGTATTTTGGGGCACTAGAGAGCCACATTCAAGACTGGAAGTGTTTTCTGGTAGCTCTGCATTACACTCTGCATATATTGAGGTTAAAATTCATTTTTCAGCAGCATTTACTTTTTCCTACTTTAGAGTTCAGTGGCTAGTTATCTGCTGAACAGAACGGTACCATATACAGGATAGGCCACCCAAATGGTGCAGAGGGAGGCACTGGCCAGAATTCTCAGCAGCAGATACCACAGGCCTATCATGGAGCATCTGCTCAAGCAGTGGGCCTGAGCGGAGCAGGAGATCCCCTGCCGTGGGACTCGTTCCTAAAGGCAATCTGGGACATGGATCACAAAGTGGAGCAGGTTCTTGGGAGTCTGGGAGCCCAGTCTATTAAAACTGATTTGGCTATTAACAGCTGCCAGAGAAGCTGAAGATCGATCGGTCACAAAAAACTGAAGCCACATTTGCCAAATTCACCATCGATCACTCACCTGTGAGCCCGAGTGGAGACACTGGAGAATTCAAACCGGGCCATGAAATTGTGGCTGGTTGGGATTTCAGAGGGGACGAAAGGGTAGGGTTTACTCTCCTACTTTAAGCAGTGGCTGTAATCCTGTATTCCCTCTGAGGCACAGTTGGACCTAACTTCCCTTAAATGAGCATACAGAATGAATTTTCGGTGGGCCCAGGACAACCGGGAGCCGTCCTGCATAGTCTTGCTGGTTACGGCTGGCTCAGAAATCTGGGACATAATCTTACAATGGGCCGGATCCCACTACCCTTAACCATGGAAGGCCACAACATAAAAATATTTCCTGACTGGTCGTGTGCAACTCGTAGCTGCCGTAAATTATTTGACCCTCTTTGGTGGCAGTTGCTGGGTTTGGGAGTGGTCTGTTCCCTGCTCGCTCCAGCCTGTGTCTGCATCACATACAGTGGGAGAACCTACCACTTTAATGACCCGGAGGAAGCACAGAAGAGAGTGGACCTAATTGTGGCTGAGTTTGTCAACCACCTCTGGAACACCTTTTGTTCCCTGAATTGGAGGAGGAGGAGGACTGATATCTTCCCTGTATGTACTAGTAACTGAATTGGGTTTCGACTTACTTTGGGGAAGGGAAGCTTCAACCTGTACCTGTTAACTTTTCATAAGTCTTCATTGTGAGCTATTTGCAGAAGCCTTCTGGACTTGAAGTACCATTTCTCCATAGATGTAGTACCAGATACTGGCGTTTTGCAGACTTTAATATGGTGCCGACCATGAGGAGCACGCGATCAATGGAGCAGTTTGGGCGCCTTATAAACTCATTAGTTGGGACTCTTGTTGTTGGAGCGTTCGTTATCTAGGTTTTTTAGTCATAATGAGTTTATGGTATTTACCCCGTTGCACCACCGTGTTTTATACGTAGATTATTTTCCAGTCTTCTGATTCACATCAGTTAATGTTGATGTTTTAATCTCAACTTTCAATAGAATGGGCTCAGAGTGATGTAGTGTTTATTTGCAACTGCTAGGCATTGTAACCTACAGTTGATATAGGCTACGTGGAATGATGGCTTTAGAGGTTGTGTAGTTTTTCCCTAATGTTTTACCTAAACTCTTTTATCCCACAAGTTTAACGTGGCTAGCTATCCGAACAATGCTGCCTGAGCATACTGTCTTCTGATAGTTTGCAGATAAGTTTTCTATGTAGAGCACCCCGCTTGCTGTATTGCAGCTCGATGGACTTGATTTTTCTGATGCTATCATATCTGTAACGTCATTTATCTGGAGATGTTTCGCTCCTAGTTCCATTGTTTGTATTGCCTTTGGCATGTTCATTTTAAAAAGTGAAGAAAAATGAAGTTGGGGGGGGTACTTTTGACAAAACAATCAAGGCGGGAAGCATTTTTGAAGTCTATGTCAAACATTGAATCACCCAAGTGTGGTTCAGGCATACAGTTTGAAATTATAACATTTCATCAAGTATTTCAGCAGTGTTTTGTCAACATGGATGTTGTCAGAATTTTTATCCAGGCCTCTCTCTTAATGCAGCTGGACTGTTTTGACATTTAGCAGGCTTCTCACACATCTGAAAAAAATCAAACCTCTTAAAAGTGGGCCTAGACCATAATCTGTCCACACCTCCCACCCCCATGCAACCGCAATACCTGGTTGAGGAAGAAGATAAGGACAGCCTAAAGAAGGTGCACCAGCCTTCCAGACTCATCCACAGCTGGTAGAGTCCAGTGTCCCTGGCCCTCTGTGCTGTAGTAGAGGGCACACTAAGGAAAAGTTTCTTACTTGCAGACAGGATTTCCGATCTGCCCTTGGATCAATTTGCCAAAAGTATGAAGCCGTCTCCTTTGTAGTTTCTGCTTTGGGTGGGGGGTGTCTGACAGCCATTTCATACCACATGGAGATTTGGTCTACCTTGCTTTCAGCACCCCTTTTCTAGTAACTAGTCTGAGTCCCTACAGGGTTGAAAATCTTACAATCCCACAGATTCAGTGGGAACTTTCTCTCTTCTCAAACCAGACCTGCAGCCAGCTGTAGCTGACTGGAACAGCTGGGCTGCAGTGAAACTGACACGGACTGCGCTGATGACTGGGACTGTGACAAATGGAGTCACCTGACCTGTAACCTCTGCTTCCCATGGATGAGCTTGGCCTCCTCTGCAGCAAGCAAGGACAACAGGTATGCCTTCTGTTCCTTCCTGAGCCTACAGCTGCATTTCCTCTTTCTCCAGATCAACATGCCATCCACATCATTGGACTCTGACATCACCATGTAATGCCACTTTCATCACAGGTTCCGAGCCATTCACAAGACTAGTAGCGAAGGAGGCAGAAAGTGCCTCCTTCAAGAAGAACAAGGGAGTTTCTCTGGTGAGCAGGCCAATATCCTCCCAGTCAAACAGGTCTATGTAATCAATATGTGTCTCTATCTCGCTCTCTCTCTCATTATTCCTTTTCTAGTTAAAACATTACCAATACACGAAACAAAAAAAGCAGACATCACATTTTTTGGATTAATTTTTGAAAATGTTTCTCCAGGTAAGCACACTGAGCAACAAGTTGCTAATCTCCTGGTGTGAGGAGGGGGGAGCAGGAGAGATGCACACTGTTAACAGTACAGAATCAGATATTACACTGGGAGAAATGCATTACAAAAAAAGTACTGCAGTGGTAAACTTGCAGCAAAAAGGTAAGTGATACAAACTACAACAATGTAGGGAATGGTAAGTGATATAAAAATTCAGAGAGCATGAACACCGGATACTGAAGCAGTAACAATAATGAATGCTGGAACAGTAAACAATTAATAGAAAAATTTAAGTGCTAGTGTTTTACTAGCTTGTTGCCGTCTTGGAGCCCATGGTTGACTGACTTGTGCGTGTCCCCCCCCCCCCGCCTTCAGACCTGGCTAGGTCACTGCACCTGGCACAAGGCTGCACTGCCGAAGACCCAGACATTTCACTGTCCACAATTTACTGCCGTCACATCTCTAGGCCACCAAGGGGCAGTATTTTGCTTTATATTCTTTCTGAAACATACCACGGGAGGATTCTGTTTAAACTAACTTCCTCATTCTGAAAATGGTTACATTCTTTGTCAAGCCTGTATTAAAATGCAGTACTCTAAAGAACAGCTGTTGCCTCTGGTGAAACTTCTGAAAATCTAATATTTAGACAAAACTCTTTTTATATCATTCTGTGTATTTCGCTCCCTCGTTCGTTCTTTCACAGTAAGGCTATTTGATTTTAAATGAGACTTTTGTCCTCTGACTTTTTTCTGTTCTGACTGCTTATTCCTCTTCTGAACTCATCCTTTGCTTCTGACATCAGTCGCTTCCCTGGCAGTAAATTATGGTGCCACAAAGAAGACTCTAACTTAAGGTGGAGAAGTGAACAAGGGCAGGATACACGGTCCCTGCTTTCATGCATGTATCCAAAATAACAAACAAGGAGAAAATAAATGCAGAAACTATTATATTTTATGAAATGTTTTTAACCAGCCAGCCCGGTGGCATTGAGGGTTTAGGCACTGGACACCACACCTCTCGCTGCGCCAGGGACCTGGGTTCGGGAGCGAGCCTGGGTCACTGGGGGGAGGGTGGGAATTGGTTTGAGCTGCTGTACTGCAGCTCTCCTCTCCCAGGGAGGGTCCTGGTTGCTCCTGCTGCAGGGTTGCCCCCGGGTGGATGCCCTACGGTAGTGCAGACGGTGAGCGGCTAGAACAGGGAGTGTGCCACAGATCGCTGCATGCGCATGCCCCCGCAGCAAGGGTACGAGAAGAAAAATGGGAGCTGGCAGGTTCCATGATGGCCCGGCTGTGCCCGCATTAGCCCCCTCCCCGGAGTCTAGATGTTGGTTTCCAAGGAGGAAGGAGTCAACGCTCCTTGCCCTCTGCCCTGTTGGGGCGGGGGGGGCAACCTGTGAGAGACCTTCCTGGGAAGGACTGGTGCGGGGATGCCAGGGCTGGAGAGTGAGACCCTCCAAGGGAGGGTCCGGAGCCATAGCCGCCTGCCAGCCCCGCAGGAGGGAGGGAGGGATAAATGTCTGTATTTAAATAAAGTTTTTAACCGACTTTACCTGAATGCCCACTGACCACTCTGCTCCCAGCATCCATGACGCAGTGTGGAGCAGAGCCATGGGTAAACTTGTTCATGAACGAATTCTGAATTATTTATTTTTTTAATTCTTTTATGTCCCCTCCTGCGTGACAGCCAAACTTATCCCCTGCGTCACCCAAGGTGCCTAGCTCTGCTGAGCACCAGTCCCCCTCCAGCCACTTCCATGCTGCTGTGGTCTGTCTCCTTCCCCCCCCCCCGGTCAGTGAAGGAGGGAGGGGCCCCCTCCTACCTGAACAATCTTCATCGGGATGGTGGCTGAGGGTTCTGGGTAGATCCATGTTCAGTTCATCGGGGGCTGTCATCAGGCTTACCAGGGGTTGTCGTGTAGATCTTTGTTTCTTTTCTCCCAGCCCCGAGGATGCTGGTATGCTCGATGCTGGCACGCGCCGGAGATCTGAAGTGCATGTGTGCACATAGTCATGCTGCTGTACCAGATCTCAGCCTGAATCCCTCCCTCCCATGGCACCCTCTGCTGCACTGCCACCTGTGGTCACCCAGGTATCAGTCTTACGAGGGTGATGTTCCTCATAGTCCAGAGGAGAAGAGTGTCACCTAGGATGCTCAGCCTTCTGTCCCCAGCCAGCCCCTGTTGATGAGTTTTGAATTTTTGATTTATATGAACAAATATCATTTTCTGATGGTTTACTGCGTTTGGAAAAGTCTTTTTTTTTTTTTCAAAATGAATGCTTAAAAATGGTTTATTTAGTGTTTTAAAATTGAAGCCATCACTCTGAGCATGCTTGTTAGCATTGACGCTAATGCGCTTGCTCAGAGTGACAACTTCAGTTATATAAATACACTTCACTATGTGGAAAGTGCTATATAAATGCAAATTTTTCATAGTAATAGTGGTATTGTTATTCTGTAGGCAGGAATTCTCCACTCGGGGGTTGCCTTTCGGTTAGCACGAGGTAGGACACTGAGCTGTGTCTTAGCAGCATGATATGTCCAGTCCTGTTCCTGAATGTCGGACCAAGTGTGGTAGGTGAGACTAGTCCCGGTCTACTTTCTTACTGGCCACAAAAGTCTCCCATCATAGACTGTACACTAGAGGAGGTGGGGTGACACATGAGACATGCTGTGTGTGGGCAGGGGGGTAGGTGGAAGCAGTGGCAGCAAGCAAGCAGATTATGCTTCCAGGGCACGCCTCCACCCACATCCAGTTGCAGTGCCAGGACCTTGTGCGCCCCCCAGCTGGGGAAAGTTTTGGCTAGCTCCATCCAGAGGGCTAAGTCTTGGATAGTACAGTATATGAACAGGCAGTTGGTTTCCTAGGGCCATTGGCAACCATTCCTGTAAGCATGGAGTTGAGGGGTCATGGACAGGCTGAAGGGGAGCCTTACCCACTGGAGGAAGAGAGCAGAAAGCTTTACAAATGTGCTACATTTTTTTTTGTAACATTTCAAATGTAGTGTCTTAACAGCAATTAAGTATTGTGGTTTTAAAAATGTGAGTTGTCATCTGAAAAATCTGGCTGCTTGTTGGAAGAGTATGACTTTGGCCTTGTATGTAGGAAGCAACATTTTTAATTTGTACTTTGGGACTTGCTCTTGCCATTTTGGAAACAAAATTATAATTTGTGAAGAACTTGGATTCACTTTAAATTCTTTAAAGGGTAAAAGTAAGCCCATTATCGGTGGAGTGTGTTTGCAGCCCTGCAGATATAAAGCTGTCTAGGCTGAATTGGTGTAAACCGAATCATGTGGAGACATTTTTGTTGCAGTATAGAATTTATGCTGCTTTTGTGCTAGGTGGTTGTGGGCTTGCAGTTTAATTGGAGAGATGGCACTGTGTCTCACATTTGCACTTTGCCATGTGGGATGCTTGTCTGAGAAACGCACTAGGCTGTCATTCCACAGATCAAGTGCATCACCACCTATATGACATTCCCCCATTTCACTGGACTGGGAAATGAAACTCTAGATTGCTCCAAATCCGTTTCTTTTATGGTGCAGCACACTGTTGCCAAACCACTTGGTTGGCTAATTGGTTAAATTTAACAGTCTGAGTCCTGTATTTTTTCAACACTAACCATAATCCAGTTCATGAAATGTTTCGTGTTCTCAGTATCATATTTCTTATGAAATACCACTGCCTGGTTTTCAATAAAGTACTCAAATAACCAAACAAATTGAACTATAAAATATTTATGTTTAGTGACAAGCTTAGGCAACTCAATACGTCTTCTGTCATTTCTCAACAATACGCTAAGG
The DNA here is from genome assembly GCA_016271365.2 of Neoceratodus forsteri. NCBI lineage: Eukaryota > Metazoa > Chordata > Ceratodontiformes > Ceratodontidae > Neoceratodus > Neoceratodus forsteri. Next base: position 188,689,853 of record JADMNL010000031.1, read on the forward strand.
TTCGGCCTCCCTAGCATTAATATTTACAAAGCAAAGAAGGATAATGACTGTAAAGCCTTTTGACTTCTGACGTGTGGTGAGGAGACAAAAATTTAGTACCCTCTGGTAAAACCAAGTAACTCGCTGAAATGCTGAACTGATGGTCTTGTGGTGCTCATATTCACTCACTGTGCTGGGGATCCATGTTCGTGTCCAGATGCCGAAGTCTCAGTTGGCTGGAACAAAGGCATAGCACTGTTTGATGTACATGCTGTGCCTTCAAGGGGCATCTCTAACAGCTGTTGCTGAATGGTTGTCAACTGGTGATACAGGGAGGTGAAATGCCATGCCAACAAGTCCTGCCTTGAGGACTGTTCCCCAGCACATTACAGAAGTGTCCACATGTCCCACCCCAGTGCAGCAGTATCTTGCTCCCCACCACTGGTGCTGTCCCCTCCACTTCTTCAGACAAATGTCTTCCTTTAGATCTCCCACCTGAAGGGGCCCAGTGCAGAACTGTTAAGCTACTGGGAAGCCTGAGGAGGACTTAGGAGGATTGTGGCATCTTAGGAGGGTCAGGACAGAAAAGAGGAAAAAGTACAGGAAGCTAGCATACACAAAGCCTTCTATAGCAAAACATCATTGTCTGGTCATACTGGGACTTGAGTCCTTATGGCTTCCTCTGAATTCAGCTATATTCCTTGGGAACACAGAGATATTGTCTCAGATGTAGACTGTTCCTAGGGTGAGTTTGCAATAGTTTGTGAGCTCCATGCGCGCTCTTAAGAATACACGGATAATGGGCCAGCTGCATCGTTTGATTATGTCTGAACTCCATAACTGGTTTGGCCGTAGGATACAACTGAAGCCAGGAGGTGTAGGGCACTGACATAAACACCTCGAGGCAGTTGCATAATCATTGCAAGACTGCCGCTAAGTCAGCCAAACCACAGTATTGTCTGGAGTCTGAAACAGGCGTGTATTAAATCCTAGACACTTATGGGGGTGGTATTACGGAGCACCTTAGACCCTCCAACAGTGATTTTTAATTTTTTTTTCCTCCATATGCACTTTGGCTCCTTACTCCCTGGTCTCAGCAGCATCCCCCAGCCTGTCACCAACCCATCTCGAGGACTTGCAGGTTAACCACCATGGTGCCTGTCCTGTAGGGTTGTGTGTGTATGCGTGTGATGCGAGTTGAGGCATTTTCCTCCAGCAGTTTTTCTTGTTCTTTCCCCAGGATGTACTGTGGTGCACATCTGTGTCATGTCAGCAGACATTCTGCTCACTCCTACTGCTCCCGCTGTTGCTGCCATCTTGACCCCCAGGTGGCAGTTAAGTGGCGGAACACTGAAATCCCCCCCAACTCCAAGTGAGGAGAGCTGTCAAGGGATGCTTATTTCTTCATCTGCCATCTGGCTCGCCAGTGACCGGCTGCTCCCACAGTGATTCTATCCCCTACATGCTGCCCCTGCCAAACCCTTCAGGACCTATTCAAGATACCTTGTGCCCCAAACCACCGCTTTACTTGCCTCCCCAGGTAAGCTAACCCCCTAAAATACTAAGTCATGGATCAGCACCCTCTGCTTCTCCTCCTTAGAGCATGTATCTATGACCCCCCATAAGCATGTAGGACCAGACAACCTTGGCCCCAGACTACTTAAACTTGCCACCACAGCTTCTGCCACATTGGTTACTACCCTTTTTAACCTTTTCTTCTCCACAGGCTGCCTATTGGCAGTCTTCAAGAGTGCTACGATCACCCCTTCTCCGTAAAGATGAAGGTGGGTTTCTGTTTCCATCCTGTTTACATTGACATACTTCTCTTGAGATTTGTTTATACCTAAATCTCCAATTACTTTCTCTGTATTGATACAGTACTTTTGATTGGTTTGATCACAAGCTCCTCTTCCTCAGGAAACTGAGTGGCTTGACATTAGCTAGCCTTGTGATGGTGGAACTCAAAAATTACCTGGAGGGGCCCCCTCCAAACTTGAATCCCTAAAGCTGGGGGTGGATTGAGTTTCTATCCTAGTCCAAACTGAAGTGCATGTGTATGCTGATGACATGATTGTCTTACTGCAGAGGCCCCACAAGGCCATGTGTGGAGAATCAACTCCAAGTTGACGCTGATGCATGGGAAGCCTGGCAAAACTAGAGCAACCTAATTTTTTAATGCTTAAGACACTCTGGCCATTGGTTTCAACCCCCAAACCTGAAAACATGACTCCCTCTCCATCCAAATCAAGGTACACTCTTACTCTTGTGCATGTCCTGTCATTCAGATATCTGATAGTGTGGCTGGACCCCCAACTCGTCCATCAGAACTATGCAGATCATACAGAGAAAGTGATGGCTTCAGTGGGCCGCAGACTGAGAGCTCTCTACAAGGCCAAAGACTGTCCCAACTCTCGAATACAGCTAACAAAATCATTCCTACTCACTCTGCAGGATTATGGTGATACTATATAATGCACAGTTAGCATGTTTTTACTGTGACCAGAAAGTTGTTTTAGAACATTTGGGACATTAAGTTGCAGCAGTCTGAGCTGCCAGCTTACTGCTGAGCTAGAGCCTATTAGAGTGCAACCTCACCTGCAGTCTCTGCTGTGTCATAACTGGGCTCAATAAAACTGTGGTTTCGGTTTTAAAAGTATGCTAACTTTAATGTAAAAGGAAATGCAGAGTTTTAAGAGCGGCCTGATTCACACACCTGGTTGGTGTGATATCATTGAGGCCTTTGAGCTTTGCTGTTACGCCAAATTATGTCACACCAAGCAAGCGAGTGAACCAGCTTATTCTAACACTGTGGTGTTAATCATACTCTGTGGTGTACTGCTCAGCCTTAAACCACACTGTTCATGTCCTGTACAACCAGCTTGCCTTTCAGATCTAGTCAAGGACCCAGATTTGCCAGTTACACAGACTGGCCGAACCCAGCATTCCCAGTGGTACACATTGCTCAAGAAGTTTATCCACTCTTCAGCCCCTACATATACCTCGCATCCCTCCTTACCCCTTTACTATACCCTACTCTTTAAGATGTACTCAAATTCCAGGAAGGGTATTCATTGTTAATTGTGTTATTTAGTTTGTTTCTTGGTGTATGTGATATGTATTTTGCACTGTTCTGTGTATTTGAAAACTTTAATAAAGTATATTTAATGAAAAAAGATGTACCAGAATTCCAGAAAGATGTTCGTAGATGAGCCTTTTCTTTCTGTGTCCCTGCAGGTTTAAAATTACAGTAGGTATGCAGCTGCCCTCCCGCCTGTACCCCCACTTATCCATCACCCTACTATTTATTGATCTGTGTAGCATGCTGGCAGCTGCTTTATCTCTTTGTAGTGCCTGTGTGTACCAAGGGGAAAGTCTTCTTTATGCCTGTTGCTGCCACCCACTTACCTACTGTATAATTATTTAGCCTTCACTGTTATGTGCTTTCTTGTATTTTTCTTTTTTGTGTCCTTTTGGAACTGTCTCTTATTAAATAGGTTCAGTTCATTAGCCACACTTAGGCAGTCTTCCACCGAGCAGGCTCAGTCACAGGAACAGACTTCAATCTTGACTACTAACACCCAACCACATGGTTCTTTGACTCCCTCCCCCTTTGCATTCAGATCTTTCCTTCTGCCGGAAGGAACAGGTCTTCTTTACAGCTCTTGCTGTTGAATAGGGATTCAGCTAGTGTTCAAGCTTCTTTAGTGACTTTTTAGTTTCGCTTCAATTTTTCAACTCTTGTCGTCCCAAACTGTTGACTTAGTGTCTTGTTGTCAGTGTTTGCCATGGAAAAGAAGAAGCTGGTGTTAAAGAGGTGATTGTTTTTTTTTTTTTTTTTTTTTTTTCAGGGACCACGGTGCTTGCATTTACTGTTTGGGCCTGTGTCATGACATGGTACATTGCCCCTGGCGTCAAGTGATGCATGCATTGACCCTTGAGGAGCACTGGGAGCAGGTACTCCAGGGCAGATTTACAAAAGTGCATGCACTGCCTGTGGGGTTGGTGGCACAGTTACATGCCCATATGGAAGAGGATCCTGGAGAAGATGTTCTGGTTCTGGTCCTTCTGTTAGTGTCTGAGGAGGTGTTTGCTCTGGATCTTTCAAATCCTTCTCAGAATGAAGGGTTAAAAACTTTCCTGTAGGGATGTGGACATAGTTTACACTCCACACTTCTGGCAGGATGCTTTCCCTTTAAGATTTGCTGGAAGCTCTTCAAGCTGGGTCCTCCCACCCACCAGGATGGTATCCTCCTTGGCAGCACCCCATGATGTTGGATCTTCCTTTCCGTTGGAAGCATCAGGTTCCCTCCATCGCAGCTCTGTGCTTGGTGTAGGCCCTAATTTTCTGTGTCTTCAAGCTTTTTGACTACTTACCTTGCTTAACCATGGAATTGGATGACACCAAATTTGCTCCTGGCTTCTAACGGTGCACTTGTGGCCAAAAGATGTCACGCTCCAACCCACACCCCACATAGTTTTACTGCCTGGGTATGTAGCACAACCCGCAGGCTTGCAGCCTGTGCGATACCCTTCACGTTTCCATTTTGGAGAACCATTATGCTCGCCTCCTCCTGGGCCATCCTGACAAATAGGAACCTCCAGTTAAGTTGGACACCCTATGGCAGTTTCTGCAGCAGCAGGCTTGGCCGAGCAGCTTCACAGCCTTTTGAGGGGGCTGTGACCCTGGCCCCCTACAAGCATTTCGTCTGCTTCCGCTCTTGTTCTAGTGGGCTGGTGCCTCGTTTACTGGGGCATTTAGGGACTTTTGTCAGTCCCTACTGACTCTTGGGGAGGGCCCATCCCAGGGGTTGAAATCTTCAAAACAGGACTCAAAAAGTAAGAAATCCTGTCGCAAGTCATGGGACTGTGAGCGCGCTCGGTCCTCTGATTCCTGCACGTCTGCAGGCTTGCTGGCTGCCGAGAAGTCTGCTTCATCAGATGTTTCTGTCTTGGCCGCTCGGCCTACCGTGTCCCCGTGTGGCTTGTTGGCTGAGACACAGGCCAACCAGTGGGTTGAGATTTTTCTTGACCCGTTGTTGCCAGGCAAGGGGGAGGATTCCCTCTCCAGGACACTCCGGTCCTGCATGATCTCTCCTAGGAGGGACCAGATCAGCATGCTGAGCTGGATCCCTCTCCTCAGGAGCCTGACCTTTCGGGGGCTCCTTGGCATTTCTTACCCACCTGTGTCTCTTCTCTGTCCGATTCCTCGGCGGTCGAGGTCAAGGGCTCGAGGTAGAGTGGTTTCCGGAGAAGTCATTGGTCCCGCTCTCGACACTTGACCAAGATATGCCACAGGTATTCCTCATCCTCAAACTCCTCTGGAGGATCATCTCCACTGCAAGATGCGGCGCCATTATGAGGAGTTTATGTGGCACCAGTTGCTCCTTGGCAACAGTCCGCTGGCCATGCCTCGGCGTACTCCAGCACTTCCGTGGCCACCTCAGTCCCGGCCTATGCCAGCTCCTCCGGCTTGGTCGATGCTGGCCTTCCTGCCCATACGGGTGGAGCCCCTGTCTCCACAGCCCAAGGAGGGGCCCTCTCTTAAGTTGCCATGCCCTGCCACTGTGCTTTCCTGTCGGCTGTCAGTAACTGGTACCCAAGCAGAGGAGCCCCACATAGTCATTGGGGACATGGGGCTTAGCTGGTGTTCAAGGAATCCTCAGACTCTGAGGACTCCTCAGTGTATTCTCACCTGACCCTGGGCTTCGGCCACGACTCTGGAGAGGAGCTCCCTGTAGAGCAAGGGCCTACCTCCTCCTTCAGGATCCCATTATAGCCCGTTCAGAAGCGGGCTAAATATCGCCTTACAGAAATCCTCAACAAGGATGTTTTCCCTGGAATTGCCTTCCCCGTTGTGGAGACCATTCTAGGCCCCGCTCTGGAACTGTGGCAGCGTCCTGCCTCCTACCTCCTGTCATTGACCTGGATAGTCCGCAAATACGCAGTTCCTGTCTAGGTTCATCGACCACCCTTCAGCCAAGGGGTTGGTTGCCAACTTGGTCTTTCAGCGCACTGGCAGCATCGGGGATGTTGACAAACCCCCCGACAAGGAGTCCAAGAAGTTAAACCACATGGCCAAAAAGGTATACGCAGCCTCGTCCCTAGGCCTTCAGCAGGCTAGTCTAGCTGTTGTTATGGCCAACTTTGCCCATGCCTTGTTGGGTACCCTGGATCAGGTTATCCCTTGGTGCCCAGCTGACCTGCAGCTGCCGGTCAAGCTGGTGCATGATCAAAGCGCGTTGTTGCTAAGCTGCAATTCCAGATGGCCCTGAACATTGGCAACCTGCACCGACTTGTTTGGGTCTAGGGTTGATGGCCACCGCTGATTGAGAAGTCTAGTGCCACCCTGGACTCCATCACATCCACACAGAGGAATGTTAAGGGCCAGAAACCTTTTAATAACCAACCAAAAAAAAAAAAAAACTTTTCAGTTTCGACCCTACTCTGCCCCTGCAGCCAGACCACCTCAGCCCCCAGCAGGGCAACAGCAGGCCTGGTGGTCTTGGTCAAAACAATCCTCCTTGACCGCCAAGAAGTCTGGAAGGCAAGGATTGGCTGCCCCCTCAGCCAGCCCAGCCACCGCCTTCAAGCCTGGACATCAGGGGGTGTCTTTCCCCTGTCCGTTCTGTTCCCCCTGGGACCTCTCATGGGGGCCAGCTTTGCTGTTTTCCTTCCGCCTGGTCTGATGTAAGCTCTGACAGGTGGGTACTCGAGGTGGTCGGTCGAGGGCTGCCTCTGGAGTTTGAGGCACTCCTGCCCAGCCGAATCCGTTCCCCTCGGGAGGACATGGTGTCCATAGACGTGTTATTTGCCCTTCAGGAGGACATCGACCAACTCTTCCAATAGGAGGCCATGATTTGTGTCCCTGGTTTGTCTCCAGATGCTTCTTGGTACCAGAACAGATGGGGGCTGGCGCCCCATACTGGATCTGCAGACCTCTGGCAGAATCTCAGGCCATGCAAGTTCTGGATGGTCACTCTGTCTCAGATCGTTCCGTCCCTGGAGCAGGACATATGGTTCTGTTCTTTGGACCATCAGGACACCTTCTTTCATGTCCCCATCCGTCCGTCCCAAAAAACTGTTCCTGCAGTTCCACTCAGAAGGGAATCTGTACGAGTTCCAGGCCATGCCATTCAGCCTCTCCTCTGGCCCCCAGGGTCTTCACCAAGTGCATTGCCGTTGTGGCAGCATTCCTGCAGTGCCATGGAGTTTTGATATACCTGGACCTTGATGACTGGCTGCTCACCAGTTCCTCCAGAGTGGAGGTGGAGCGGTCCAAGGATCTGGCCCTCTAGACTTGCTCACCCCTCTGCCTCCTAGTCAATGAGGCCAAGTCAGAACTCGATCTTTTGCAGTTGATTCAGTTAATCAGGGTGGAGCTTGACTCCTGTCAGTCCTGGGTCCAACTCACGATGGACAGGGTGGAGGATCTTAATTCCTTTGCCCGATTAATTTCTGGTTGGGCAGTTGTGCCCGGCCTGGGACTTCCTGCACCTCCTGGGATACATGGCAGCTTGCACCAGTGTGGTCCATTGGGCCCGCTGGAGAATGCACTCTCTACAGTGATTTCTGGCCCAGCACTGGTCTCAGTGCCGCAGTCACCTTGACTAGTAAGTCATAGTGACACAGAAGATGTGGGATGCCATTCAGTGGTGGCTAGTGTCAGACCAGAAAGGAGTTGTTTGTCCACCAAGAGCCAGTGGTGTCTCTTGCCAACGACAGGGTGCCTGCTTGGGGGACTATGGTCTACAGACTCTGGATCCTCGGTGTCCTAATGTCACATCAACGTGTTGGAGCTCTGTGCAGTGCATATGGTACTGATGGCATTGACTCTGCATGTTCAAGGTCAGGTCTTCCAGGTCCAGATGGACAATACAATGACCATGTACTACCTCAACAAGCAGGGCTGGATGCATTCTCTTCCATTGTGCTGGGAGGTTCTCTGCTTCTGGACCCTCGTTCACAGCCTGGATGCTGACCTTCTGGCAGTTCATGTGGCCAACGCATCCAACTAGCTTGCGGTGCCCTCAGCCGAGTGGGCGAGGCATCGCATGAGTGGTCCCTTCACCAGGAGGTAATCTGTCACCTGTTCTCTCAGTGGGGCACTCCCCTGGTTGACCTTTTGCCTCCCAGAAGAATGCAAAGCTGAGGCTGTACTGTACCTGCCCCCCTCAGAGCAGGACACTTCTGCGAGATGCCTTCGCGAGGCCCTGGACCTTGGGCCTCATGTACGCCTTCCCTCCCTTTCCCCTGATCCGCAAGGTGTTGATCAAGGTGTGGAGGGACAAGGCGCAGGTGATCCTGTTGGCTCTGGACTGGCCGTGCTAGTTCTGGTACCCCGATCTCCTCAGCCGCAGGCCTCCTTGGTGTCTGACTCTGACCGGACCTGCTCTCGTTCTCAGGGGAAGGTCCTTCACCCAGACCTTCGATCCCTGCACCTGACAGCCTGTTTTCTGAGTGGCTAGATTTCCAGGCTATGGGTCTCTGACACAGTCGTCCAGGTCATTAAGGCCTCTCAGAAGGAGTCGACTCGCAGGTGCCGTGACTTTAGAGGCAAGAGATTTTCCATTTGGTGTCAGGACAAGGAGCTTGGCCTTTTGTCCTGCCTTGTGTTGAGCATCCTGGACTACCTTTGGTCCCTCTCTCAGTTGGCCCTTCGGTCGACAAACCTCAGGCCATCTCTGCATACCGGACACGGGCTGGTATGCCATTGTTGGCGCAGGAGAAGGTGGTGGGATGCTTTTTTTTTTTTTTTTTAAGGCCCGGACCATTTGTTCCCATTGGTGCGTAAGCCTCCACCACCTTGGGACTTGCTGCTGATGTTGGCGATGCTCATGGGCAAGCCATTCGACCTGATGCACAGGTGTGATCTCTCACCTGTCCTGGAAGACTGCCTTCTTGGTGGCTGTCACCTCCGCCAGAAGGATCGGTGAGCTCCAGGTGCTCTCAGTGGAGTCTTTTTTTTTTTTTTACTTGATCTTCCACAGGAACAAGGCTTCCACCCCAACCCGAAGTTCCTCCCAAAGGTTGTCTGAGTTCCACCATACCCAGGTGATTAACCTCCTGGTGTACTTCATCAATCCAGCCTCAGAGGCTGAGCACAGGCTGCACTCATTGGACCTGAGGTGAGCACTCTCATACTACAAGGAGCATATGGCTGAGCCCTATTCAGAAACGCACTTGAGTGCAGCGGAGCACAACAAACTTTGGCGAGCATTGGTGGGCCGGGTGGAGGCGACATCACATGAGACAGCAAAAAAAGCTGGGGTGGCGGTCCTCTTCAAAAGGGATTGTCCATTTCAGATTCAAGAGGTGGAGGCAGCTGCCTCAGGCAGATTCATCAGGGTAACGGGTACTATTCAGGACCAGTTGGTTCATTTAATAAATATATATGCACCCAATGTAGGAACAGAGAAATTCTTCGAAGATCTATGTCTCAAAATAGGGGGGCAGGCGGACAGATAGTCTTGGGAGGGGATTTTAATGCGGTGCTGTGTCCCACCTTGGACCATTCATCAGGGCGGACATCCACTAATAGAATTGCCACTAGGAAACTAAAGTTATTGTTGGAGGATAATGTTTTTTTGGATATATGGAGATCTATGCACGGATCAGAACGAGATTACACATATTACTCTCCAGCTCAGAGGTCCTATTCACAAATAGACATGATTTGGATGCTGAAATCGGACCTTTTCCGGTGTATCTCCTCCATTATATGTCCCATAACATTATCAGATCATGCTCCAATAGGTATGCAGGTATCTTGGGGTAGCATGGGCAGGAAAACGGTATGGAGACTGAACACCTTTTTGTTGAATGATAAAGTATTTCAACAACATATTTCTCGCACATTGAAAGATTTGGAATTAGACTCTCCTATAACTGATACTTCACCTCTGATTTGGTGGGACATAATGAAAGCGGTGGTAAGGGGGCAAATAATAAGCTACGCCTCAAACAAAAAGAGGAGCAACAATAAACAGAGGATAGAATTAATTCAAACAATAGAGGTTTGGGAAGGGAAGCATAAGGCCAACCCCACAAGTGCAAAAGTGCTGGGGGAGTTAACTAAGGCCCGAGAAGCATTGCTTTAGATAATAAAAAGGTGGAAGGTATTTTAAGGTTCTCTAACCAAAAGTACTATGAAGGAGGTGCTAGGGCATCGAAGTTGTTAGTTATCCGGCTTAGAAAGGCTCAGGCTAATAGATGTATACAAAGTATCAGGAATAGAGACCGTCCTGGTCAGAAGTGGACAAGGCCCTTGGATATTGCAGCACAATTCCGGCTGTTTTATGAGAAACTATATAGTGAAACAAAACAGCCGCAGGTGGTGGTGGTACAGGAAACAGAGGAGTTCCTCCAGATGCTATCCCTCCCTAAGCTCACCATGGAAGAACAGAATGCCCTCTCCGCTCCCATCGCTGAACAAGAACTATATTCAGTGATTAATAAACTGCCAGCCGGTAAATCACCGGGCCCGGACGGGTACCCAGTAGAGTTCTACAGAACATTTAAGAAACTGTTAGTGCCTAAGCTGAAATTGATTATGAATGCCATCCTAGAGGAGGAGCAGCTTCCACAGTTGTGGACAGAGGCCCTGATTTCAGTTATTACTAAGGTAGGGAAACCGGCTGATGCATGTGACTCATATAGGCCAATTTCGTTAGTGAACCAGGATTTTAAGTTCCTAACTAAAATAATGGCCAGTAGGCTTCAGCGGTGTATTGAGCGTCTTGTCCACCCTGATCAGGTTGGCTTCATACCACACCGTCACCTCTCAGACAATATAAGAAGGTTGCTAAATATAATAACAGCCCAGGTAGAAACAAATGATCCCCAAGCAGTGCTTTTTCTCGATGCAGAGAAAACGTTTGATCGGATTAATTGGGTTTATATGAGGGAAATGTTATTACATATGGGAATAGGAGGTAATTTCCTAAAATGGACCGTGCTAGCTTATCAAAATCCATCCACTAGGGTCAGGGTGAATGAGACAGTGTCAGAGGTTTTTAGAGTTAATCGGGGCACGAGGCAAGGTTGTCCCCCCTGTCCCCACTGTTGTTTGCCCTAAGTATTGAACCTTTGGCACAAGCTATAAGGCAAGATAACAGCATAGAGGGGATTAAAGTAAATGGGGTGATGAACAAAGTCTTGCTATACGCAGACGACACCTTAATTTATATAAATAATCCAGAGATGTCCTTCCCCCCACTCTTGCAACTCCTGAGCAGGTTTGGGAGAATTTCAGGATTTAAGGTGAATGAGACAAAATCTGAGATGCCGATGATTAGGGATGGGGGAAGGGGTGGCCAGACGGCCAGCTGGAGTTCTCCCTTCTCTATGGCCAAAGATAAGATAAGATACCTGGGAATTCAGATACCTACTAAGCTTTCAAAGTTACATGCGTTCAACTATGGAGCACTCAAACAGCAGGTCTTTGCGGACCTGAACCATTGGCAAGATATGCCACTGACTCTCTATAACAGGGCTGAAACAGTTAAGATGAACGTATTGCCTAGATATTTGTTTCTGTTTATAAATCTTCCAATCCCATTTACACTGGGTGAGTGGAAAGAATTGAGACAGAGACTGAGCAAATTTATCTGGGCTGGGTGACGTCCCAGGAAAAGATGGGAGTTGTTGACGGAAGCCAGAGATGGGGGCTTAGCGGTTCCGCATTTCTGTAACTACTGTCTGGCAGCCCAGACTCTACCAATATTGCACATGTTATCCCCAGGCCACAGGGTTAGCTGGGTTGAGATGGAGCATAATGCATTTCCAGAGACACCACTTAATTATATGGTGTGGCTAGTCCTTAGATCAGATCTAAATAGAATTAAAAATAGGTGGACAAAGCATACTCTAGAATCTTGGTTATGGGCGTGCCACAATGGGAAATTCCGACACCAGTATGGCCGTACATACCCTTAACATATTTACCTCATTTCCCCCTGAACAACAAAGGCAGGAGTTTTTTAAACTGGAAAAGGCAAGGATTGATTCATCTTACCCAATTTTTACAGGGGAACATCCTGAAGAGTTTCGTAGATCTGCAACAGGAGTTTAACCTTCCAAGGCAGGATTTTTATAAATGCTTGCAATGCAGGCGCTACATTGAGACAAGGGTGGGCCTGACAACTCTATCCAGCCCCATAATACCACCTTTGGTAGGAACATATTGGAAAGCCCAAACCAGAGAACTTAGAGAGTTCACCTCTGATATCTATAAGGCGTTGCAGGAGGGAGAGGGTATTTACAGACACAACGCATAGAAAGAAAGTGGGAAGATGAGCTAGACATAAAGCTGTCAGAAAGGGACTGGGGTAGGATTTGGCTGGGGGTGAGCAAGACATTCAACTCCCCCATATGGAGGGAACACTGTTGGAAAGTAGTGACCAGATTTTTTTTTTTATAACCCCAATAGTTTCCCAACACTATACAACACCCCTCCTCTGATGGTTGTTGGAGGAATTGTGGGGCAAGGGGCTCAATTACCCACATTCTTTGGGAATGCCCACTCCTTGCCAATTATTGGAAGGAGATAACTCAGGCCATTAAGGATATATTTCATCTGGAGGGAAATTTGGGCCCAGAGCATTTAGTATTAGGCCTCCCACCTTCTGAGATCAGGTTGAATACCCAAAGGTACTTATTTTACATTCTGATAGCAGCAGCCTCAAAGACTATAACACAGCACTGGCTCACCATAGATTCCCCAACCTTAGCTCAATGGGTGCATAATGTGACCCATGTTAAGGAGGCTGAAGGAGCCATAGCACGTTCGAGGTTGAGAACAGATAAATGTAACTCCAGATGGCTACCCTGCTATGATTTTATAGAAAATCGTACCGGCATTTCGGCGCTAGAACAATACATACTTCCATGGTAATAGGAATATGGATGAGGGGGACCGCCACCACAGCCGCCTCTACCCCCCTCTCCAGTGCGACAATGTGGAATGCTGTCGATGGGATATGGCATTCCCGGGGCAACCATGACGCCAGCCTCCTATTGAGTGGCTTGATGAGAGGACTTGGATAGGGCATTAACTGGGTATAGATTTTGCAATAGATAATTTTAAGTCTACAAGACCATAACTTTGCACAAAACATGTCATGCAATTACTTTTTTTCCTTTTTTATATGTTGATGGCTGTTCTTGTTTTGATCCTCTCTGGTTTTTTTTGTCTCTTTCCCTTCCTTCTTTTTTGGGATCATTGTTTAAATGGTATGTAAAGTATAGTATGTGACATAAATAGGCTTTGAGGATCAACTGAATCTCTGGGTATAAGATCGGCTCTTTTAAATAGTAGCATAAGGAGAGTGAGAAGTGGACGTTTTCGTGTGCAGAACTGATCCATGTGGACAATCAATTAACCATTGGATAAATGGGACTGATATTTGTTTACATAGCACATGGCTATGATTGACTCATTGAACTAAAGCCACCCTCACTTCATACAGGATATATGGACAATATACTGTTAATATTCAACCTAGGGATATGCTCTCTGAATGTAAATGGTTGCATACAGATATATGTATTGTACAATATATATGAAACACCAATAAAAATACTTGGTAAGTTCAAAAAAAAAAAAAAAGGAGCATATGGCTGGAGTTCAGGGAGAGGTTCACCAGCTGTTTGTCATGTATGCTGAAGCCGCACCTGGAAGACCAGCAGCCAAGCAGACAGCTTAGTAGGTGGAAAATCTCCTGCATTGACCTTTGCTATATGTTGGCTGGTAGGAAGCCCCCTGCTGGGCTCAGGGCTCATTCCACAGACCTACTGCTGCCTCTGTGGCTGCTTCCAGGGACATTCCTATCCAGGAGATCTGCAAGGCTGCTACCTGGAAGTCAGCACACACCTTTATCTCCCATTACCACATCAACATCAAGTCATGCCAGGATGCTGGTTTTGGGGCCTCAGTTCTCCAGTCTCGATTTCCTGAATAGGGGGTGTGCACCTTGCCCCCTTCTAGGAGTCTGCCTGCTAGAACACTGTAGCCACATCTCTACAAATGAAGGTTACTCACCTGTAACCATAGTTGTAGGAGTTTTTATATGGTATACATCCACAAAACCCACCCAACCTCCCCTAGCAAGTGGCACACCGCTCTTACTTCCATCGTGTAAGATGTGACGTCACAGGGTGTTACAGAAGAGGATACCACTCAGGTGGGTGGGAGGAACCAGCTTGAAGACCTGGCAAATCTTAAAGGGAAAGGATTCTGCCAGAAGTGTGGATGTACACCATATACCACTCCTACAACTATGTTTGGTCACCAATTTTGGTGTATTTGCAAAATTGTACAGCACTTTGAACCTACAGAAATATACTTTACAAATAAACTTGACTGAGCAGGCACCTGTGTTCTCATCTCTAGCTTGGGATCACAGGCAAGTTAGTGGAGACTAAACACTTTCCCCAGGGAAAAACTACACAGTCCTTCAGTGCTTTCCTGCCCCTGGTGACCCAGGTGTATGTGAGTCAAGCAGGGCAGATCCTGGTACTCCAGTCCCTTCCAGATATTCAGTGGTACAGTGGCATGGAATGTATTGGGGGAAACCTTGCCCACACATCTTACATGTTTACTGTCCTGTCCCACTGGCAGCACATCCCAGTCCAGTGTCATTGTGGTGGGACTGGCTGCAGTTCCATCACTGGTCACTTTGGTGCCAAGTGGGTCACTGGTTCTGGTGTCAGGCTTCAACCCTTTTGGACCCAGTGCCCGGTCTGGCGCCACATTGTCTCGCAGTACTGGGGACCTCTCTGGTGACATATCTGGTGCTAGTTCTGGCTCCATCTCTGACACTGGTTCCTCCACTTTCAAATGTGGGCCTAGTGTCACAGCTGTGTGCCAGGCCTATGACCCCCAACTCCTCTTCCACCCTCCTCCCGAGGGGAGTGTAGTAGGGAACAAGCCACCTCTACCTCATTTTCGGTGGTGGTGGTGGTGTTGGTGGTGACGACAACGACTCTACCTACAACCTAGAGGCCTCGGTCCCAGTTCCAGTGTCCGTGCTTCAGGAGGATCTGTCTTTCCAGGCTGTGCTCAGAAATGTGCACTTAATGTTGAATTTCAAGCCAGTAGCCATCGACCATGTTAAGCACCCCCCCCCCCAAGCTGGAGAATCTAATTTGCCTAGTATACCAGTCAGTTAGCTTCCTCCAGTTCCACCGCATTAGAGACATTGTCTGCTGCAGTGTAGCAAATCCCTGCTTTAGTGACAGCTGTTCCTAAGCAGGCAGACAGAAATACACTGCTTCCAAAAATAAGCCAGTGTATAGAAACGTAGAAGTTGTTGGCAGATGGGGACTGTATGGTCCATCAAGTCTGCCATTGACTTCCTACCCTTCCCCCTACTTAGCTGCCTGCTTGTGTATCCCACAGTGTCTGTCCCATGCCCGCTTGAATTCCCCCACTGTCTTGGCTCCCACCACCCCCTCCGGCAGGCTGTTCCATGGTTCCACAACATGCTCTGTGAAGAATTATTTCCTTGTAATGCTTCTGAACTTTCGAAAGTTGTGCCCTCTAGTCCTGCTGCAGTCCTTTACCTGAAAGAGGTTCTGCACGTGCACCCTGTTGTTGCCTTTAAGGTATTTGAATGTTTCTATCATGTCCCCACGGTTCCTTCGTCGTTCTAGGTATTATAATTTGAGGTCATCCAGTCTTTCCTCGTATGGTTTCTGATGCAAGCCCTGCCCCATCTTTGTTGCTCTTCTCTGTACTGTCTCCAGCCTATTTATGTCCTTCCTGAGGTGTGGCCTCCAGAATTGGATACAGTACTCCAGGTGAGGCCTGACCAGGGACCGATGCAGGGGCATAATTACTTCATGTCTTCTGTTCGTGATGCCCTCCCTATGCGTCCCAGGATACCACTAGCATTTAGTGTGCTGCCTTTTCACATTGTCTGCTGACCTTGAGGTCTTCTGATATGATCACCCCTAGGTCTCGCTCCTGCCTAGTAGCGGCCAGCTGCTCCCCTCCCATTGAGTACAATTTCCCTGGGTTACGCTTTCCCAGGTGCATGATCTTGTGTTTTTTGGCATTGAATTTCAATTGCCAGGTCTTGGACCACTCCTCCAGTTTTTGGAGATCAGCTTCCATGCTTTGCTGTCCCTCTGTGTCTACCCTGTTGCCGATTTTAGTGTCCTCTGCAGACAGACACATCTTTCCCTCCAGTTCATCTGCAATGTCGCTGATTAATATGTTGGAGGATCAGCCCTAGAACTGAGCCCTGCGGGACACCACTAGTCACCCTCTCCTCCACAGACAGAGTGCCATTTACTAATACTCAACCTATAGCTGACACGATTGCTCTTCTCATTGAGAATGACTAGTATTGCCCTTGTGAGATCACTGCACACCTTGTTAATAGGGAGTTGAGTGACGCTATAGGCAGTCGAGCCTATGCTTCAGCCACCTTGGACATGGTATAGCTAGCTACCAAGGGCATTTTTCTTGTATATGCCCTTTGGAGCAAGCGGCAGTCTCTGGCGGAGTGTCTGCCAGATTTGATGCTAGATGAGAGATATTCTGCTAACGGGAGGTATCGAGCCCTACAGTCACCAGCTTTAATCCTCTTGGATGCCCTTGGTGTTGCATCTCACTTTGCTATACAGGCATTTGCATTGGGTGGCATTCCTGGCTGCAGACTGCTGGCTTCTCCCAGAACATCCTACAACAGGTGATGTATGTTCCCTGGTTGAACTCACCTGTTCGGGCAGCAGATGGAGCAGTCTTTTATGGCATCAGATGAATGTAGAATGACCCTCGAGACCTCCAAACCAGATGGCCAAGAGTCTTACATAGTGCTTGTAATACTCTCTGTGCAGCTGAGGAAGTTAGGATTCTCAAGTCTTCCCATTCTTGGACATTGGCTAACTTCAAGCCTGTCCAGTCAATAGACAGTAGCCACTGTTTTCTTAGTTCCTGTCTTCAGTGGGGGTCTTGCTGAACTTCAAACAGTTTCTGCTACTACCCTCCCCGCAGTTGCTGTTCTTAGGAGCCCTTCTGGATCAACCCAAGCTCTGGCTCTCCCAGATAGCTGGCTACAAACAATTTAGCAGGTGGCATGCCACATCATATAACAAGAAACTGTGCAAGCCCACTCCATGCAGTGCATGCCAGGCTTTATAGCCTCTTCGTTTTTCACAGTGTCACAGCATGTCTGTGCATGACGGCTCAGTGGCTGCTCAGTGCACAATGATCATAGGCATCACACCCTCAGCCTTACCCATTCAGGAGACCAAGCCCTTGGTTTGGTTTCTGTCATGGTGGTCCATGGACGACAACCTCCTGCAAGGCTCCCCTTCTGTCAGCTTCACCATGGATGTCTTCTTGTGAAGGTGGGGGGCCTACTGTCCAAGCCTCCAAACAGTGGGTGTCTGAGACCCGTAAGAGGCTCTTCTCTACAGTTTGTGGAGATGCAAGCTGTTTTTGTATGGTCCGAAAACCCTAATGGGCCTTGTCAAACACAAAACAGTACTCTGGACAGACAAGCGTGTCATGTTCTACATCAACAAACAAGGAAGGGCACACATTTTACCCTCTCTGCAGGGAGTGTGTGGATATGGTATCTGGAGCAGAGGATCCTGCTCTGAGCAACTGATCTGTCAAGAGTTCAGAAGATGAATACCAGCTGTTTGGCAAGTAGGGTACTCCAGATGTGGGCCTTTTTGCGTCCTCACTCAATGCTAGCTGCATTGATCCTGCTTCAGACGTCTGGGACGCAGTGTTTTCTATCAGGATGCAGTCGGACTGTTATGGCAAATCTGTTCTGTATGTGTTCCCTCCAGTCTCTCTCCTTGGAGTATTGCTCAGATCGGAGGTGCAGGGGGCAAGATACTAGTGGCCCCCACCCCTGTCTACACAGTTAGTTTTCTCTGATGAATAGACTTTAATCAACAACCAAGGATTGTTCCACCAACGACAGACTTATTGACACAGGTTCACAGAGTCTATCCCTACCTGCACTAAGTGAACAGACACTATATATGCATGTTTGTATTTATTTGAAGTTTGTTAACTGGGTGACGAAGCACTGGACCACAGGGCCCTTTTACATGCTTGACCCAGGTACAGAAAGTATAAGCACAAACCTAGATGAACTGCACTTTAAAATACATGTATCAAAGACGAAGTGCATTACTTGACACTTAAATACTGTACGCACTTCTAATACGTCAACAGAAAGAATATAGCATCCTATTAAAAACTAGTACAAGCTATCCCAGGATCTCTGAAATACTTTTGGCTACCCGTGTAAGCCTTCCACTAGGAAGATGTACACTGCTGAATGGAAAAGATTTTCCATCTTGTGCTCCAAAACCTGCATGACCTATTTCTAGTGCTACCAGATAGACCCTTCCGCTGCTGGTCTGCAATGTTCCACAGTAAAGGTCCGTCTGTGTGCTATTTAGTATACCACAAGCCTGTCAGTATGCTCTATATGGCACAACTGCCACTGTTAAAGAGGTTCCTCATGGACATTTTTCATACAAGGCTTCCCTGCAGGAAGCTAGTGGCTGCCAGGATTTTCTGTCTTGTGCTAATATAATCACTTTCAAGCTCCTTGAGCCTTGTGACATGTGAAGCATTCAGGTGGCCATCACCTCTGCTGTTGAAATCTGAAGCCTACTCTTGTTCACAGATCCTCTGTCTCTATTCTCCATTAAATAAGGTAGTTTTCCACACACATACCAAGTTTTTTTCCAAAGTGGTGTTAGAGTTCCAGGTTATCCAGGCTTTGTCCTGCCTACCTGTATTACCAACATCCAGAAGGAGGCAGTATGGCGCAGTGGGTTAAGGCTCTGAGCTGCAAATCTGGAGACCTGGGTTTGAATCCCACAGACCCCTAGGTGCATACTGTGTGACCCTGAGCAAGTCACTTAGCTTCCTCATGCTCCCAGGTTGCACCTGCAAACAAGCTTTCAGCTTAGTGTGTCTCACCTGGTAAAATAATTGGTAAAAAAAAAAAAAAAAAAAAAGAATGAGGGCAAGCGGTCTCATCACTATCTGGATATTAAGAGGATCACTAGATTCCTTTTTAAAACTAAGGACTTCACTTAACAGCTCTTGTCTCCATTGATTCTGCATGGCAGCCTGTTACAATCAAGTGCATTCTGCCTGGATTGTGAATTGTCTTTGCCACTGCTCCATAGCTGAAGTTAAACAGGAGGACAAGGTTCATGCTCACTCCACCAGAGCAGTTGTCCCATGCCAGGCTGTCGTATGCTCTGCGCCTTTGGAGACATTTGCAGAGCTGGAGCTTTAGAACAGTGCTCATTTTCACTAGCACTATGCCCTGGATGCCTGTGCCAGAGAGTGCATCACCTTAGCAAGATGATCCTGAATGGTTTTATATGATGAGGGCGAGTTTTGTAAGTCACCAACCAATAAGAGCGACTACAAAACTGCTTGCAGTCAAAATGGCGAGCAACATAAGATCAGCTGCCACAAACAGTGATGGTCGCAAAACAAAATTCTGAAACCAGATAGAAAAACTTTTTTTTAAAATCAGGGGACTGCGCCCCTTCTCCCCACAACCCACCCACCTTCCAACTAAAGGATTAACTCCAGGGTCGGTGGACTTAGAAAAACTGAAAACCTGAGGGCAAAAAAAAAAAAAAAAAATTCTCGAACCTGAGACTTCGAGCTCCACAGGCGGTGACTCATGCCACTATGTCAAATGGCGAGCTCAGCAGGGTTTGGCTAAACAATTCAATATATCCTGTTCAAGCTAGTTCAGGTCACTGCTACACTCGCTGTAAAAGTATTTGTCGGTGATTTCTGATTCTCACTCTTTTTTTTTTTTTTTTCCCAGGCGGTTTTATTGAGCCGCTCAATAAAACATGCTCATATCACTGTACACCTCCTGGATGGATTACTATTCCTGAGTGAGCCCTCTGCTCCAGCCTTCCTCATTCGGGGGACTTTTCTTAGCTTAGTACTCTCACCAATAGTGGGAATCGGTGATGAAGCTCGATTCCTGGAAGCTGTTAAAGTTGCGTTCTTACCATAATTCTTATTCTTCTAGGAATATCTTCACCATTGATTAACCCACCATCCCATGGATTCCCTCTAGTATGGTTGTATTGGTCTTCACCTCTTTATGTTTGGGCTGAGAAGACACTGTTACGTAGTTGCTGGCCCTTCTCAGGCCACCAGTGCTATGTTATGTCCTTAATTTAAAGGCTTACTTACTTGCTAGGTTATGCTGCACCTTCTTGGTAGAAAAGGTACTGAGGCGATTGGGGGCTAGTACCGACGTAAGCAGGCGACGGTGTGTGTTCATGGTGCTGTGCATGCACACTGCTTGCCTCGATGCCAGCCCTCAAAAGTTCTCTCTCCCTCTGGGACGAAGTGACTTTGGCTTAGACACACTAGTAGGGACCAATGGTGAAGATATTCCTAGAAGACCAAGAATTATGGTAAGAATGTAATTTTCATTTCTCTGCCCTTGGTACAGGAGTAGGTATCCCGAGTAAACATATGAACCAGTACTTTTAAAATGAGAGGAAGCGAGGAGGGATGGAGGAAGGTTAAACAAGAAAAGGAGACTCTTGTAAGAAAAGGCTGCCTGCCCAGCTGAAGACTTAACGCAAGGAATGGAGAGGGTGTAACGTAATAGTCTTATTGTAAAACTGGAGGAAGGCATAGAAACCTAGAATTTAATGGCTGGAGACTGAAGGTCAGAGTCTGCCCTTGCTGTACCACCTCACCACACTGATTTACTGCCGTGGTGGGATGACGACTGTTGGAAAGTCCATGAACAGTGGCTTGCTAATTTGCTACATTTAGCCCCACCTCACACATTGGATCCTGAGAAGCATGAGATCAGTGCTGTGCTGTAGGAGGAAGCCACGGGGATCGGATGGAGCTGCACCAGAAGGCTGGTGGAGAGGGTAGGTGTTGCCAGTTTGGGCTGTCAGGCAGCCAAGCCCTGAGAGAAAAGAACAAGTTAAAAGATGCCATTTGACCCAAGAGGCATACGTGAAAAAAAAAAAAAATGGATGTTGTATATGAAGGAAAATGCTCAATGAGACCAAACTGCAATATATGGGAGAGAAAGAGGGTTTAACCATTTCAGACTAGATTTGTGAACACAATGCATGTGGCGAGCTGTTCCATGGACTCCTTGGGCCCACTTTTGTATGTGTATTATGTAGAGAACCAACAAAATCAGCAGAAATAATGCTTCAAAATCGGTGACCAACAAAAGGGCCTTTTGACACTGTGCTTTGATCGTAACCCAAATTAAATTATATCAAAGATAATTACTGGTTAAAATGAAAAAGTAACGGAGTAGCCATCATCTGCTTTAAGATCTAAGCCAAAAACAGAAGTTTTACAGACATTTGCCAAACCCATAGGATTCAGAGTAGTTGTGTTTTTAAGCAGTATAGCAATTACTTCCTTCTGTAATGAAAATGGATCAAAACCAGCATTCAGAATGTTAATTGTATCCTAAAAGGCAACATAACAGGAGACGATATATGACCTTTGAAGAACACATTTTTATATATTGGATGCATAAATATTTAGCAATAAATCATGAGCAGGACATCACTGAATTCATGACGGCTGAGGAAGAACAGTAAGTATTACATGTATGTATGCACATATATACATCAGTACATATATGCACACACACGCGCACACACACACACACACACACACACACACACACAACTATGCAAGCATGAAACCAAGGAGCATGCTGTACAAAGGTAGATGTAATGTGAGGTACATTGTTGTACTTTACAAGCTGAAAATCTGAAAAACAGACTATTCAAATATTTTCAGGGGCACACTTCTCCATTGTGTGTCACTTTTTAGTCTTGCTAATGGAAGTGCTTGGACCCCTTTGAGGCCAACATAAGGTATCTGCATGAAGCGGAGCACATGCTTGTGGTGCCAACAGCCCCAGACATCTCTGGTTTACTTTTCCTCCCACCATTGAGAGGGCACTGTTGGAGTTGTGAGCTTTGGAGTTTGTCCATGTAGACCTCTCATTTATTTCTTTAATTTCTCTCTACCATGTCACAACTGCTACCTATCTTCTGATTTTGCAGTAGCAAAGTTGCAACAGTCAATCTGCAAAAACATCTGTTCCTGCAGTCTCTGTCCAGACCATGATAAAGTCTGCTGTGGTGTCTGCAGAGCCTTCACTGACTGGGCACTCTGGGACGTGATGCTTTTCTGGGATAAAGCCAAAGTGTGGCTATCCTAAGTCTACCAGCAGGTATGTATTATTTGGAAGGGTGTGGATACCATCCATTATTTACATTATAGGGAGACAGTATAGTGCAGTGGTTTAAGGTTCTGAACTGCAAATCTGGTGACATCCAGCAGACCAGACCTGGGTTTGAATCCCACAGCTTCCACTTGCATACTGTGTGACCCTGATCAAGTCACTTAACTTCCCTGTGCTCCCAGGTCGCTCCTGTAAAAAAAGCTTTCTGCTTAGTGTGCTACTCCTGGTTAAACAACTTAAAAATAAAAAAATGATGGCATTTCCACTGGAACTGACTTTCTGTCAAAGTCTTTAAGCTAAGCTCTTCCAACCATCCAGGTGGTATATCCCCCACTCTGCCCCTTGATGTGAGATTGTTCTTTCTGCTGCAAGAACAGGTCCTCTCCTTTGTAGCTCCTGCTTTAATTATTGTGCATTTGGCGACTAGTTTTTTTGAAGTGTTATCTTGCTTCAGCTCTCGTCTCTTTGACTCCCCTCAATGGATCATGGAGCTACTCTTTGGTTCCCCAATAGGCACCGGACCAAGTCACTTTTGGGAATGTGCACCTTCTGACATGGTCTGTTCCCTTAGAATCCATCTGCGGCTTATCCATCCATGGTGGGAGCCAAGCAGGAGTTATCCTAGGCATGGCGCAGCCCACTGGGGCCTCACTAGATCTGGATCTGAACTGATCAGTCCCCACATAGCAGTTCAAAGGTCTAAAGGGACTAAAGTCCATTAAGTCTGCCCCTCCCCATGTTTCAAGTATGCTATGCAAACTTATACTAATTTATAGTGATTTCGCATTGTCTACCACCCAGCTGGGTGAACACCAAGGTCTAAACATCTTAACCATTGTGGCTGAAATGTACTAAACTTTGTTAGCCATTTGTGGACTGGATTAGCCACTACATCAAGCTAACTGAACAAAACAGATTCAGTGCTGGGCATATTTCACAGTAAACATGTTTTGCTGGGGACATGATGGTGCCAGTGGCCAGGTATTGCCCAATGCCTTAACCAAAGTGGTGACTGGAAATATAAAAAAAAAGTTTACTGTAGTCATTGTCTAAGGTGATGATCCTTCATGCACACCAGGCCCAGGGTACTCTGCAATTCTCTCGATAAGCAGAAATTTATCAGGTCTTTCCTTGAAGTATGTACAGTCCTTATGCCTACTCCCTCCATTAGTAGGCTGTCCCTTAGATTTACCACCCTCAAGAAGACAGTTATGAAAACGTTACCCCTGAATTGCTATTTAGA
This sequence comes from Neoceratodus forsteri, assembly GCA_016271365.2. NCBI lineage: Eukaryota > Metazoa > Chordata > Ceratodontiformes > Ceratodontidae > Neoceratodus > Neoceratodus forsteri. Next base: position 188,713,340 of record JADMNL010000031.1, read on the forward strand.
CTTTAGGGCATGTCCTGCAGTAAAACACCAGATAAAACATCTTCATTTGTTCAACCTTGTAGAAACTCTTCACTATGCTGAAGACTGAGATTAGGTCCCCTTCTCGAATCCCTTTTCTTTAGTGTGAACATGTTAAGGACATCCAGTCTCTCCACATAAATATCCTTCATGCCACTGATCCTTTTGCTGACTGCAGTGCACCCTCTGTACTGCCTGTATGTCCTGTTTGTACTGGGGAGTCCAGAACTACACACAGTTCTCCTCCAGAGGGGACCTGATCAGGCCTTGTTAAGTGGTAGGATTACTTCCATCGCCCTGCTGGTTCCCCCAGATTTGATGCATCGCCTCATTTCTCCAACCTCCTTGACAGCAGCTGTATCCTGCTTGTAATGCTTTAGTCCCTAGTCTGTTGTAATCCCAGGTCTGTTTCCTGCTCCACTGCAGCAAGAGGAACCACACTCTTTGGTCATTATTGCTTAAGTAAAGGAAAATTATTGTACTTACTGTAACTTTGATCTAGAGTATCATCTTCATAGAGCAACATTCTTTGGTCTTGGTGCAGGAGGCACTGGGACTCTGTGGGATCTTCGAACTTAGAGCAGTCGGCACAGACATAGGGCACGGGCATGAGGCATAAAATGCCTCTGCAGTGTTAGACATCACCAACAGCCCCAACCACCTGGTGTCAGCGTGGCTCAGTTGGTAGCACATCTGCCTCTGGACCAGAAGGTCGTGGGTTCTCGTCCCACACCGGGATTGGACTTGCACCTAAAATTCACTGGCATCCGAGTGCTGTACTGCTAGGGTGTGCCGTCCTTCGGATGAGACGTTAAACCGAGGTCCCTTCTGCCCATCCTGGTGTTGTCCTGGTGGGTGTCCAGGTGGAAGTAAAAGAACCCAGGGCACTCTTTGCAAAGAGCAGAGAACATTCCCAGTGTCCTGGCCAACATTCCCATTCCCATAAACCGGTTCATGCAATTATCCAGGCTGTGTGTGGGTGGTGATGTGCGATATGGCTACCACCACACATCCAGTTACTTCACTACCAGTCTAGCATTGCTGGTAAAACGCCTTGGGATGCTGTGTATGAAAAGTGCTACATAAATGCTGATTCTTCTTCTTCACCTCAATTTCCATAGCAAAGAGAGAGCGAGATCATAGCAAGAAAAACTGAACAAAAAACATAAAAAGAAAGGAGACAGTAAAAAAGAGCTTATCACAAGGGATCAAGCTGACAATATAACGAGTTGTCAGAAAAATCACAAAAAGTATACATAATTTATAGAGACTAAATGTTGACAGTGTGTGGTACACAAGAAAGTATTACCACTGAGCGGTTGATCAAGCCGTAAAGTCACCAGGGCGAAGGGTGAGTAGCCTTTATGAATTTGTTCGACCCTGAGATGGTGGTATTTCATTAGTTTGCTGGACTTAGCTATCTTTTATTTTATATAATGCATTAGGTTGGACACTTTTTGCTGTATCTCATGTTTTACTATAGAGTTGGGGGTGTAGTAGAGCCGCTTCTACATCTGTTATTAAAGGGTTTGTTACTTGTGTTAAGGAGCTTATTACACTTGTTATTGGGGTGGTTTGTAGTGTGTTAGTAATGCATTAAAGCGTTAAAAATACATTTATATATTATAAACATATATGTACAGTAGTATAGATAAATGTACTGATTACTAGGTATAAAAGTGTCATTAAGGTGTATTTTCTTCTTTGAGAAAAAAAAAGAACATTGTTAATGCATCAGTTAGGGTTCTGGTGACAAAAGTTGGGCCCCACCCCTACCCTGCACGCAGCAACAGGCATGGGGTGTGTCTTGGGGTTGTGAACCCTAACGCTCACCCCATTTCATCAGGAAGTAAGCTGAAATGGGTACAGTATAGGAGAATGGGGTCAATGTTGGAGTTGACCCTTGCCTCAGGGCATTTGCTCTGGTGTTCTTATCTTTTGTAGTACTTGTCTACTGTGGGCTTCCCATGACCCATACAAGTAAAACCCTCCTAAGGCTGGTCCTTCCCTCTAGGCTGAGATACAGATATGGCACACTGATGAGTCCTAATAAGGACAAAACACATGTCTGCTGATCTAGCAGGACCAGTCTTCACCATTGATTCACACCAATGGATTCTGAGCCAGAGATGCTAAGACCCCGCAGGAGCCGGAACTTTTCAGGAGGGCCAGCGCCGAGGTAGGCTGTGCACTTGCGCAGCACCATGAGACTAGCTCATGCTGCGTGGCTTACTTTGGCACCAGCTCTCAACTGCCTCAGTTCCTTTTTTCCCCCGTCATAGAGTGTGCTTCAGTTACGATGTCGCTCACCTGCTGGGAGTCAGAACCCCACATCTGTACAACAATGGTGTTGAGTTCTTCTCAGGTTTAGTGATTAAGCTAGTGTTTGTTATTTTTGTGTCACTTTAATTTTTTTTTTTTATCTGTCAGTTTCTCTCCTGTCTATCAACAGTTCAGGACCATGGATGGCGACAGTGATGACAGCCCTTCCATAAATACAAAGAGTGAGCCCGTTCCCAATCCTGATCACGGACCTAGCACCATTCAATCTCCAGTTCTTCCTCTTCCCGTTGGAAGGTGGAAGAAACTGTACCACTCGAGGTTGCCCTCTGTTGGGTCTGCTATGAGGTTATTGGAGCCCTCTTGAACACCACCAAGGCAAGGGCTTTTCTCCCAGAAGACAAAAGGAAAGCCATCCTTCAGATGGCTCATTTCATCTCATGGAGAACAAGTCTGTTCAAGCTCACTCCATGCAGAGAATGTTAAGTCTCATAGCATTCTCTGTCTTCACAGTACCTGTAACACACCTGCACATGAGGACAACTGAATGGATGCTCAGCACATAGTCTGTGAAAACGCATCCTCAGTCTTACCCCATCAAAGTGAAGAAGCCTCTGCTTCGAGCTTGCATAATGGACAGTCTCCTCCAAGGTCTCCCCTTCTCTTCCCCAGAGCCTCAGATAACCCTCACCACAGACATGTCTCGGAGGCGTGGAGTCCACTTTTGGGGCCACCACACTCAAGGAGTCTGGAGCCCTACAGACTCTGCTGTGTGCAGCTCCTTGCCGACTGCAACTCGCTGTCAACAATGAGCCTGGTGCTGCGATGCCGGTCGACTAGTTAGTTGTCAACTCAGCATCGTAGAGCCACTACTAACGATCTTGTGAGAATGGGAGATGGAGTTGATGTGGTTAGGTGCAAGCAGAGCCACTCCTGAAGATTGGGTTCCAAGTGACGGTGCCAGCAATCCAGAACTAAAGTCACAGCACTCACCTCTGTTCTCTCAATAAGGGAGTCCACACCATTCCGATTAAACTGACTTTCCCTTTATGATTTGGTGCAGATAAAAACAGATCTCACTTTGAGTGGGAGCTCTTGCAGCAGGCTATTACAATCAAGACTACGCCGCAGGCACTAGGACCCTTCGGTGAAACTTCTGCCAGCAATACACAGCAGGGACTGCCCCGGACGCCGGCCCTGCCCTGACGTCGGTCAGGGTACAAGAGGGGGCAGACCCAGCTCCACCTCAGTTCTTTCCTGCCACGTCCTGCACATGAAGTCGAAGGAACAGCTCCTGCTTGCAGTTGCAGCTAAAGGTTGATCTCCAATCAACATTTATTCTTCAATTTTCTGCTATTTTCGACGGATTATCTCATACTCTGGTACCCGACGTCAGTCTGCTGCCCATCGGTTGTTTTCCCCGCTTTAGAGCGTTGTTTTTCTCGCTCTCAGCTCCGTTTTCCGAGTACCGACGTCAGCAGTTTTTCCCGGCCAAGTTCGATGTCTTCTCGGGCGTTGGCATCTCCTGAACACTTAAACAAGTGTGACTGCGAGAGGCAGGTCCCAGCGAAGGACGGCCATCGGCGATGCGTTTTTTGTCTAGGCCCGGACCACGACACAGTCAATTGCGCTGATTACCAGGCCTTTACCAGCTGGACCCGCATCCGCCACCTGAAGGCTCTAAAGGCCTACCTGCTGGAGCAGAAGATGGATCTGCACTCCTCGGAGGGGAAGCGGAAGGAGAAGGGCGCCACAGCAAGGACCGTAGTCTGTCCGTCACGGTCGGTCAAAGGTCGCTTTTCATGCGCCGCTCCCAAAAAGCCCGTCCCTCGGGTTCTGGAGATCCTCGAAGACTCCTCAGGCTAAGGCCGGCCCGTCGGGGGAGAAGCCGGCCAAGCCAAAGGTGGCCCTGCTAAGGGCCATCACTAAGCCCTTAGAGGTGTCTGCTTCGGCCCCACCTGCTAAGGCACCGACGCTGCCTGCTAAAGGCGCGCCTCTGGAAACTAAGGACTCTCCGGCGTCACTCCGTCGTTGGTCCCTACACCGACGCCAGTCGAAGGGGCGAAGGACGCAGGGACGATCGCAGAGGAACCGACGTCGCCATCGCCCAAGTCCTCTTTTCCCCCGGGCCCTCAGGAGAGCTCTCCTTCGCGCCCCGACGTTCCGGAGATTTCCTTCCCGAAACAAGCGGCTGAAATATTCACCAAGGATGAGCTCAAGCATCTTTCCTCCTTTTGGTGGGGGCAGGTCCATAAGCGGTCCTCCCCGTCGCCGGCCCAGACACCGGTACTGGACCCTGCGGGAAAACCACAGCTGGGAGGTGAGTCTTCCCCGAGGAAGTCACCAGAGCGCCAGCCTTCACCTCCCTCCAGGGCTTGTTCCCGCACAAGGTCTCAGGACTACCGACGTCGCTCCCGGGATTCGGGTGACTGACGTCTGTCCAGGTCACGCTCCAGGAGCCTTTCTTGCTCCAGGCGAGAACACTCCCGACGTTGGTCCTCTGACCGACGACGGTCCCCTAGCTACCAATGTCAGCGAAGGCATGGTCATAGGATGGGGTCAGACTACTCCAAGTCGGATAGTCGATCCTCCTCCTCCCCAACGTCAACCTCTTCTGCCTCTCTCAGCCTCAAGCGCTTCCCGGCAGAGAAGGACCAGCCTCGCTCGCCTCCGGATGATCCTACCTTCGTGGACGTCATGAGGCACATCCAGGCCTCCAACGAGTGGGACACAGAGGACCTGGATCCGGAATGCCGGAGATTGGCTAAGTACCTGAGGCAAAAGGAGCCAAAGCCTCTGGTTATCCCTCCTTTAGTCGATACATTCCAGGACCTTACTAGAACCACCTGGATGCATCCGGCCTCAATCCCGGCAGTTCCAAAAAAGTTGGACAGGCTGTATAAGGCCCCGAGGGCAGAACCCGTTTTAGCAGAACACCCTCAGGCCGATTCGTCTGTGATCATGGCTGCCCATGACAAGTCTCTGCAACCGAAGCACCTCAGCTCCCAGCCTTCCAACCTGAAGTCCCGCTACCTGGACCAGGTGGGCAAGAAAGTATATGCTGCCTCCACCTGTTCCATCCGTTCCCTCAATTTCCTAATGCATATGGTACAGTACCAGAATGCGATGTGGGAAAGGGGACTGGAGCTGGCAAAGACCATGCCAGACTCTGACCAAAAGGCAGAGCTCCTGGCCCTCCTCCAGTTGGGCTGAGACATAGGCTCCCATGTACTGAGGGCCTCGTATGACACTGCAGACACGGCAGCCAGGGCAACCGCTTCCGGTGTGTGCCTTCGGCGCCATGCCTGGTTGAGAGTCTCCAGCTTTCACCAGAATCTGCATGCCGGTATCAAGGATCTGCCCTTCCAGGGTACGGTGCTGTTTGGACAGGAGACGGAGGCTTTGATCTCCCGCCTCCAGGAGTTGGGCAAGTTGATCTGGTCGGTCCGCCAGATGTACCGTGGCGACCAGTGACGACAGCACCATAGACTGCCCTTTCGTAAGTCCTCAGGCAGTCAAGGTCCAGCCCGTGGCAACCAACAGGGGCAGCGAGGAGGCTTCCGCAGGAGATCCGGGAACCAGCATTCTGGTGGACCTCCTGCCCGTGGGCCCAAGTCCTCCCAGGCGCCTCTCCCCACTCCCGGCTGTGCCCAGTGACTCCCTTCCGCGCCCCCCCCCACGGGAAGACCCAGGGGAGCTGGTTGGGGGCCGCTTCTCCCTTCATTTCGAAGGGTGGAAGTCTATCACCGCAGACCAGTGGGTCTTGGATATTATACGGAGAGGACACACGCTAGAGTTCAGAGTTTCCACCGCATACTCCGCCAAAGCTCTCCCGTTGTCCTCCTTCTCACATCCCACTGTTAGAAGGAGAGATACAGACCCTCCTGCAGAAGAGAGCAATAGAGAGGGTCCCCTTGCATCAGCAAGGGCAGGGGTTCTATTCCACTTCTTTCTGGTCCCAAAAAAGACTCAGGATCTTCGTCCTATTCTGGACCTCAGCCCTCTAAACCTCTTTATCGAGTACAAAAGGTTCAGGATGGTGACTCTTCAAGGACTCCTTCCCTTGCTGCACCAAGGGGACTGGCTATGTCTCTCGACATGCAGGATGCAATATGCATATCAGGGTCTATCCTCCCACAGGAAGTTTCTGAGGTTCCACTTCAAGGGGAGCACTTTCAGTTTCAGAAAAGCCTGCTCGGCCTCTCTTCCGCTCCGCGAGTCTTCACCAAATGCTTAGCAGTGGTGTCTGTGGCTCTAAGGCGTATGGGACACTGTGTGTTCCCCTACCTAGACGATTGGCTGCTTACGGCCCCATTAAGAGTAGGCCTCTTACGAGCTCTCGAAGACACTTATACTCTGTTCCGAGAGCTGGGGAGCACCCTGAACTTATGAAAATCATCCGAGGAGCCCAGCCAAAAGCTCGCCTTCATAGGAGCGATCCTGAATTCCGTCCAGGGCATGGCCTTCCTCCCACAGGACAGGGGAGTTCGCTTTCGAGATGGCAGAACGGATCTCCATAACCCCTCGAGTTCCAGCTCGGAACGTCCTCCGTTTACTGGGGCACATGGCGGCGGCCATTCCTGTCACTCCCTTGACCCGCCTCCACATGAGAGTCCCGCAGTGGATGCTCAGGGTGAAGTGGGACCAAAGCTGCGACGATCTAGACTCCCCGGTCAAGATCTCTGAGCCAGTCAGGAGAACTCTGCTTTGGTGGATGGACCCCAGCAATCTGGAGAAAGGGGTCAGCTTTCGTCCGGAGCCACTTGGTCAAACTCTGACAACAGATGCCTCAGACCTGGGGTGGGGGGGCGCACCTGGGTGCACGTCGAACGCAGGGGCTTTGGTCACCCAAGGAGCAGTCCCTCCACATCAATGTACTGGAAATGCGAGCGGTCCTCTACGCCCTCTAGGCTTTTCGAGAGGATCTGGTGCCAGGCTCTCTTCTAGTTCAGACAGACAACATGGCGGTCGTCTTTTACATCAACAAACAAGGAGGCACTCATTCGTATCCTTTTGCAGGGAGGCGATGAGAGTCTGGTACTGGGCGCTGGAGCGGGGCATCCTGCTGTCCGTGATGCACGTTCCAGGCGTCCTAAACGATCTGGCCGACAGCCTCAGTAGGTCGCGTTCCAGAGCGCTCAAGTGGGAGCTGCTACAATCCATAGCGGACCAGCTCTTCGACAGGTGGGGTCTTCCAGAGCTGGACCTCTTTGCGTCACCACCCAACGCCAAACTGCCAACGTTATGCTCGCGAGAGCACGCGCCTGGAGTTTTTTGGCCAGACACGTTATCCCTTTGCTGGGCAGGGAGGTTTCTCTATGCCTTTCCGCCCTTCCCTCTCATTCAGAGAGTACTGCTCGAGTTACAGGCAGAAGGGGCCTGGATGATCCTAGTGTCCCCCAAATGGCCTCGGCAGATTTGGTTCCCAGTACTGCAGCGGTTATCCACGGAACCTCCAATTCTGCTGCCCATATGCTCGCAGTTACTGTCCCAGGACCAAGGGTCGCTGGTCCATCTGGATCTTCGATCCTTACACCTACATGCTTGACTCCTTCAGACATAGCTCAACATAGATACGGGGTTTCCCCGGAAGTGGCGGTGGTCTTAGTGTCAGCAAGAAAGCCCTCTACTTGCTCCACTTATGCTATGAAGTGGAAGCATTTCTGTCTTTGGGCATTGCCGGAGCGTTTGGATCCTGTCACCTGCCCTGTGAACTCAGCTTTACAGCATCTCCTCTCCTTGTACGATAAGGGTCTGAGTTACTCCTCTATCAAGGTGCACATGTGGGCAATCTCCGCCTATCATGCTCTTGTGGGAGAGAGAGCATTAGCACAATTGGATGTGGCCCGCACCTTTCTTAGGGGAATTCTACATATGAGACCTCCCATTTGGGACCCTGTCCCACCCTGGGACCTCCTTTTTGTGTTGGAGAAACTCACCCTCCCTCCTTTTGAGCCAGCAGCGGATTGTGAGCTGCGTTACCTTTCTTGGAAGGTTTGCTTTTTGGTTGCTGTTACTTCAGCTAGAAGGGTTTCCGAGCTTCAGGCTCTGATGTGTAAAGAGCCCCATTTGGTTTTCCACAGGGAAAGGGTTTCCATCAGAACAAATCCTAAGTTTCTTCCGAAAGTGGTCTCAGAATTGACCCTCAACCAGTCAGTTGATCTTCCTGTTTATTTTCCTTCCCCTTCCATTAGAAGGGAGGCTCTCCTCCACACATTGGATATCCACAGGACTCTGAGGTATTACCTCAGAAGGACGGTTCAGCACCGTAAATCGGAGCAGCTCTTTGTGGCTTTTGCACCACATTGCTTGGGTCAATCGGTGTCCAAGCAAACTATCTCTAAATGGATAGTTCGCTGTGTCTCGTTTTGCTACGAGCATCGCAATAAACTCCTGCCGGGCCCGGTTAGGGGTCACTCCACCAGAGGAGTGTCAGCTTCTTTCGCCACTCTTCGGAATGTCGCCATACAGGACATTTGTGCTTCCGCAACCTGGAATTCGGTGCATACCTTTATCAAGCATTACAGCTTGGATATCTTCTCCAGACGCCGAGCTGGCTTCGGCCTAGCCGTTTTACAAGGGCTTTTGTCCTAAGGCCTCTGGAGTCAGCATATTCCAACTCCCGGGGTCGTCTGCCTCCTTGTTGTGGGACTGCTTGGGACTCAGTCTTGATTGTAATAGCCTGCTGCAAGATCTCCACTTGAAGTAAGATATACAGTTGCGTAAGAACTTCTACCAACAGTGATCTCGAGAGGAGCTCTTGCAGCAGGCGCTACTTCCCACACACCTTCCCCCTTGAGGTGTGCAGATCCATTTTCGTTTTTTCTTCTCCAACTCTCTTCATGGTAGGCTTTGTCTCCTTCTCTTGTCAGGCCTTCTACAGGGTCTTGGCGGGAGAACTGAGGTGGAGCTGGGTCCGCCCCCTCTTGTACCCTGACCGACGTCGGGCCGGGGCCAGCATCGGGGGCGGTCTCTGCTATGTATTGCTGGCAGAAGTTTCACCGGAGGGTCCTAGTGCCTGCGGCGTAGTCCTGATTGTAATAGCCTGCTGCAAGAGCTCTTCTCGAAGATCTACTGTTACGGTAAGTTCTTACGTAACTGTACTTTCCACAGCACATACAGAGAATGGAGGCGAGTGCCATGAATTTAGTTCTGGACAGAGTCAGTATGTTCAAAAGAGAGGTGAGGCGGGTGATTTTAGAGTTAATTGTGAGATTATTTTTTTTTGGCTACTTGTTTTTGGAAGGCTGTAAAATGGGTTTGGGGACTGTCTTCAGTCAGTTTGAAACTCACTCTTTAGCAGGGAAGTCAGTATGGGGGTTTTCTGCTTCCTTATTCAGGGGCTTGGATTGATTTTAGAGAGCAGGCTTGCAGATGCAGCTGACTGGCACCTTTTGCATGGGTAATGCCAGGGTTTACCACAGCAGAAAGGTGCCAGTCAGCCAATCAGTGTGTGGGATTCTCGGACCCCGTTGTATAATGCTCAGTAAACCCATGCCCTGGAGTGGGTTAATTCGCTTATATAATGGTCTTTATGTTAGAGGATTACCTAAATAAATATAAAAAAAAAAAAACTGTCTACATTTGTAATAAAATAGTTCTTCTGCCTAATGGGTTTGTCCTAGTGAGGATGCCGTAGTTGTAGTTCTCCACTAGGTGGATTTGTCCTAATGAGGATGCCAAAGTTGTAGTTATAGATGTGATGAATTTCACCTACAAACGGTGGAATTCTGCCATTTGCAGGTGAAATTCCGCCATTTGTGGGCAAAATTTGTCACATCTTCTAGTTGTAGTTTTTTACATGTCTCTCTGGTGGAGTGATCTGATCAGGTCATTTGACATTGCTGTCAGTCAGGATTTGTAGTTTGGCAAGGCAACTGTGGGTTTACTGGGGATCAATCAATGTCCACCTAAAGACTTTTAACCTATGAGGTTTGGAGACCGTACTACCATAGTTAGGGTTGAGTGTGTGTATAAGTATATATAATATAATCTCTAATTTTATATATATATATATATATAATATATATATATATATATATATATATATATATATAAATATACTGCTTAGATGTGATTCTTAAAGGGACTCTGTCTACCCTTAACTTACATTTTTGAGCAGCACTCAGAAATGTGGCTTCATTGCCTGTAGCAGCCCATCTTTTGCCATTTAACAGATGGCAGAAATATAGGCTTCATAAAAATGATCAGTTTTTCTAATTTTACCCTGAATGAAACCCAGGCGGTCTGAACATATTGTCCACGTGTTGATCCCAAAGTGTGGTCACATTTGTATATGGCGATGAAGTGCCAGAAGGCTCGTTCACGAATTACCATACCTGAGTTCAGCTAAGTAAACTTTCTGGTAGTAAAGAAAGCTGAACAGTGAAAGTATCTCTTTCTTTGAAACGTGGGCTAAACCTTTGTTAAACCACAATCTGGAAGCTGTGATACTGGGCATGTGTGTATGAATATTTTTAATTGCTAGTAGAACATTTTTAATCTGTGGGACCCCAACCCAGTGCTGGAATTGGTACCGGAGGCATCCCGGCACCGCAAGCGGCACTGTGGGACACATGGGAGGCGGCACCAGGTCAAGAAGGACCCCTAGATTTTGCGGATGCTAAAGACCTAGGGCTAGACCCAGAAAGGTCTCCTCCTTCACCAGGGCCAGGAATCCAGTTGGGGTCATCCTGTTCCTTACCTTCTGGATCATCCAAACACTTTGACGACCAGATCCACAAGATCTCCAACAGATAGCTGGTTGTGACTTCGCCACTAGGGGCTTCCGGACCCCCGAGGGAATACCAGACTGGGAAGGGTGCACAACCAGCCCCGGGGGGGGCTGCCTGTCCCACAGACCACTCCCCCAGGCCTCCCGTCTTGGCGTGGACTAGTGGAAGCCTGGTCTCCCTTGGTACATGTAGTACTGGCGAGGAACTTGGAGGGGGGGGGCCCAAGGACCTTACCTTCGAGTTCCGGGTGCAACGCCTGCCTCCGAAGGTGGGGAGGGGGGTTGAGTCCCCACCTCATCACCCAGATTTGCAAGGTGTGACGCAACATCGAGAAGCAAGCGTCGCAGTGGTGCTTGTTGTGGTCAGCTCTGAGGCAGGTCCAGCAATAGTCATGTTGGTCTCAAACGGACATTTCTAGGGACATGGATATGTTGTTCATCCACACTTATTGGCAGGTCCCTTGCCGCTTTAAATCTTGCTGGAAGGTCTTCAAGCTGGCTCCTCCGACTTAAAAAAGTATTGAATCTTCGATCTTTCTTCTTCGCTGCGGCGATGGCTTTTTCCGGCCCCGACAAACGTTCGGTTAGTTCCTCCAGGAGGGACTCGCACTCCACGTGCTCTTTTTGCCTGGACTTGGATCACGATCCTCAGGCTTGCAATTTTTGTACTGACCTTTCGGTCAGCTCTCCGGAGGACCGCGCGGCCCGTTTGGGGCTCGGACATCCGGTGTTTTTTCCGCTCCGGAGTCTCCATCGGACTGGCAGGTGTCCGCCTCGACTGTTTCTCTGCAGTCTTTTCCTGCCGGGGAAGGGACGGGGGTTCCCCTTCCCTCTCCTTCGGTTGCGGAGCTTATCCCGCTCTCCTTGGATTCTTTACATTCAGCTTCGTTCAGGGAGCTTCGTCATTCCCTCTCCTCCAAGGGAGAGGGAACCTGGCCTGTCTCTCGGCCTATCTCTAAAGGGCCGTGAGCGGGGTCTCTTCGTCAGGAGTGAAGTTTTTCCCTCCGTCACTGGCCGGCCTTCCGACTCGGTCGAGGTTTTGGCTTCAGCCTCTGGCCTCCGGTACCCGTGCCAGGTCAGTTGCCAAAACCCTTCGGGGTCGGTTGAGGCCGTTTCTTCCCGCCTTTGGCGGGAAGTCGAGGCCTGTCCTCCGCTTCAACGACAGCCCTCGGTCCGCTCCGAGCCGAGGGAAGAGCAGGTGCTACCCGTTTCTTCCCAGGCCAGCCCTCGGTTACCCCGAGGATTTGGGTCTCGGTCTACCTCTCGGTCTAGCCGCTCACGCCGATCTCTGCATTCTCGGTCGGAGCACCGGGTTAAGTGGCTTAGCCGTTCTTCCTCATCCCCCTCCTCGGATGAGGAGTGGTTTCGATGCCGTTGGCGTCAGTGTTTCAAGGAACTTATGTGGCGACAGCAGTTGTCTGGGTTTCAATCGACCCAGATTCATTCCCCTGATAGCAAGCAGTCGCCGCTTGGTCGGCAGCCGTTTGTATCGGTCGAGGAGTCTTCTCCAGGACCGGTTGCTCGGCCGACCCTCGCTGCCCCTCCACCTTTGGCGGAGCCCAGGCTGGACCGTGGCCTGTCCTTCGGGTCCCTCTGTTCTCTCACTCCTGCCCGCCCCCAGCGGACGAAGAGTGCCTCGGGCCTGCGGCAGCTTTTTGCAGACCCTTCGGAGCCTGGAGCAGGCTCTGCCATGTTTCCTGATGGGGAGGACCCTGGATCTTCCCAGGAACATCTAGTAGACGACAGCCCATCGTCTTCTAAGGGTCTACTTCGGCTCATTTCAGTTTACTGGAATGCAGCTTAAGCCGCTCTCCGATCGGGCTCCTTACCCCCTTCTGGAGATTCTGGATCGAAGGGGTTCTTCCACGGAGGCCTTCCCGGTGGCTGAGGCTATGGTGGGCCCAGCCTTGGAGCTATGGCGGCGGCGCACTTTGCCCTGCGCCGGCCAGGGTAGCTTGAAGGTATCCTATCCCGGCCGGTTCTCTGCCCGGCTTTGAGCACCCTCGGCTGAAGGGGTTATTACTGATGACGCTTCCAATGTCTTGGAAACGCCGGGATGTGGACAGACCACCCGACAAGGAGTCCAGAAGGATGGACTATGTCGGGCGTAAGGTTTACGCTGCGTCCTCCTTAGGCCTCCGTCAGGCCAGCTCGGTTGCACTGATGGCACATTTCTCCCACACCCTTTTGGGCTCCCTGGACGAGGTTCTCCCTCATCTCCCAGGCGACCTGCGGACCACGGTTTGACAGGTGCGGGACCAGGGTAGGGCGGTGGTGAAGCAGCAGCTCCAGACTGCTGTGGAGCTAGGCGATTCCTGTGCCAGATCAGTGGCGGCCGCAGTGGCGATGCGCCGCAGGGCGTGGCTGAGGTTAACATCCTTCTCCTCAGAAACCCAGCATGAGTTGGCGGACATCCCCTTTTTGGGGACTGACCTTTCCGGCCCTGGAGTGGAGGGATTCATCCATGGGCCCGAGAAGTCCGATGCCACTCCGGACTCGGTCACTCTCGCCCATGGGGTCAAGGGCAGCCGTCAGCCTTTGCGTAAGCCCCTTTACTCCCTGAGCCCTGGGGCCCCCCTGGCCCAGCATGAGGGCCAGCAGGCATGCGCTGGGCGACCTGTTGCCAATCCAGCGTCTTTCTCCAAAAGGAAGCGGAGAGGCAGGAAGCCGAGGGGCTCCTCGGCTCCCTCCTCCTCCCTCTAAGCCTGCTCAGTGACGGGCCAAGGCATTGCTCCGGCCCCGCTGCCCTGCCCGGGCTTTCCGTGGGGGACGGCTCCACCTTGTTCTGGAGGTGTTTAGGTGGATCCTGCCTGCAGTTGCGGAAGGATCCCTTTGAGCCGCTCTCACGGGGAATTTGAGTTCACTGCCCCTGTGTCGGTCGTCCGACATGCCTGGCTCTCTAGTTAGAGATGTTCAGGAAGGCCGGGCCCCCCCCCCCCCATTCAACCCTGGGTTCATGTCCAGGTATTCCTGGTCTCTTACGGACGGGGGCTTGCGCCCATCCTCCCGCACGCCTGGATGGTCTCTCTTCTGCAGACATTCCATCCTCAGGACGTGGCGTGTAGCGGATTCCTGGTCTCCAGGATGTACCTACTCCTCATTCCGTCCATTTTTGGGGGAGGCTCCACCCCTTCTTGTGGGGGAGCTGCTTACGAGTTCCTAACACTTCCTCGCTTAGCAGTCTCTGCGGCATGGAAGGGTCCGGATGTCACCCCACCCGGCAGGCAGACTGGTCTCCTGTTCGGGAGCCGAGTGAGAACTCGTATCTTAGCAGTGAAGCTTCTTCGGGACTAAGCTCGACTTTGAGTCCGAGTTCAGCTCCGGGCGAACAGGGCGAGGGTTTCCTCCTTTTCCGGTCAGGTTGGCCGGGGAATTACGTCCTGCCAGGACCACCTGGGCCTCGGCGGCCTTCCCTTAGTGGGAAGGGCCAGCCAGAGGTCACAACGCTGTGTCCCGTGGACCAGTTCGTGACTTACAGTCCAGGAGTTAGGAGAACGCTCCCTTGGACCGTTCTAACTTCGGCAGGAGACTATCCTGCTTGTTCGCCCTGAGTTGACCGTCTTCTCCGGCCGTGTTCTTGGATGGGTGGGTGCCCATCTTGGGAATGCAGAGTACGCTTCTGGTCCTCTTGTGAGTCCCGATGTCCTTCCCGCCGCTGGAGACAGATGGTCCGATTACGGGCACCGCCGCCTCCGCTTTTGTACGGGTCTAGTGGTCTAAGTCCAGGTTGGATTATTCCTAGACCATGTGCTACCTACTCCGCCAGGTTTGGTCTATCCCTTGTCTCGGTGCAAGGAGGTTCTCCGCATTGGGTGGTTGCGTGTAGGCTTCATAGCCATTTCATGGCAGGAGCCCATTTCCTGGCTGGCCCTGAGTCGGGCATAGGCTGCCATGAGTGTCTCTCTGCCGGGGTAGCACAGATCTTCTCCCTTTCCTCCGAGAAGCATACTAGGCCGAGACTGTTCTTTGCCCACCCTCAGCAAGGCTTGCTGTAGGGATGCCATCGGGGCCACGGACCCCGGGCTCCTCCGTGCCTCTCCCCCATTTCCCTTGACCTACGGGCAAGGCGAGGAGGGATTTGGCGCAGGTGATGTTGGTAGCCCCAGACTGGATTGCCAGTGCTGGTATCCAGCTCTCCTCTCTCAGCCCCAGGCTTCTGAGACGGTCTCTAGTCCGCCGGTCCTGTCTTTCTTTTCAGGGGAAGGCTATCCATCTGGACCTTCAATCCCTGCACCTGTTGGCCGTCCCCTGTGCGGCTAGGGGCCAGGCTTAGGTTCTTTCGGCAAGGTCCTTGACCTTCGAGGCATCCTGCTAGAAGTTGGCCAAGATGCTTGTCCTTTGGGAGAAGTTTCCTTCTTCCAATGATGGGTCAGGGCGGTGCCCTTCCCCGACCCTGGGCATAGCATTCGGACCTTTGCGGTCCATCCTTATACCAGGGCTTCGTCGATGACCCTCTGTGCCTCTGTAGTCACCACTCATCTTCCGGGCGCTGGCCGAGGGTAGCTGGTGGTCCGGAGAAGGTGGTCCGCACTCTAGGCCTCGACCACGCCTCCCTTGGGGAGCATCTCATCTGGGATCCTTGCTGGTATGGGCTTAGCTCATGAGCAAGCCATCCGAACTTTGCACAGGTGTGTTTTCCCACCTGTTGTGGAAGAACACCTTCTTGGGGCCACTCCGCCATCCAGAAGGCTGGGAGAGTTCCAGGCGCTCCTTTAACCTCCCTATCCGGTCTTCCACAGGGACTAGGTTGTCTTGCGCCCCACCTGAAGTTCCTCCAGGAGATGGTGGCGGAGTCTTCCCTTCGGGGGTTTGCCTCTGCCGGGGTTTATCCCCATTCACACCTCGGAGGCCGTATCCAGGTTCCATGGGAACCGTTTCAACGCTCACTTGAGAGCGTAGAGCTTAAATTCGGGAGAGGTTCGCCAGCTGTTCATCACCTTCGCAGAAGCCGCATCTGGCAGATTGCAGCCTAGTGGAAGACAAGCGGGCGGGTCACCCCTGCAAGGTCTCCACTGTAGGCGGGCGGGCATGGAGCCTCCCTGAGGGATAAGCGCCCCTTTTAACCAGTCCTTCTGCTGCATCGGTGGCTGCTTCCAAGGACACTCCGGTCCAGGATATCCACAGGGCTTCTGCCCGAAGCAGGCTTTCACTGCCTCTTCCACATCGACCTTGGTCACGCCTGCAGTTGGTCGGGCCTCGTTCTCCAGTCTTTCTACCTAATAGGTGTGCGCTTGCCTCCCTCCTCCCAGAGAACTGCTAGGAGTCTGCCAATAAGTGTGGATGAACAACATATCCATGTCCCTAGAAATACAGGTTACTCACCTGTAACAGGGGAGTTCTAGGAATGATATATGTTGTTCATCCATTCACCCACCCGGCTCCCCCGGCCTGGACGCACAACCTGGCTTCCAGCTGCCTAGATTCGTGCCATGGGGCGGAGCCGAGTTTTACCACCCGGGTGGGTGGGAGGAGCCAGCTTGAAGACCTTCCGCAAGATTTAAAGCGCAAGGGACCCGCTAACAAGTGTGGATGAACAACATATACCATTCCTAGAACTCCTGCTACAGGTGAGTAACCTGTATATTCCTTCCACAGGGCACTGACTCATATGGGGAGTTGAGAATTCATCTTCTTGCTGGTTTTTTTGTTTTTTCGCCCTGGATCTGGACATTATCGACTCACAGAAAATAATAAAAATGAGCAAAAAGAGCTTGGCGATGTACAAAGGGGATAGGAGAAGAAAAGGTGTTGAGAGATCGAAAAAGCTATATGACGTTGAGCTAGCAGTAACAAACAGAACTGAAGGCCGTAACGCTGTAGAAAGTGGTGAACACTCCCACTGAGTACCTTCCTCGATCGCAGGAAGAGCAAAACTGAGGAGGCAGGAGGGCCGGTGTCCGTTAATGGCCAGTCCATGAACGCCACATCATACATCCACCTCCTGGGCAGTGCTGCCTTGGATGTCGGCTTTCTGCCTCCAAAGCTTTTAAAGGCATATGCATCTGTGGGGTCTTGTGCTTCCAGCTCAAACCCACCAGTGATGAACGGTGAAAATATTCTGGAAGATCAAGAATTATGGTGAATACATAATTTTCATTGCTGTCCAGCATTAAATTACTATGTAGTTGACTGGACCATGGCTGTGTTGAGACATAAGTCTCGTCATGGAATGCACTGTGATGTCATAAATGCAGAGTGAAGTCGGATCGGTACTCATTAATGAAAGCTCTTGATACTGATGTCATTGATGCATTAGACAAAAATACAAGTCTTGGGGAAAAACAATTGAAATGTATACATTTGCTGGTAAACCATGCTAGCTAAAGAACTTATAGAAATTATAGAAGAATTTATAGAAAAGTGCATACTGGCATAGAGAGCTGCTCCTTTATTCCAGAAGTATACAAAAATTTACTTCGGACATATTGTTTGTAGCTTTGGTTCATCCCATTTTAAACTGATAGTTTTCCTGGTTCCCTGAACATGCAAGTAAATCTGCAGCTTTCTATGTTTCATTGCAGATGAGATGCAACAGCATCTTTTGGTAACAAAAAGCCTTTTGGGTGAAGTGACGACTGAGCAAGGAGACAACGCAAAAGTTTCTAATATGATGAAGAAACTTCAAGAAGTGACCCTGGAAACAGACACTGAACTTAAAAGGTATCATCAGTTCATTATTCTGATTTTTCTGTACTTTTAAAGGTGACCAGAAAAGTTTTATTTTTTTTTTTTGGTGTAAAAGTAATTCTAACTAGATTCAGTTCACGGTTCACACTTAGGGAGTTTTCACTAAGCGTGCTTAGTCATTGGAACATTCTTCAAGCATTGGAACAGTCTTCAAGCTTGACTCCGCCTACCACCCTACCATGTGGTTCTCGGGCTTTGCCCTCTCTGTAATCTGATCTTTTCTTCCACTGGAAGGAACAGGTCTTCTCCCGCACAGCTCCTGCTAATGACTGAGGATTCTGCTAGTTTTCAAAGTGATTTTTGCTATGCTATGTCTCGAGGTTTTTACTTCAGCCTTCATTTTCTTCACCTTATGCAGTGGCTCAGATTCCACCATGAAACACAAGAAAAGCCGGGTATAAGATGTCCGTGACAGACTGCCACGATGCCTGCATTTATTGCTTAGGTCCAGATCACGCCATGGCACATTGCACTTGGTGCCAGCCCGTGCATGCTTTGACACTCCAGAAGTGGAAGGTGCATGTCCTCCATAGTAAGTGCACAGGACGCAAGCTGTCTGCAACCATGGGGTCAGCAGTGCAGTTTGAAACCATGGAAAGGGCATGCAGAGATGTGCTGGTCCTGGATCTTCTGTTGGCAGAGGAAATGTATGCTTCTATACTCCTTGGAAGGAGGAGATCTTTAGAAACTTTCCTTTTGTCAGTCCATTCTTTCGGTAGTGAGAAAGACTAGACACTGGTTATGGGAGTGCAGTCAGTCGAGGGACCTCTCAGGTTTTCCCTCATCGGAGTTCTCACAAGGTCACATGTGCATGAGATTGACCTGTCTGTGGAGCTTGTCGGTCCGCTTGTGGAGTTGCTGTTGGAGCAGTCGACCCTATCGGGGATAAGTCCAGTGAGGCAAGGACTCCTCCATCAGTTGCATACTGGTGCTGATCGCGGCCCAGACCAAGTACAGTGGCTTGCGCCTGACTGAGCTCCCAGTCAGTACCCTGCCTGTACAGCCCACAGTTGTAGTTCTAACTAAGGTGCAGTCTCTGGTCCATCTGGTACCCATGCCTATGGGGTACACGGAACTGAGGCCACCATTGCTGCAATAACCTCATGGCTGATCCTTGAACAGTCACATTCTCTCTGACAGTGTCTGTATAGACACTGCCGTTTATGTTGAGCTCCCGTTTGTCGTATGGCTCCTGCCATCTATGTCAAACTTTTGTTACAGATAGGAGAGAGTAGTCTAACAATAGTGGGCTCTTGGAGCATTTGCCGAGGTGTCAGGGTCGACTGTCAGTTGAGCTATCCCAGCTGTGGCTGCCCCCTCTCTACACTTTCTGGCTGTACTGTAGCGACTTCTGCAGGAAGGTGCCACCCCTGCAGCCAAGGGTGTGAGTGCCTATGAAGGACTCGAGGCCCAAGTTCAGACTTCCACAGTGATCTTTTCTGATTAGGAGATGTCCTTCACAACAACCCTGTGTAGATGGGACATATCAACCCTTTGATTGACCAGTCCTCTTTAGTGGACCAGGTGTTGTTTTGGGGCATCTTGGACCTGATTGCTATTGCTCTGGAAACTGTCTTGGAGGAGGAGGAGGTCCAGAAGAGGGAGTCCTGCACACTGATGGATATCCATGAACAGGATTCCTCACCAGGGTCTGGCTTCCTATTGCTTATGCCGTACTGAGCCCAAGGCTCAGGGTCTGGCAGCACCCAGTCTCTTGTTGTTCCTCTCTGCGCCTTATGGACAGTCAGGGTATTAAATAAGCCAAAAAAATTGATTAGCAGTTTTACACATGACAGTGCTCATCAACTGTAAAAATGCATAGCCCTTGGCACAAAATGGTTAGTAGAATTTAAAAATATACAGTATATCATTTTATTAATTTTGTCTACTGTGCCATAGAATCACTGAAGATAAAAAAAAAATGGGTAGCAGTCTACTGCTATGTATTTTTTTAAATGGTTAGCATTACCCCCTGATTTGCATAGTGGTTTGCTATGCTAAGGGATTAGTGGCAGACATGATGTTCTGCAAGGGAAAGGGCAGGGCAAGTTGGACAAGCACCCTGAACAAGGTGTTAAGAAGCAGAACCTCTTTGGATGGAAGGTCAACACAGCTGTGTCCCTGGGCACTGCCAGTACAGTTGTGCGGCTTTGATTGACCGATTAGGTCATGAGCTCTTTGAGTGGTTCTCCAGCATTGTAAACCAGCTCCTGGAGAGAATCCAGATCTGTGGGAAGTTCGTGATTTGGATTCTCTAGCCAGACAGTTTCTGGTAGTTAAACTTTGCTGATCTTTCAGCACGTGCAGAAGTGGTGGTGATGTCTAGCAGCCTGTGGCTCTGGTTGCGGGTTTCATTCGTCACGCCAGAAATGCAGCATAGGATGGCAGACTTTCGCATTACAAGGACGAACCTGTTTTGGCTAGGGATACTGGATCATCTCACACAGAACCACTGTCACACAGTCCAATCAGCAGCCCAAGCTGAGACTGCAAGGTTCCTTTTTGAGGCTAATTTCAGGATACACCCATGCAACAGCAGCAGAATCAGCAGTTTCAACAGTTCTGCCTCGCTAAGCCTTCAAACAAGTCTATGGGGCAAGTTCAGCACAAGGTCGATGGGAGTCTCTGGAGGCTAGTCCTCTGGGGCTGCCTTCAGGGGTAAGAATTGATGGGTTAAGGAGCCTCATTCCCTCAATTTCCTGGGCCCTGGTGCAGCTTGTCAGGGGCCAGCTATCCCACTTCCTGCCAAAATGGTCTGCTGTTACATCAGACCAATTCCCCCCATCTGCCCCAGACACCACTGGAGAACTTGGTGTCGCCAGACACTCTATGCACACTATAGAACGAGGTAATTCAGCTCCTCGGGTGGCGTGCAATTAACCCTGTCCCAGACACCCATTCCCTCTAAGGGTTCGTAGCTCAATATTTTATGGTACTGAAATGGATGGGGGTACTGGTGCCCCATTCTTAATCTGCGAGTATTGAAGTACTGTAGTTCATTCACAGTCTGAAGTTTGGCATGGTGACTCTGCACCAGATGATCCCACCTCTGGAGCCTGGGACTTGGTTCTGCTCCCTGGATCTCCATACATACACTTCCATATCCTACTTCATTCATCTCATCAACTGTTTCTCCACT
The DNA here is from genome assembly GCA_016271365.2 of Neoceratodus forsteri. Classification (NCBI taxonomy): domain Eukaryota; kingdom Metazoa; phylum Chordata; order Ceratodontiformes; family Ceratodontidae; genus Neoceratodus; species Neoceratodus forsteri. The sequence continues at coordinate 188,734,198 of JADMNL010000031.1, forward strand.
TCAAAGTGGGCAGGACTCTTAATTCAGGGCTGTGCCCTTCAATCTGTTGTCAACTTCCAGTGCGTTTACCAAGAGCCTATCAGTCATGGCAGCCTTCTTCAGGCACAGGGGTGTCCAGGTGTTCCCAAACCTCAGTGACTAACTCATTATGGAGAGCTCATTACAGGATGTAGAGCGGTCAGTGGCTCTGACTATCCAGAGGTTTTGCAACCTAGGCCTGCTGGTCGGTCTGGCCAAGTCTGAGAGCCACCTGACGCAGTTAGCGCTCTTAATTGGAGCGGAGTTGTGTTCTTGCCAAGCCAGGGGTCATCTTCCCCCAGAGGACCTATCCTCCTTTGCTTTCTCATTTCAGGTTGGGCATTTGTTCCTGGCCCAAGACTTCCTCTGGCTTCTAGGTTTCATGGTCTTTACTGTGGACTTAGTGTGCCATGCCCACTGGCAAGTATCCCATTCATTGGGAATTGAGGCACCTGTGGTCCCAGTAGCACGCATTCCTGAACCACCAGGTTCTGGTGAGCAGTCAGTGCCAGATGCCATCAGTTGCCCCCCAAAACCTTATGTAGGAGGGTGAAGACCACATCTAGACAGTAGGTCACACCGTGGAGTAGCATAAAACTGGGCAGACTGAATAGACCAATGGTCTTTTCTGCTAACATTGTCATGAACCTCTTGAAGGGCATCCCCTTTGTCCGGGCAGAGCCCTCGGTCACCTTGATGACCTATATGGTGGGACTTGCATCTGTTGGATCACAGTGCACATTGGTTCTGGTCAACAAATAAGGCTCAACTTTGCATTAGTCTGCTGAAGCTCCAAGCAGTTCACCCAGCACTGACTTAGTTTTCCTCAGGGGTCGGGTTGTCCGGGTCAACACAGACAACACAGCCACCATCTTTTATCTGAACAAGCAGGGCAGGACACAGGCATGGTTCTTGGTTTGTGCCCTGTTGGTGGTCCATGTTATGGGGGCTGACAACCAACCTGGCGGACATTTTGTCATGTGGGAGAGATGTTGTACAGTATTTGTGGACCTTGCACCAGAGGGTAGTCTCCCAAGTGGTCATCCTTTATAGAAAACCATCGGATGACCTGTTTGCATTCTGGGAAAATAAGAAGTTGAGACTAATCTTCTTTGAGAATATCTTTCATTAGGCCATGTCTTTGGAACTATACCTGCATGAGTGCTAGGACCACACTGAGACGTTTGCTAGCCATGATTGCCCACGACGACATCACACGTCAGTAAGTGGGCAGCCCCATTTCTCCTCGGTTCTTTTCCTGCCATCCGTCATATTCATTGGACCTACTGTGGAAATGCTGACCAACTAGCCATTGTTTATTATTTTTATGTAAGTGAATCACTAAAATTTTAGTGATATCACTGCCTTTGCATGCTGCCGAAACCAATGCCGTTGTTCTAGTACTGTGAAAGCAGAGGACAACGCACACAAAATGTGTGTCTGCTGTGTAGGCCTCCCTCAAAACATCACTATGTGTGAGATTTGTCAGGGTTCAGTCAAGCAACCAGGCAGTGCAGAAGAAAGATGCTGAAGTTTTTGCTACATAAAACTCTAGCGGCCATAGAAAAGGCCCCCATCGACCAAGTCGTGGTTGACAAAATCAAAAGACCGATCGTCATAGGGACACAAGCATAAGCATAGTGACAAAGACAGGTCCGCTTCTCCAGCAAGGTCTAGGTCACCATTGTGGCCTGCAGGTACTTTACTTTCTTCATCGTCTGCCCCGGCTACGGTGATGCCAGTCCCCCCTACAATTGACCAGACACTAAGGTCAGGGCTTGGCTCAGACACTGCTGTACTTACTACAGATGGTATGTCACTGTTGTCAACTGATCCAGGCCCATTGTCGACTCTAGGAGTCACAGATCTTGGCAGGCAGTACTGGTGTCGTTTGCAGATATGATACAGCACATACTTCCATGCTACCTATGCAGCCTGTACTGCTGTCGATAGGTGTTCCTGTATCACATGCCCTGTTGACGACAATGGCTGGTTCACAGCCTATACCTCCTCAGCAGTGGCCTCACCAGTGAGGTCATCCATTCCATTGCTGACAAGGAGGAATATAATCCAGACCTCAGAGTGGAGGAATACGAAGAGGAGGAAGGTTATGGAGAAGAACACTATGCCCCGCAGTCGGGCTCCACTGTATCTTCTTTTTTTTTTTTTTTTTAACTACTAGTTTTTCTACTTTTTCTGGCCGCCTCAGTCTGCTCCCCTCTTGTCCCTGCATCTGGTCTGGGGATTCCGTCCACCTTCCTCCTCTACCCAGTCGGTCCCAGGCACCTGTATGCCCCTGTGGTTGTACCTACCGCAACAGGGCTGCAGGGGGCCCCCCAGACTCACCACGGAACACGGATCCGGCTTGGGTGCCCGGCCACCGGGTGAAGCTCGCGGACGGCCATCAAGCCACTCAACTGGGTGCCCAATTCTTGGCCCCTCAGAGCCGAGGGCGTGCAGTGACATCACCAGAGGGGGGGGCACACATGCATCTACACGCGCTCCCTCCATATGTCTGCCCTCAGCTCCACCCCGTGTGCAATGAGCATGTAGTCTCCCAGCCTCCGCCAGGAGGTAACCACACACAGACTGCTGTGGACCCCCCTCCCCTCCCCAGAGAAGGAGAGCAGTCCTTCGGACGCTCAGTCCTTCTCCTCCCCAGTCAACGCCCGACGAACTGTGCTCGTTCCCAAACACCGGTCACTGGCGTGGAGTGAGGTGTAGCGACTCAGCCCTCAGTGCCACTGGGCCGGCAGACTGTACCTTCTTGTAGTAAGGATTCTGTGATGTACACACCCAGCTCTTCTGAAGACCCTACCGTCCAAACTCTGATGCAGCAAATGCAGAATCCAGTGGGCTTTGCTGTGGAAGAAGACTATTCTACTGAAAAGAACCTGATGGATTTTTTGGAGGTACCGTGTACTCCATCATTGTTCCTGCAATTTATCCTGCATTTGAGGATGCCACATTTTTTGCATGGTACAGGCGAAATTCAGTACCACCCATACCTAGAAAGGCTGACAAGCAGTACTGTGCACCTGCTGCCAAGCCTTATGCCAGCCAGTCTGAGACCGACTCTGTGGTTATAATGGCTGCCCATGACAGATCCAGGGCACCTAAACACCTTGGTATTCCGCACCCGGATAAGGAATCCAGGAGGTTAGATGTGATGGGCAAGTGTGCATATGCCTCTGCCTCACTAGGCCTTCATATTGCAAACTGCTGCGCCCACATGATAAAGTATAAGAATAGCCTGTGGAAGGCTGCCAAAGCTGCAGCTTAGGCTCCTTTGAAAAGGAAATGCCAAGAACGAGTTAATTAAAAATCTCACATCTAGGCTGTCCCGTCAGCGCAGTAGTAGCACTACCACTCACAATGCCAGTGACCAGAGTTCGGGAAACGAGCTCTGATTCGTCGGGCAGCCATCTGGGGGAGGTGGATTGAGCGTCCCACAGGATGCTCTCCTCCGGGGAGGGTTGCCATCCCCACTACCATACTACTACTTGGGTGACCACAGTTGTTGGTACAGCTGGAGGAGATGCCGGGAAGGGACAAATGCCGGCAGGATCCAGGAGCCACACTACATCTTTGCCTGTGTCTGCGACCCTTGGATCCCTCTGCGTGAGATGTTCATGGGGTAAGAGTAACAACACAAAAAAATGGCCCCTGCACACCAGGATAATGGAGCGCCTGGCAACGCCATGGATTTCGTCCTGCTTGTCCCGTGGCCACAGCTTCTCTTCAAAGTGCCAGAGTTCGAAGGGCTAGCCCCTACCTTGTCCCAGCTGGGGGTCCACAGTTCCATGGGGGAAGACCTGAGCAGCGGGTAAGGGGGAGAGGGGAAGACAACAGCAGATTGGTTGCCTTATTGATGGAGGCAGGGGGCATAAACAAATGAAAAAAAAATCTTGCATCTGAGGCTGAAGTTGACAAACATTTGCTACGCTCAGCATATGATGTTTCTGCATCTGCCGGGGCAACTGCCACTGATATATACTTAACTCTTTACTACTTGGAACGCTTTTTGAAGTCAAAACTTCTCGCTGCTTAACCTTGATACAAAATGGCCACCAAGGCAAACTTGAGTTAAGATAGTATTCTTAGCTCAGGGTTGCTGGGAAGCAACTGATGTGCAGCAGAAAGTTCTGAATGCCCCTTTTAGAGGCCCCAAACTGTTTGGCTGTCATGTGGAAGAGACATTAAGAGGTCTTAAAGTCACTAAAATAACTTTAAGCAGTCATTTCCCCTGTATCTCACACTTGGTAGGGGTCATGGCATGGAATCCTTTTGTCAGCCTGCCGCCAGAGATGGCCATCAAGTCTGCTGTCCGCAAGGCCAGGGTAAGGGCAGTGGAGCCTTGCCAAGTCTCCTCCACCTCCCCCCCCCCCAGCCAATTCCAAAGCATCAGAGGCTGGTAGAGCCAGGTGCTGTGCCACCACCAGCTCAGTATCTCTCGAATTGGACTGCTACCACTTTACTGTTGCCTCCAGAGGTGGTTGTAGGGGGCCATTTCTGCAGTCATCTGACACAATGGAGGGGAGATTACCGCAGAAAGTGACCTACTCTGGAGCTCTTACAGACTCCCAGAGCACCCTCCACCTGTTTCCATGCATCATCCAGGACATTTGTCCCTGCTGAAAGAAGTACAAGCTTTGCTAAACAAATGTGCAATAGAACCAGTGCCTTCTAATCAGAAGAACAAATGGGTTTACTTCAGATACTTCCTGCCCCTCAGATTTATAGGAGATCTCAGACCTATGCTAGATCTGAGAGACTTAAACTTCTACATAGAATACAAGAAGTTCTGCATGGTCTTCCTGCAAGCTTTGATTCCCCTGTTGCAAACAGGGGATTGGATTTGCTCCCTGAATATGAAGGATGCACACCTTCATATTAAGATTAGGCATCATCAAAGACAGTATCTGAGGTTTGTGCTTGAAGGGGAGCATTATCAGTTCCTGGTATGGCCCTTTATCTTGTCTTCTGTGACAAGGGTCTTCACCAAATGGTTGGCAGTGGTGGCAGCAGCCCCTCACAGGGAAGACCTGTATGTCATCCCATACTTGCATGACTGGTTCTTAAAAGCCAGCTCCAGGAGCCAACTCTTGCACAACCTGTGCCAAACCAGGCAGTTGTGGGGTTACAGTGAATGTGCCATAGTCAGTACTGACACCTTGCCAGAGGCTGCAGTACATAGGTGCTGCCTTGGGTACAGAGCAGGGCTATGTGTTCCTGCCCCTGGACAGGGCAGAACTCATTACTCAAGCACAGTTGGTATACAGCAGTCGTTAAGTCCTTGCCAGAACATTTCTATGTTTCCTGGGACTCATGGCAGCAGCCATTGTTACTGTGCCATTGGGCCAGTTACACATGCAGTTACCGCAGTGGACATTGAGAGTGCAGTGAGACCAGTTGACTGACATCGTGGACCAGAAGGTACTCCTCATATCCCCCTTGTGCAAAACACTGACGTGGTGAGTGGACCGCCGAAACCTCTTAAGTGGCGTTCCATTCTCCATACCAACTCCAGCTCGGATACTCATCTCTGATGCATCTGGATCTGGGTGGGAGGGCACAACTGGGCCCTGGTCAAACACAAGGTTCTTAGACCGAGGTGGAAACCAAGTTGCAAGTGAAATGTCCAGGAGATGAGAGCTGTTTTATACAGTCTCCAGGCTTTTCAGGAGCATCTGACTCCAGGTCCTCTGATACAGATGGACAGCATTAGTGTCATGCATTATATAAACTGGGGGGGGCTCATTCCTGTCCCCTGTGTTGGGAAGCAGTGAGAGCGGTACTGGGCACTGGAATACTGCCTAGAGCTGTCAGCCACGCATCTCCCAGGTTTCCAAAATGTCTTAGCAGACAGGCTAAGCAGGTCACAGTCCCAGGATGCACAAATGGGAACTGCTGACCTCACTTGTAGATGACCTCTTAGTAAGGTGGGGTCATCCAGAGGTGGGCCTTTTTGCATCCCCACACAACACAAAACTGCCACATTTTTGCTTGCTCGCTCCAGGGCCTGGAGTTTTTTGGCGAGATGTGTTGTCCCTTTCTGGGAAAGGGAAGTTTCTGTAGGTATTCCATCCCATTCCATTAATACAGTGTGTATTACTGAAACTGCAGTTGGAGGGTGTAACCCTCATCCTCATTGCACCCCTATGACCTCAGCAAATATGGTATCTGCTGCTCCAGCAGCAAGCTGTGGAGCCTCCAGTACTTCTGCCACTGAGCAGGGGCCTGTTGTCACAGGACAAGGGGTCTCTGGTACACCCAAACCTGAAGTCCCTGCATGTACATGCCTGACTCCTGAAGACAATAGCCATTGCATGGTTTGGTGTGTCACTTGAAGCTGCTGATGTGCTGGTGCGTCCAGAAAGCCTTCCACCAGACATTTTCTTTGAAGTGGAAGCGCTTCAGTTTGTGGGCTGCTTCAAGACATGTGGGCCCATTCCCCTGGCTAGTAAATGCGATGTTGGGATATGTCCCTGTCAGACTCTGGTCTGCAGTATTCCTCATTTAAGGTGTATTTGGCTGCTATTTCAGCTTTTCATGCTCCTACTGATGGGCATGCGGTTGCCCAAAGGGAGGTATCTCCTACGTGTTTGAGTGGTTATCTACACATAAAACCTCCCATTCATGAGCTGGTCCTGCCTTGGGACCTGAATTATGTCCTTGGGGAAGCTTTCTTGGGCTTCTTTTGAGCCAGCCATGAGTTGTGGCTCATGCTGTCTGTCATGAAAAGCGTTATTTTTAGTTGCAATCACTTCTGCTCAAATGATTTCAGAGCTGCAGGCTCTTATGTGTGAGCCTCCTTATTTGATTTTCCACAGAGACAGAGAATCTTTGCGTACTAATCCTAAGTTTTTGCCAAAAGGTGGTGTCTGAGTTTACATTAAACCAAACCATCGACCTTCCTGTCTGTTATCCTGAGCATGCCAATCAGGGTGAGGCACTGCTCCCCACTATAGATGTGCATACAGCTCTTGGCTACTAAGCGAATTGCACCAAGGACTACAGAAAGTTGTCTGATATTTATTTTGCTCACCCCTAGGAAAGAGGGGCTCCCCTGTATCAAACCAGTGCCTGTCCAGATAGCAAGCACATTGTATTACATTCTGTTATAGGAAGTACGGTAAGGAATTTCCCAGTGCGGTTCATGGTCATTTCATCAGTGGTATAGCCACTTTTGTTTGTTTCAGAAACGTCTTTGCGGCTGACATTTGCACTGCAGTTACATGGAGTACTGTCCACACCTTTACAAAGCATTACAGTCTGGACATTGTTTCCAAGAGACGAGCATGTTTCAGCCTTGCTGCTCTACACAGCTTGCTGTCCTGAACCAGGACTGTAGCAACCTCCCAGTTGGCTTTTGGGACTACCTGGGACTTGCTCCAAAGTTGTTGCCTTATGGAAGAGATATCTTTGAAGAAGACAGAACAATTACATACCAGTACTTGCCGTAACAGTAGATCTTTGAGAGCATCTCTTCCATTAGGCCATGCTGGCCCTCCCTCCTTCCCCCTTTTTCTAATCTGTAGGGGAACATGGCATCTGATTTCTGCTTTGGGAATTTCCACGGTTGTTACAGCCAGTGCCTTCGCCAATCTGTCGTAAGAGGCACTGGAATAGTCTCCAGGTTCCCCAAGAAGGGAGTTTTTTCGAGCACAGTCTGACGGGGAACCGAGAAGAGATGGGGGCCACCCACATTTATGTAGATATTGATGCATGATGTCGTGGGCAGCCCCCAGCTAGCAGAAGTGTTTTTGTGGTTCTAGCACTGACATGAGAATAGTTTGAGGTGTGGCCTAATGGAAGAGATTCTTGTGAAGATCTACTGTTATGGTAAGTACATAACTGTTTTTTTCTGTGCCCATCCTACTGAGTAGGGTACTCTGCTGGGGGATGCATTCTCTCAGTACTGGGGTCAGTGGTTCTTGTATGCCTGTCCCATTCTTCCTTTGGTTCACAAGATGGTTTCTTAAGGAATGGAGGGTCAAAGCATCACTTATCCTGATAGCTCCGGACTTGCATGCCGTTTCTGGCATCAGGATGTGCTTGGTCTCGGCAGCAGACCTCCATGGCAGCTCTCACTCAGATTGGACGTACTGGCAAGGCTGTATGGGACAGTCCAGCATCCAGAGCTGCATTCTCTGCACCTGACCTCCTAGTTGCTGAGCATCAAGAGTTCTAGGCCCCAGGGTTTTCCAAAGCACTGTTTTAACTCTCGTCTTCTGCTGGAAGTTTCTTGTAGCCTTACCCAAGATTGGGTGTTTCTAGTTTTCCTGGGTTTTTTTTTTTTTTTTGCCCTTTTGTATTCTTACCCTACATTGGGTGTCCTAGTTTACCCCTTTTACTTTACTTTTTACCCTAGAAAGGGTGTTTCTAGTTTTTCCCCTTTCTGTGTTGCCTATATCTATGTAGCATTACCCTAGATATAGGGTACATGGTCTGCATCACTGCCTCATTGAGGATGGTGTGTCCTTGTGCACCATCACATATCACAGACCCAACCCAAAGGCACTGTGCCTCTCTTGATACACAGGTGTCCATGTGACTAAGTTGGTAGCACATCCTTCTGAGCCAAAAGATTGTGGGTTCTAGTCCCACATCTGGACTTGGGCTCATAAATGCTGGCATCTTAGTGCAGTGCTGGGGGATACGTCACTGTTGGTGGGTGTGCCATCCTTCAGATGAGATGGTAAACAGGAGTCCCTTCTGTCCATCTGTTGTGCTATCCAGGGAGAAGTAAAGAAAAAATGCAGTTTTTGCAAGAGATGGCAAGTTTCCAGTGTCCTTGCTGACATTCCCCCTTCCTGTAAGCCAGTTCTGGCAGTTGTTCAATGCAGTGTGTGCATGTTGATGTGTGAAATGGCTACCACTGCATGCTTACAGTCACTTCACTACCAGTCTCTTAATTGCTTGTGAAGCACTTTGGGATGCAATGTGCATGAAAAACACTATATGAATGCTAATTCTTCTTCCTGGGGCTGTGCTCCATCACCTCCAGCCTCCACAGAGATCCTGGGTGTAGGGTGTTGCATTACTTTGCTTGTGGGGAGACTGAAATCCAGTGATTCAGAGGTGAAAATGTAGTACTTCAGCTATCCAGTGTACGCCGTTTCTACTCCCAAGCCACACACACGTACCCAGTTAAGTGAAAATACTTTACAGTTGGTAGCGTTTGTCACATACTTTCAAAGCACAGTTTCAGATTACAAGTGTGGAACGTAAATTCAGAAACTGAGTGACAGAACAAATCTAATTAGAGCAAAATGGTTAGGCCATGAAAAACAAACAGATTACAGAGACGTATTTACTTAGATTTAGTGTTAAAATGAATTTGACTCCTATTCTATCCCAAACAAGAAACTAATAATCTTAACATCTTGGAGTGCGATAACGTAAACATCTCCGCAGTTAGACTGCTGGCACGTCTCGGAAAACCCTGTCCAACATATTTGGACATGATTTGGCTTGTATTTCATATCTTCTCTAGGTTTCACCTCTCCGTTTATTAATGAGGAACTTTGAAGGAAAACTGGATTGTTATCCCTAGAGTTCATCTGTCTCTGTAGCTTATTCCCCACTTAATGTCTTTATCCTTTGCTGTGACAACCCAATTTGATGCCACGAAAGTGATTGTGATGGAGACATTATAACCTCAGGTAGGGAATAAGTAACTGGAAGATGAACTGGGGCTTATCATAGACTATGAAGAAACCAAACTAATTAAGCATTGAAGATTAACAGGTTGTGCATTTTTGTTGTGATAATGCCATGCATTGGGTGGACTGAAGCACAAGGCCAAAGGCCTGGTGCTTCCACCACCTGAGAAGTGCTGTTATCGCTGTACAAAGTACAGTCTGTCATGTCTTAATTGTGATTGAGATAGGATTTAAATAGGTAAATACTAGAAGTTTTTTTTTTTTTTTTTGTGGAGAGGGATTGCCCCTGTGGTCGTATTCATTGCCGTGTAGGCAACCCCAGTTCGGGAGCAAGCTCGGGGCACCACACCGAGAGGCTGGCATGACCGTAGCAGCTGCCACTCAGCTCTGTGCTGCAGTGGGAGAGGTATGGTGCTGAGCAACTGGTATTGCAGTGACCCAGCTGCGAGCCAAGGGAACTTGCTCCCTCTGCTGGACGTTGTTGCATGCATCCGAGGCAATACGGAGCTGCACACATTTCAAGGGGGGGAGGAGTTGAGAAAACCTGTGAGAACCCCATGTTTCGTCTGTATGATAGCTTAGGTTCCCATCTCCTGACAGTTGATTCTTGTGATTCACATAGGGGCAGCCTTGGGGGGGGGGCGCCTCCTCTTCAAGCCCCCTATATACCATGGAGGGGAAAGCCGTGACAGGGAATCCGGATGACATTGGACCTGGGAAAGAATGGGGGTCAGCAGGTCAAAATGGTACATCTCTGACAGACGAATATGGCCAAAGAGATAAAGCTCTATAGAGGAAAGGGGGGGAAAGAAAAAAAATAGTCCTACTTAGCAATTGTAATTTTTTTGTTTGGCCAATAGATGTCAGATTCTGCATTGAGTTTTTTTTTTTTGTTTTTATTTTGTTTTTTAATACAAGCTTTATAAGTGAATAGGGGTGTATTGATTCAGCTGTGCCTGTTTTATGTAAGCAGATCAGTGAGGCCACAGATCTTTTCCAGTACCTGTTGTGCTGGAATGTCAACACAGGGTTCAGAGCCCTCAGCCAATCTGTCTTCTGGATTTTTCATGCGTTTATTTTATAATGTAAAATATAAGATGAACTGTATTCTAATTGTTTTTCATAGTTCTTTTGGAGGCATCAGTGGCTCATTAAAGCAGCAGTTAATGTTAAAAAGAAAATTAATATTTCATTACACATTCCTTTTTGACCTCACATAATTGTCCTTGCTGTTCATTTTCTTGCAAAATCCATATCTGCGGTGCCACATTTCACATTACGTTCACCATGTTAGAGCTTTAGTTCTTTGGCTTGGGGCTGGCTCTGGTGCCCCCCAGTATCCCATAAGGTCAGTGAAAAGCAGGAACACTTGCAGTCCTGGACCAATTATAATTTCAGTTCCTTCATTGCCGCTGTGTCTTGAGGTACATCAGCCAAAGCCACATCAATATGTATGCTCTGGAACTGGGACAAGAAGCCCCAGCGCTTTGAGTCTAAGACCGCCTGTTTGTTAGGAGGAAATGCTGTGGCATGACCACAGTTCCACTATATACCCTTCTCAGTTGATCATTACTAATTCTATGAGCTGATGAAACATACTTTGAAGTATGTACTACTAAAATCATGTGCTGCTCTCATCCTTATCTTTTAACTAGATCAATTACAATTACCTGGTGGTTTAACAGAATTTTATGAGTTTTTGGCAGATGGTGAAATGTTGATACAGTAGGGTTAGAACTGTACAAAAATTATTATTCCTTCCCGGTAATGTCACCATTAATTAATGCCAAGTCCAGAAGATCCTTTAATTTTTTTCAGAAAATGTGAAGTAGGATCTTCGTTCAAACGTCTTGTCAGCTGATGTATCATTCAGCTGTCATATGTGCCTCCTAGATTTAGTCCGATTCATTTAGAAGAATATTTTCTCGTTTGTCCGATGGCTTGATCACTACACCCTTTCAATTTTGTAGTTGTTCTTCTAAGGCTTGTCTCTTTCACACTGTTTAAATTGTGATGAGTACCATTTGTCCTTTGATGTTGTTTATTTCTTTCATAACCAATATGTGCAAATTTATGTTGGCTAGAGATTTATCTTTTCACATTTGGGCACGGACCAGAGGTTTTTAGAAAAGTATGACAATGCAATACATAAACAGTGCATATAATGGGGTCTGCTGTCCATCCTCCGGCAATGCCTGTCAACGATGTCCAGACCATGCTGCTTTCCTTTTGGGACGTCATGCAGTGTCTTGCCCTGCCAGCAGGGCCGGCGACGCCAGGGCCTACAGTTCTTCACCCCATGCCATCGCCCCCTATGATGCCACAGCTGCCTCGCCAGTGCTCTCATGTGCTGTCAGCCACTGCCCTTAACCACACTGAGGACAAGTATCACCCTGACCTACTACCAGGGGTTGAGGATGAAGATGGGGGGGCACTGCTTGTCCCATTCCTTCATCCTCTGCGGTTTCCTCCAGTGAGGGGGAAGGACTCTGCGAATTATAACTCCCCGCTTTGATCCTTCCTTTATTGTCATTATGAAGCAGCTCCAAACTGCCATGGGCTTTGAGGCAGAGGAGCAGGATGTCGTCAGGAGGAACCTCACTGGGTCCCTGGAGTTACCAGACACCCCACCTGTCATCATTCCTTTGTTAATAGATGTTTATGAGGATGCCACCATAGTGGCCTGGTACAGGCCGAACATGATCCCTGCTATGGCCAAGAAGGCACACAAATTATACCAGGCCCCCTCAGGGAAACCCTTTTTTGGGGGGCAACCTCAGGCTGACTCTGTGGTCATTAATGCAACCCACGAGAGGGACCAAGAGGCCCAAGCATCTTAGCTCTCTTCCTCCGGACAAGGAATCCAGAAAGCTGGACCTTATTGGCAAACGGACATTTGCCTCTGCCACCCTGGCAATTGGGGAACTTAACGATATTGGCCACATGGTCAGATATCAAAACTCTCTCTGGAGAAAGGCCAGAGCCACAGCAGAGGCCCTCCCAGAGGGTACACAGAGGCAAGAGCTGCTTAAAGCCTTTCAGGTGGGGGCAGATGTGGGCAAGCATCTCTTAAGGTCAGCCTATGATAATATCGATGCTTCCACGAGGGCAGCTGCAGTGGGTATTTGCCACAGGTGGCATTCTTGGATGTGGGTATCTGGCTTCACCACTGGCATTCAACAGTCCATCTTGAATGCCCCCTTCATAGGCTATAAACTCTTTGGAACAGATGTGCAAAACATCCTTTCCAACCTGTAGGTCTCAGGCAGTACCCTGCTGTCTGTCCACTCACTTGATCATACCCTGTCGAAAGGGTCTCAGAAGGCACCAAACCTAAGCAGGGCACCAGATCCCAAACCAAGCACCAGGGGGCCTCAGCCCTGCCCACCCCTCCCATCTCTGCTGCCATAGCTCCCAGAGGAGGGTGTGCAGCCCTGGCTGCATGTGCCACCTCAGCCTGACTCTTTCTTTTTTTTTTTCCAGATCCCCACTTCCAGATCCTCAAGAGGTGGTAGTCGGGGTCGCTTCTCCTACAGCTTGACAAGTAGTGGGAGATCACAGTGGATGCCTGAGTGTTACAAATCTTAGAACACTGCTACTCTCTAGAACTTCTAGAGTGACCCCCAGAGTGTCCTCAGATTCAGTCCCATTACCCTCCAGGTCACGTTTCCATGCTGCTGAGGGAAATTCAGACCTTGCTGCAGAAAAGGGCCATCGAATCTGTCCCAGTGTATCAGGGGAACAGGGGGTCTAGTCCTACTTCTTCCTCATTCCCAGATCCACAGGGTACTTGCGACCAATTCTGGACCTATGGAATGTAAATTCCTACATTCAGTATAAAAACTTCAGGATGGTGACTCTTCAGGGTCTATTGCCCCTGTTCCACCAGGGAGACTGGATCTGTTCTCTGGACATGGAGAACATATATGCCCCATGGCTTGTCCTCAGTGCCCAGGTCTTTACCAACTGTCTGGCAGTGGTAGCAGCCACCCTCAGAAGGGATGGCTAGTACGTCTTCCCTTACCTGGATGATTGCTTGCTCAAAGCGCCGTCCAGGGACCTATTGCTCCAGACCTACAGTGCAACATCCAGTTGTTCTGAGTGCTAGGCATTACGGTCAATCTAGCCAAGTTGGTCCTAGCCCCTGGCCAATGCCTTAAGTATATTGGAGCAGTTCTGGACACGGCTCATGGTCTTGCCTTCCTGCCACAGGACAGTGCAGACTGCCTGAGGGCTCAGGCCCAACTGCTGTACAACAGTCGCTATGTTACGGCCAGAGCCCTCCTGAGAGACCTGGGCCTGATGGCTGCAGTGGCTTGTTACGGTGCCTCTAGTCAGGTTACACATGAAGATCCCCCAGTGGACGTTACAGGTCTAGTGGGATCAATGCACTGACTATCTTGAACAGTCATTTCTAGTCCCCTCTCCGATTAAAAAGGTGCTGCAGTAGTGGATGGAAGCCAGCAACCTATTAAAGAGGTTCCCTTCCTCCTTCACTCCCCTCAGCAGATCCTCACTACGGATGTCTCGGGGGTCTGGCTGGGGGGCTCATCTGGGGTCCCATCAGATGTAAGGGACGTGGTCCCTGGTGGAGGCAGCCCTTCACATCAACATTTTGAAGATGATGGCAGTTCTGTATGCCCCTCAGACTTTCCATACCCACTTGTCCCTGGGACATCTGCTGGTCCAGACAGACAACGCCAGCATGGTCCATTAAATTAAGCAAACAAGGGGGCACTCACTCGTAATCCCTGTGTCAGGAAATGAGGGTCTGAAACTGGGCTCTGGACCATGGTCTAAAATTAGTTTAGTTAGTTTATTCATTTTAATAGAGCGCTCTGTTTCATTGCGACTCCAGGTGTTTTACAGGTACCCAAGTTATAGACACAGATTAAATACATACAATAACAACAACAGTAGTTAACCATTATCAGAGGGAAAGGCTTTATTAAATAAAAAGGTCTTCAAGTCTCTTTTGAAGGCACTGACCAAGGGGGCCTCTCTGAGCAGACGAGTCGGTGAATTCCACAGGGTCAGTACCACAAAAAAAGTCCCTGGTGCCGGATAACTTTAGGTGGACCCTGGGAATCACCAGGAGGCCCTCATTGGCTGACCAGAGGGGACGAGATAGCTGGTAGGGCTGTAGGAGGTCTTTATAAGTCAGCAACCCGACCTTGGAGGTGATCCGCCAGCTAACAGGAAGCCAGTGCAGAGAGCGCAGCAGAGGCATAATGTGACATGACCTCGAAAGGCCAATCAACATCCTAGCTGCTGCATTCTGCACTAGCTGTAGGTGGTGAAGATCAGCCCCCGAAAGCCCTAGGTAAAGGGCATTGCAGTAATCAAGCCGTGATGTCACGAAGGCATGGAATAGTGGTGGCAGATCACCCTAGGGAATTGGATGTCTAATCCTGGCGATGTTTCTAAGATCATAAAAAGCACTCTGGACCATGGCCAACACCTGAAATTCAAGCATTAGGCAGCTACCCAGCACGACGCCAAAATTCTTCACCTTAACAGAGGTAGGCAGCTGAGAATCTCTGAGCCCAAGCTCAGTGACTTCACCAGCCTGCGCACCAACCCTCGGGCGACCAGATTCCACCACTAGTACTTCCATCTTATCCGGATTTAACTTCAGCCAGTTGGCACTCGTCCAGTCTTGGATTTCAGCAAGGCACCAATTGAAAACAGAGACCGCATCCAGTTGTTCGGGTGCAAAAGACAGGTACAGCTGAGTATCATCAGCGTAGCAATGAAACTGTCTGTACTGTCTTATATAATGTTCCCTAGTGGTAGCATATACACCGCAAACAACTTGGGGGACCAAATGGAACCCTGCAGGACCCCACATAGCAAGGGCAGTGGTTTGGAGGAAAAAGCCCCCAAAACCACCCTATGTGTCCTGCCAGTGAGGAAAGAATGGAACCAGCTGAGGACTGTACCAGAAAGTCCACAGCGAACCCACAGACGATCCAAAAGCACCCCATGGTCTACGGTGTCAAATGCAGTTGAGAGGTCGAGGAGGACAAGAATAGAACACTCTCCTCTATCCCTCACCACCAGGAGATCATTGAGCATCCGAACCAAGGCAGTCTCAGTACTGTGCTTTTTTCCTAAAGCCTGACTGGAGAGGGTCGTAGATGTCATAAGTTGATAATTGGGCCTCCAGTTTGAAAGCCACCACCTTCTCAGTAACCTTCCCCAAAATGGGTGGGTTAGAGACAAGTCTGTGGTTCACTAGGCAGTCCAGATCTAGTGACATATTTTCAAGAGGGGTCTGACCACACCGCCTCTTTCAGAGGCTCAGGAAAGATGAGCCTCACTAAAGAACACTAGGCTATCCTAGCCAGGACCGGCCGATGGATTCAGTGCACCATACTAGAAGGTGCGTCAGACTGAGATCCAAACTACATTAGGTAGGCCTCAACACCTAGATGACCCTAACAACATCCATGACCACCTACTGGTAAAAATCAGACCAGACAAGTTGAATTGCCGTGACAAACCCTGACTCGCTACTCATGCCCCCATAGAAGGCGCCAACTGGATCTCAGATCTGATAGAAGAAATCTTTTCTTGTGTTTTTTTTTTTTTTTTACTTATTTTCTCTTTAGTACCTCCTCAGCTGGGGGTCCTATGTTTCCCCTATTCAACTTGGCCTCTCAGCTCCGCACCAGCCGATGATCAGAGCTCTACCCCTGCCCTACCCTCCCCAGGCTGTTTTCAGCAGTACTTACCCGCACACTGTGGAAGACCTGGAGTCTGGGCTTGGAGGAGCTAACTTGAGTGAGTCTGCTGCAGCACCGGCCTTCACACTCAGCCCAGAGGATTGGTTTGACCCTGTATGGTGCCCACGGTGGGCGGCAGTCACGCCAGGACGCTGCGTAAGCTTCTGCGCTCTGCATGTCCGGTCTGCCCGCGCCGACCCACACACAGATTGATTTTATTTAATGTTGTTATTGTACAGCGCTTTGGTTTTTGAAAAGCGCTTATAAATAAACTTACTTACTATGACTCCTGAGCATACACCAGCCCCCAGCCACTGCCAGGAGCCAGTACCGCAGCGATTGCCCCCTCCCACACTCCCCAGAGGAGGAGAGCAATCCATGGGACGCTCGATCCTCCTCCCCTCCCCTCTCCGGCTGACCCTCCGACACCAGAGGTCACTCCTGACCCTGTGTCATCGGCGTAGTAAGAGGTAAGGTGCCAGCACCTCAGCCTTCTACACCACCGGGCCGGCCAGAGGAGATCTTTTCAGCAAAAAACAGAGCAAACTCATCACACCTAGAGTGTGAAAAGGCTCTAACAGACTGAAGACAAGCCAGATTACACAACCTGTTGACAGTCCAGAAGAGCTGAGCTGGTCTGTTGACTGCTGCAGCAATCTCCTTTGCCTTCTTACTGGGAGATTACTGATTGATGCTCTCTATGAGACATCAAAATAAGCTTGTCCTCATCAGATCAGTATCTCCGCCATCATCGCTCCAACCTTTGGCCCCTCGCTTTCAACTCCCTGAGAGTCTCATCAAACCATGGGGATCTCCGGTGTGAGGTGAGGAGCCGAATACGGACCGGTGCGATAGTCAAGGGTGTCGGTGACGACCCTGTATTCGAACTTCACGGTATAGTGGTCCGACCAAACAACCGGTTCCTCCATGAGGTCAGAGACCCCCCCAATCCCAGTGATAAGACAAGGTCCAGAGAGTGGCCATGTACATGGGTTGCAGAGGTAACCACCTGTGTCCAGCCCAATGATTGCATTAATTGGAGGAAGTCTTGTTCAAACGGTGATGGTTTGTCCTCACCAAGCATTGAAGTCGCCCAGAATAATCCATCTGGGCAACTACAACACAAGTCTGACAACGAAATCGTGACTTCCTGCAGGAATTCCCTCATGTCCCAGGGGACGATGAATGAGAAGGATCCTGCAACCTACCCCTACATCTCAATGAACAGCCACACATTCAAAAGACCTCGCTGTTCCCACTGGGAGAGCCGTGAAGTTCAAATCCAACTTAAAACAAATCACCACACCCCCCCCCACCCCTGTGATCCTTTCTCGGGCAGTGGATCACCAAGAACGCAGCAGGAACCGCTGATACCAGTACTGGGCCAGCACTTTCATCTATCCAGGTCTTGGTGATGCAAGCCAGATCAACTGTAGAAAACAGATTGGCTATAATAGCCGTCTTGTTTCTGATGGATCTGGCATTGCATAACACCACCTGAGAAGGATAGGTGGAGGAGGCTGTCCATTGGGTACCTGCCCATTAAAGGCAGACCCCTTGAGTATGGGAACAAGACAGGGAAGACATCTATCTTGGACACATTTCACCCCAGGGTGCCTCCTAGAGCTCACCACACCTAGCTGTCCTCCTTCAGCCCTATTCCCCAAAAAGGCCTTGTGGACCCCTGCCACCTCCCTCTTCAGGCAATACCCAGTGCCCTACAGCATCCATAGACTTCAGGTTGCAATGAGGGACAATCGGAGGCGGAGGTCCCGGAGTTGAGGTGGGGAATAGTGCCTTCTCAAGGGAACCACCAACCAGCACATCCTAGGTCTACAATTATTCTAGTGCAACCAATTTAAAACAGTATGACCTATATCCCTAAACTAACTACCCTCCTTAGATAATAAACAGTATAACAAAAAAAAACTAGTTAAAACCCACAAATTAACAAACACAAATTAAAATGTACACAATCATAGTCAAAGTAATGAAATATACAATCACAAATTACATAATCATACGTGTACACACACACAC
Organism: Neoceratodus forsteri; assembly: GCA_016271365.2. Taxonomy (NCBI): domain Eukaryota; kingdom Metazoa; phylum Chordata; order Ceratodontiformes; family Ceratodontidae; genus Neoceratodus; species Neoceratodus forsteri. The sequence goes on from JADMNL010000031.1 coordinate 188,752,652, forward strand.
ACACACACACACACACACACACACACACACACACACACACACACACACACACACACACACACACACACACAGACACCCCTACCTCAACCCCAAAAGCCCAAAGGCATAAATAGATGAATTAAAATAAGATAGAAGGAGTCCAGAATTCAGAGAGCGGTCACCAGAATTACTTTCTCAAAGTGCTCCAGCAGAGAGTTGGGCCCAGTCAATGAGCAGAGAAGGGACGACCCCAGGTCCCTCGATGACAATTCAGAGATGCATCATGAGAAAAACGAGCTGGCAGTTTATAGCAGAGCAAGGGACTCTCACCCCCTGTGCTGCATACAATAAGACTGAGATTATTCCAGTTGCTCTTTAGCCCTCTCATGGCTCTGAGTTCCAGTTCAACTCTCAATCATTGCCAGTCTCCTTTCAGATTACACAAGCCGACCAAGCAAGCAAGTAAATTTAAGGCAATCTGAGCAAGTACCAGTTCTGGGGACACCAGGGGCTCTCCCACTACCCCGGCTCACCTCCCAGTAAGTCTTTCCTCTCAAACCAAAAGTCGCTTTACTGCCAGTTGAACACTTAGTCAGGCCTTTCTCCATGAGGATTAAGCTCCAGAAGCCAGAAAATAACAGTTCTAGGGTGCAACATGCCAGATTTAACACTGCAGATCCCCTTTAAGTTCAGTATCTGCCAGCACGTTTAGAATGCCGGAACGTTCAGCTACGTTGAGCCGCTTTCTTCTCCCACTGCAAATCACTTTCCCAGCTGAACAGGGCGGCCCTCCACAGCCACCAGTCTACTCTCTGACACACCATCGAATCCTTAGACGGACAGATGGCTTCCTGCCGTTATGGTAAGACAGGTTGGCTCCTCACAACCACCATTCCACCAGTGAGGGACCGCTCAGTACTGGCTCCTGGGATCACTGACACCACTGGACAACAAGTGGTCTTCCAGGTCTCCTCACTCTCTGCAGCACTGCACTTACAGTAAGTCCAAATGGCAGACCCGCTCCAAAACTGGCAAACCTCCTATCTAAAAAAAATAATAAAGCTAAACAACTATCGCTACCTCACTCGGGCCCCTGTCTAGCGCTTTCCCAAACTAAACGCAATCCTAATAATAAAATAATACCATTTAATTAAACAATAAGTTAAAATCAAGATGAAAACCTCCTTCTCTAAACTGCTGACGGGCAGCCCAGCATGGCCGCCATCTTGTCAGCCATCTATGTTCCCGGCATGCAAAATGTCCTGGCTGACAGTCTCAGCTGCTCGCAACCCAGGCTGCACGAATGGGAGGTGCTACCCTCAGTCACAGAGGATCTTTTGGACAGGTGGGGCCATCCAGAGTTGGACCTCTTTGCGTCCCCACTCAAGGCAAAACTGCCACTTTTCTGCTTGCTCGCTCCAGGGCCTGGAGTTTTCTGGCAAGACACGTTGTCCCTCTCCTGGAAAAGGAGGGTTGTTTACGCCTTCCCTCCTTTTCCCCTTATTCAGACGGTTCTGGTCAAGCTTCAGATAGAAGGGGCCATGAGGATCCTAGTCATGAACTTTAATTACTGTTGAATTGTCTTCCTGCTTTGGTTATTGGTTCTGTTTACTGCTGAATTGTCTCCCTGCTTTGGTTATTGGTTTTGATTATTGTTGAATTGTTTCCCTGTGACATCTAGCAATGTCTGTATAACGTTTGCCTACTTACCTGAAATCTGTGCATCCTTAGCCTGTCTGTAATTTGTCTCTGTACTTTCCTTGTAACTTCCCGGGTCACACCTGAAAATAGGCATCTGTTTATGTCTAGTGTGCTTACCTGGTTAACAAAAGATAAATAAATAGTGGCTCCGTTTTGGCCTCATCAGATCTTGTTCCCCTTACTGCAGCAGCTGGTGGTGGAACCTCCTGTGTCTCTGCCCCTGTCTCCTGGCCTGCTCTCCCAGGAGCAGGGCACTCTGGTTCACTCGGACCTCAGGTCTCTTCGTCTCCATGCATGGCTCCTGAAGGCATAGCCATTGTGAGGTGTGGAGTTTCCCAGAAAGTGGCTGATGTTCTGGTGGCCGCCAGTAAACCCTCCACCAGGGCCCCTTACTACATGAAGTGGAAATGCTTTGCTCTGGAGACTGCTTCCCATCACCTGGATCCTTTTAACTGCCCAGTGAGTCAGATTCTGGAGTACTTGTGCTCCCTGTCTGATGCTGAGCTGTCGTACTCCTCTATTAAAGTTCACTTGTAGGCAGTTTCGGCCTTCCACGTGCCTATTGATGGCCGTACGGTGGCCCAGCTAGATGTGTCCCGTACACTTTTGAGAAGCATCCTTTTCTTGAAGCCTCCCATCTGCAATCAGACCCTCCTTGGGATCTGAATTTTTTTGTTGAAGTCTACTTTAGCTCCGTTTGAGCCAGCCATGATTTTCGAGCTACGCTTTCTGTCATGGAAAGTGTTACATTTTGTTGCTATTACTTCCATTCTGAGGATTTCCAAGCTGTAGGCTCTTACGTGTGAGCCTCCTTTTTTTTTTTTTTTTTCTGGCCGGAGTCTCATGAAACATCCGCCCATATCACCACTGGGTCCCGTGACCTCCATGGCCACCAATCACCCTGGCTTGCCCCCACAAGGCAGTGCCGCCGAGACAACCCTCCCATGCAGAAACATGTCCAGGTTACCAGCAGCATCACTGCACCAGCTTGGACCCCGTGGGGCCATGAGGGACAGCCAATCCACGGAGCTGCGGGGACCAAGAGGCGCTGCAGAGACAACAGGATTGGGGGCAGGCATCATGGTGGGCTCTCCAGCCATTTCTCAGATGCTGGTCCCCGGGGTGGAATGTGCAGTGATGTGCAACATCTGCCCCCCACCCCCAAACTGATGGTGCCAGCCACGGTGGAACTCCCAGCCTCTGCCAGAGTTCCGTTGTACACTGGACACACTGCCCCCCCACCCCAGAGAAGGAGAGGTATCCCCAGGATGCTCAATCCTTCTTCCCCCAAGCCGGCCCTCTGACTCCGAGTCCGTCCCTGAACCCGGAATGTCAGCGCACCGCAAGCCAAGTTTTGTTGCTACCGCCATGAGCCTCAGATTGAATTCCACAAAGCCAGGGTAGGTGTCTTTGCATACCAGTCTTAAGTTTCTCCCCAAGATGGTGTCTGAGTTTACTTTAAATCAAGCGATTCACCTACCGGTGTATTTTTCCAGAGCATGCCAATCCGGGGGAAGCTTAGCTTGATACCCTAGATGTATGTATTATGTTCACCATACAAAGGACATTAGGAAGTCCTCACAGCTGTTTGAGTCTTTCACCCCTGGCAAAGAGAGTGTTCCAGTTTCAAAGCAGTGCTTGTCTAAATGGTTTGTCAACTGCATTACCTTTTGTTACAGGAAGTATAGTAAGGAACTTTCTGGTCCTATCCTGCTCGAGGCATGACCACTTCTGCTACATGTTTCAGAAATGTTTCGGCTGTTGAGATCTGTGCAGCAGCTGTATGGAGTACTATCCACACCTTCACTAAACACTACAGTCTGGACATTGCCTCTAGACGAAGGGCAGGCTTTGGCCTAGCTGTGCTGCAGGGCCTTCTTTCTTAGGCCTGTTGTCTCCAGCCACCCAAACTGTCTCTTTGTCAGTACTGCTTGGGACTCGTTCCATAGGTGTGGCTCGCTGCAAGAGATATCCTCGAAGAAGATAGAACAGTTACATAAGCCAGCCCAGTGGCGCAGAGGTCTGAGGCATCATGCCTTACTTCCTACCACACCGGCGACCCGTGTTCGCGAGCGTGCACAAGTCGCTGGGAGTCGGCCGGGGTGGGGGGGGATCAAGCGTCTCGGAGGACAGCTCTCCTCTCCCTGGGAGGGTGGCTTGGTGTCCCACCGCATGACTAACCCCGGTGGGGAGGCCTGAGGTAGGACGGGTCAGAAACACCAAGAAGGGAGGGTGCTGCAGGACTCTGTAGCATGCGCACGCCTCCATGTGCGCACGTTGACGTATCATGCCCCAGCAACAGGAGAGTTGGGAGAAAATGAAGGAAAAACCCTTCCAGGCAGGCAGCAGGATGATCAACCGACCCTCTGCAGGCCTCGCACCGGTGGCCAAGCACAACCATGGTCCTCAGGCCGAAGACAATGCTCAGGTAAACCCCAGAGGAGCTGGGTGACGGGGCTGGGGTTTCGGTCAGGAAGCGGGCCGCCAAGGAAAAGTAGGGAATGTAAATACAATATACAAAAAAAAGTTACATCAGAACTTACTGTAACAGTAGATCTTTGAGAGAATCTCTTGCAGCAAGCCATGCCATCCTTCCCTCCACCCCCCTTGTTTCTCTGTGTCTGTCTTCTTCGCTTGCTGTCTCTGCCTTGCCTCATTTCCCTCAGTGGACTTTCCTTATGTCTTGTCTCCAGTGGGGGGGAACTGAGGAGGGCGTGGGCCGTCCACATATGTATGGGAGTGATAACATTGGATGACATTGCCGTGGGCGGCCTCAGTAGACTGCTGGCTAGAAAGTTTCCATGTGGTCCTAGTGCCTGACGGCTATAGTTCCATAGGTGTGGCTTGCTGCTAGAGATTCTCTCGAAGATCTACTGTTACGGTAAGTTCTTACGTAACTGTGCTTTCCTGTGATACTACCATTCATGTCAATTGCACTGGCTACACAGCTGTGACCGTGTGTTTTGTGTGCCATCCATCTGTGATAGCCTGTTTTGCCCTGACTGAGTGCAACTGCTTCTGTTCCTCCATTACTGCCTTTTATATCTGTTTCATGCTCTGCTGCTGTGCGCACTTGTTTTGTGTCCTGTAATGACTTACTTTTACAGTGGGATCCTGCTTCTACCCGTTTTTATATCTAGGTCAGTAGTAGATGGACAGAGGGACCAAGTGACTGCCAAAGTCATCCTTTGAACTGATGGATAAGGCTGTATTTTAACCAGGATCTCCAGGCTCACTTTTCTATCCTCTGTCCATTAGAGATCCCACTGCTCCCTGTTTCCATTGTTTACTTCTGTTTGTCACAACACTGCCAGTTGTGCAGACTGCTGTCCTCTTTAGCCAAGAGTTCATGAGGATTTCAGAGCACCAGTAGAGAAGAAACCAGGAAGTAGAGTTCAGTCCGGTTTCATTTTTGAATAACTTCCATACCAGTGTTTCCTCTTCCTTTCAGAGCTCAAGGACATTGTCATTGTTTGATAGGAGCTAAATGTGTAGGAAACCGTAATACACAGGTGTTGTTTCCTTTTCCCATCATTCTACCTTGTGCCATCTGCTCTTTCAGTGCCCATACACAAGAGGTTATAAATCTGTAAACCCGCACACATTAGTTACCTCGACTTTCAATTGCAAAGGTATTGCTGTGCTGTTAATTACGACTGGGATGATTTTAGGGAATTTCTGTGAAATGGGAACAGTGGACTGGCATGTGAAGCCTAGATTATTGGAGTGCATATCTGTGAACCAGGAGATCTGGGTTCATATCCTACAAGAACTCCATATTGTGTCATCCAGCTAGTTTCTTCAAGTTTTTTTTTTTGTTTTTTTTTTTGTTTTTTTTTAAAGGTTCTATTCATGGCTTCTGACCTGATCCAGGTCAAGTGTCCCTTTCTGCTGTTAATCAGGACCCAACCCTGTCAACCTGCCTTTCCAGGGACTTAACCACTGCTGGTGGGAGGCTGTGGCTTGCCCCTCACAGTGAGGACCCTCCCAGAGATGACTGGGAATCTCTGGAGAGGGGGACTGCAGTGCTAATCCATTGGCAGCCACCCTAGCTCGGTGGGTGCAGGGTCTCCGGGAGTCCTGGGACGTAATGCCACATAGCCTCTGTCAGTGGTTTGTTTTATTTATTTAATCAATCTCGGATTACAAGTAGGATCTCATTGTAAATGAGCATTGCGCAATTGAGTTAATTCCCTTTTATGGTCTATGAATAAAAATACTACTACTAAGGATCTTTGAGCACCAGGCAGCTCATTTACAAAGGTTCCACGTCGGGGGTTACAAACAGACATAGGAGAACTAACAAATGTGTTACAAATAACCAGTGCATTTAATAATACATCATAAATAGAGATCAATATAACAGTGTTATGAGCGCCAAGCAGCTCACTTACAAAGGATTCCACATCAGTGGGGAGGATTAAAAACAGACTTAGGAGAACTAACAGATTGAGTTATTAAGTTAGCTGTTGAGTTGAGTTACTGAGTTAGCTGCTGAAGTTCCCATCTCCTAAGGCTGGAGCCATCGATGGTCACCAGGGCAGTGAAGCATGCAGTGCATGCACGAGCAGTGTAATGGCCTTGCCCATCCCACCCGCAGGCTCCTGCAGCATGCACCAAACACTTGTGGTCACCCAGGTTGCAATATTGCAGCGGAGTAGAGCTGACCTACACCTACACATACATACACACACACACACACACACACACACACACACACACGAGAAAGCATCCACTGGAACCCTTTAACCCCCCCCCAATATTTAAGATTCACTTCCAAACCCTGATCAGCAGCATCATGACAGGTGGCGCTACTTTCTGTATCGCCCCACATTGTCAATGGGGAAGCTAGTTAATACAGGTGGGTAATGTACTCCGAGGAGCAGTTGTACAGTGACCGCTGTGAACATGAAACATTCCATCTGCAGTAGCTACCTCAGTTTCTGCTGTACCACGGAGGGGTACACAGCACAGGTCAAGCTCTTTATAAGGTTTGATTTCTCCTCCTAGTTTATTTTCACAGAGTAATGTGTAACCTTAAGACCAGTGTGAGCACTCTGGTAACAAGGGGGCCCCCTAAAGTTAGAAATCCATGCCCATTAATCTGAGGCTTTGGAATTGATTAACCTGCTTGCCAACTACCATTTTTAGTGCCTAAAATGGTGACTACATGCCATTTGTAGGATGTCTTCAGTTATGGATTTGTCTTTCTATTCAGCCTGGTGCCTCAGTTAAATGAGGGAAGTTATGTATTTAGGCCTGCTCCTGCACTTTTGCCTTCCATGACGAAGCGCCCTTTTCGACCCACAACACAGTCAGGCAATGAAGAATCCGATCTCCTCCCTCAGGAGGATGAGGAGAAAGGGTCTGGCTGTCCTTCCCACTCTAGCGCTACAGTTTCCTCAGGGTTGGGGACTATACTCTGTGGTCACAGTTGCGTGCCCCCCCCCCCCTCCAATAACTGTTTTTTCATTTCACTGATGAAGCAGTTAGACTGCCATGGGGTTCGATGTTGGGGAGCAGGATGTCACCAGGAGAAATCTGACTGAATATTTAGAATTGCCAGATTCACCCCCTCTGATCATCCCTCTCCTGATAGTGGCTTTTGAGGATGCCACCATGGCAGCCTGGTACAGGCCAAATTTTATTCCTGCCATACCCAGAAAGGCAGACAGATTATACCAGGCTCCCTCAGGGAAGCCATATTTGCATATATTTTGCAGGGTAACCACTGGCAGTTTCAATGGTGATCACTGCTACCCATGATAGGACTTAGAGGCTTAAACATCTCAGCTGTCTTCCCCCAGATAAGGAGTCCAGGAAGCTGGATTTTATGGGCAAAAGGACCTTTCCCTCTGCTACGCTGTCCTTTAGGGCAATGAAATACATTGTCCATATGGTCAAATTTCAGAATACCCTCTGGAAAAAGGCCAAAGCCCAGGCCCTTCCAGAGGGTCCTCAGAGGCAGGAACTGCCCAGAGTCCTACAGTCTGGGGCAGATGTGGGCAAGCACCTTTTGAGGCCTGCCTGTGATGCAGCCAACACCTCTGCTAGGGCTGCTGCAGTTGGCATTTGCCTGAGAAGGCATTCTTAGCTCAGGGTGTCTGGGTTTGCTACTGATATACAACAGTCCATGCTGAATGCCCCCTTCAGAGGCTACAAACTCTTTGGGGTGGATGTGCAAGACATACTTCTAGGAGCGTGGATATGTTGTTCATCCACACTCTCTGGCATGTCCCTTTCCCCTTTAAATTCACTGGAAAGTCTTCAAGCTGGCTCCTCCCACCCACCCGGTTAGTAAATACCTCGGCTCCGCCCCATGACTCCACATCTTCCTTTCCGCTGGAAGGTTCAGGTCCCCTCGTGCTACTTCTGCAGTTCGTAGGCCCTGGATTCTCAACGACTGTTTTCACCGCAGTCGCTTTCTTTAAAACTCATCAGAGTTTACTATACTGATCCGAGCGCATCGGACATGGAGGACAAGTCGTCCCTCCGGATTTCGACCGTGTCCCTGCGGACAGAAAATGTCACGCATTGATCCGCACCTCTCGTGTGTCTACTGTTTGGGTGTCGTGCATGACACCACTTCTTGCACCATCTATCTGGCCTTCCATCCCAACATCCTGGATGACCGCAAGGTGTGCCTAAAACTGGGGAGACCGGAGCTTTGCAATCCACCAGTGAAATGGAAGGAGGTCAGGCGACTGGTTTCCGTGGCCGCGGGATCCGCCGAGCAGCTCGACCAGATGGCGGCTTTCGAAGAGCAAGCAGCTGAAGCTCCGGCCAGCCGAAGTTTTTTCGTGCCGCTTAACCTGGGTTCTACCTTCACTGGGTACTTTCAGGAGCTGTGCCAGTCTCTCCCCTCCAGGGGTGAGGTGCCTTCGGGCTCACACTCCTCCCGCCATAGGAAAAGGGACAAGGACCCTAAACTACTTCTGCCCGAAGAAGACGTTCTTAGGACCGAGAGCGGTCCGATTCTCAGGGCCTTGCATCTTGACCTCGGTCAAGATCGCTTCCTCGGCCACTGGCTTCTCGGACCTTCCGTCAGGCCAAGGCACTGAGGCCAAGAACACGGCTGAACCGGCCGAGATTTCTCTTGACCCGATCGAGCCATTGTCGCCAACTCCAGTCAATGACTCCTTGGAAAGGACACCTATCCTTTCCTTCCCTGACAAGGAGACCCAGCCCTCTGGTATCCCAATCGAGGGAAAAGTGCCGGAACCTCAGTTCTCCCCAACTCCGGCTTCTCCCGATCTAACTAATTGACCCAGTTGGTCTCGATCGAGGACCAGGGCCCCTTCGGTCGAAAAAACGAAGAAAGGTCACAAGCACTCTAGGAAGAGGCGGCGCCACCGATCCTCATCCTCCTCGGATGAGGAGAGACTTCGACGGAAGCTCCGTCGACGTTAATGAGGATCTCATGTGGTAACTGCTGATTCTGACCGGTAAGAAGCCGGCTCCGTCAGCAACACCAGCCATTACTTGGCTTTAGCCTGTTAGGCCGACGCCAACCCCTCTGGAACCGAAGATCCCAGTTCCTCCACCTGTAGGGCCGGCACGCATTCCAGCTCTGCCTGTTTCAGTCTCCCAACCGATTTTGGTGGAACCACCACCTAAGCAGCCTCAGAGAGGGGCTCCCTTGAAAGAGGATAGAACAGACACCGACCTGCCCTGTCATTTGTCCATTACGGTGGTCCCCGATCGCCCTCAGCGTATCGAGGGAGACATAGGTGGGTGACCTTTATATCCCGATTCTTCGGACTCTAATGCCACTGGTCTGCACTCGCATCCGGGGGATGACGAGTCATCAGTGGCAGGCTTGGAGGAAGGTCCTTCCTCTTTTCAGGGCATCCTCCACCTCCTTTCAGAATCGACCGGAATGCCCTTGAAGCCTAGCCAAAGAAGGTGGAGTACCCCCTCACGGATATCCTCAAGAGGGGGGAATACCCCGATGGAGGCCTTTCCAGTGGCCGAAGCCATTGTTGGCCCGGCCCTTGAGCTCTGGCAACGCCCTGCCTCCTGCCCAGCTCTGTCTGCCCTCATGGCCCGCAAGTATACGGTACCCATGGGGTCCCTGGCGGGTTTCACAGAGCATCCCTCGGCCGAGAGCCTTATGACTGCATCTATGTTTAGATACACAGGTAGCTCAGCTGACACTGACCGCTCTCCAGACAAGGAGTCCAAGTATATGGGCCATTCTGCCCGGAAGGTTTATGCGGCCTCATCCTTGGGCCTTCGTCAGGCCAGCTCGGCTGTGATCATGGCACACTTCTCTCATGCCCTTTTGGGGTCACTAGATGAAGTCATCCCTCATCTCCCAGTGGACATGCAGACCACGGTGAAGCAGGTCCGTGACCAGGGTCATGCTGTTGCCAAACAGCAGCTCCAGACGGCCCTGGACATTGGAGATTTCTGTGCCTGCTCCTTAGCAGCCGCAGTGGCCACTCGCCGCAGGGCCTGGCTGAGGTTATCCTCCTTTCCGGCGGATACTCAGCGCAAGTTAGCTGACATGCCCTTCCTTGGCACCGACCTCTTCGGTCCAGGAGTGGCAGGTCACCTTCAGCGTATAGAGCAGTCCAATGCCACCTTGGATGCTACCTCTGCTTAGGGTTCTTCGGGCAAGAACCAGCAGAAGCACAAGAAGCCATTTTGGCACTCTTCCCCTGCGGTTAGACAGCCCTCCTATCAAGGAGGTCAGTAGCAACAGCAGGCTCAAGCTTGGCACCCCAGGCCCAAGCAGGGTCCTCAACAGCCCCATAAAGGAGGCCGAGGTGCCGGTCCAGGAGCCTCCTCCTTCTCCTCCAAGCCTGTTCAGTGACAGGTCAGGGGTTGTCACCCCTACACCCGTCACGCCAGCTCTGGGTCTTCCCATGGGGGGCCAGCTTCATCACTTTCTTTCCGCATGGTCCAGTATCACTTTGGACAGGTGGGTTCTGGAAGTGGTCGGCCAGGGTCTGCCTCTAGAATTCGAGCAGTACCCTCCCAGTCAAGCCCGCGCCCCTCGGGAGGAAAGAATCTCACTTCGCACTCAGTCGGCCCTTTGGGACGACATTGCTCAGCTCCTCCGCAAGGAGGTGGTAGCTCCAGTGCCGGATCCTCCTACAGACCCAGGCTTCGTGTCCAGGTACTTCCTGGTGCCCAAGCAGACGGGGGGGTTGGCGCCCCATCCTAGAGCCCCACGACCTAAATCAGTATCTCTGGTCTCGCTCCTTCCGGATGGTAATTCTGAACCAGATCATACCATCCTTGGAACGAAATGTGGTTCTGTTCACTGGATCTTTAGGACGTGTTCTTTCATGTCCCAATGATCCGTCCGTCCCAACAGTGGTTCCTCCGCTTCAGGGTCGAGGGAACCCTGTACGAGTTCCGAGCCATGTCATTCAGCCTGTCATCGGCCCCTTGGGTCTTCACCAAGGCCACTAGTTCAGGGAGCTTGTTGCACAGACTGCAGGCATTGGTACTCATCACCTTCCATTTTTCTCCATTTACCTCTGTCCTGCTCCTATTGACTTCTCTACCTTGGTGTTTGCCTCTCTAACTACTGTGTTTTGTGGGGGAGGCTGAGGATTTCCTGCTTCTTTTCAGTGCCTCTCCCCTTGGCTCGTTTAATGCTTGCCAATTAAGCATTTAAACCTGTCACCTAGGATCCTGGTTCCCTCCCTGGACAGATGCAGACCATCGTGCCAGTATAAGCCTGCATCCCTCCAGGTGACTCCCCATTCCCCAGTGAAGCCAAAACGCTGAGTCCACACCAGGTTTTCAACCATTCATTGAATCCCATGGTGCGGAATACCCTAGCATCATCTTTGCCATAGAGAGGCAGCACCTCCGAGAAGGTTACCGTACATGCTACTTGTCTAAGGCCCCTCTCCAACTCCACAAACACCTCTTGCACTGCTCTGATTCCATTCACAACCAGGTCATTTGTCCCTAGGTGGAGAATGACATTCATCTCCCTTCCTCGTGCAGCTGCTCCCGCGATCCCGAGGATTCGCTTCCTGTCCCTCCGAGGCGTGGTGCCAGGCAGGCACCTCACCTCCTCATCCCTTCCTCCCCACTTCTACCCCCAATGATTGGAGTCCCCACCAGGAGTTGTTTCCTTCCCCTGTGGGGTCTCGTGCCACCCTCCGCGGTCTCCTTTGTGGGGGTTCCCAGCATCCTCCTTGGTCTCCACTGCAGGGGCCTCCATAGAGGAACCACTCTTTGCCAGAACAGCATATGAATTGTGGAGAGGTACAACTGGAGGGATGCACCTCTATTCCACCACCCTCCCCCTCTCCTCCCTGAGCCCACCTTGGTCCAACCACTCCTCTATCTTGGCAACCTTTGAGGTAACGGTGGTGGCCCTGGTGGTCCCTGGGGGGGGGGGAGATGTTTCACGAATCCTAGCTAGGTCAGCCTGGAGATGGGCAACCTCCTCCCTCGGACCAGAGAGGTGCCTGCAAACAGGGCAGCATCGCAGCCTCCAAAATGTCTCCCCGGAACACTGTTGCCCCACAGCCATTGCACTGCACCACTCCCATCTTGACTTATTTTGTGTCCGCTCTCCTGTTGCTTTGTATACTTACTGTGTCCTCCCCCTATGTATTTTTACACTTACTTTCCTACTGCCTATGTGCCCTTGCAACTCTCGCCCTTCCTGTTCTGGGACAGGAACTTCCTGTAGTCTTCAGTAGTCTAATTCTTCTGTGCTTGGATTCAGACCTCCAGCAGCCAGGGTGGGGGGGAGAAAGAGTTATTTTTTTTTTTTTTTTTTTTTTAGGTTCCTTCATTGTTGATGAAACTAATGTGTCTCAATGATCCTTCCCTTCCTACTACCAAACAGGAAGTTCCTGTTGTCAGTCAAATCCAGCGGTAATAAATGTAGAGCTGGCTTAGGGTGGGAAGGAGGGCAATTAGTAAAAAGTCTGTAGTTCTAGACTGCTGTTTCTTGTTCTGAAACCAAAGTTCTCCTCTGTCAAACACATCCTGTGTATTATCTCTTAATTTAAGAAGAGATTTGGTACGCCGGCCCAGTGGCGCTGAGGATTGAGGCACTGGATGCCATACCTCGCGCCACGCTGGCGACCTGGGTTCGGGAATGGACTCGGGACGCTGGGGGCTGGCAGGGGAGGGAGAGGATTGAGTGACCGTAGGGACTGCTCTCCTGTCCTGGGGTGGGGTGTGGGTTGGTGTCGCTCTGCAGTGGCCTCCGGTGGTGACAGGGAGCTCTGCAGCGAGTGACGCATGGGGAAACATCTCAGAAAAAAGCGGAAAACTCACCTGGCGACTGACCGGATGCCGGCTACCGGTCCTCCATCGCTGCCGATGCCCTGAATGAGCCTCTCAGCTGCAGCAGCACCCTGGGGCCAAGTATGTGCTGGCTGCCCCCTCTGGTGCCTTCCCCCTCGGAGGAGGGGGACCCGCCTGGTGAAGGGCTACGTCTGGGTTACCCCAGGGATGGCTGCAATATGCAGCTGGAGAGGACTCTGGACGGGACAGGCAACAGTGGAAGTCGGACCTAGGTAAGCCTGAAGGAGTGGTGGGTCGCGCGTCCTGAAGGGGAGGTAAAAGAAATAATATAAAAAAAAAAAAGAGAGAGATTTGGTATTTTCTGTCATTACATGGTTTCAAGACTCTGAGCACTGCTTTAATAGGTTAACAGCTGGTTGTCAGATTTCTGAACCCATGTAGTGACTTAGCCAGAACTCCATAGTCCTGGTTCCATGAAGAGAAATGTACAGAATATTGTTCATAAAAGGAAAACACAGTATTTTACATCAGCTTATATTCAGATACAGCTAAGTAATTTTTGAGGTGTGACTAAACTCCTAAAAATAGGAACAATACAAGCAACTGCAAATTTGCACAGATTTTTATCCCCCCAACAAAGGTTTTTGTCTTCCCATGCAGGATGGGTGGCTCTCAGCCCTGCCCTGTGAGCCAAAACCATCCCCGATCTCTGCGAGCCAGGGACTAGTTCCTCTGCAGATTTCCCACCACAGCAGGGCCAGAGAGGGGAGGGCCATCCTCCCCAGAGCACACATGTCCAGAGTGCCCCTGACTGGAAGGCAGAACAGACCATGACTGCACAGGCAGGGCTTCACCAAGTCCATCCCCATGTATTATACTCATGATCTTCTCCCTCCCCATTGCTGGGCATGCTCAAGTCCCTCAGTTCCCTTCTGTTCTTGCTGCTTCCTAACCATCGTACCACCAGGTCTTCATGTGATGCCAGTGACACAGTGGAGCTAGCAGCCTCCCCTCCCCATGAGAGGAGAGCAGAGAGCAGGCCATCGTTGCTGTTCCCCACCCTCGCTGGGTCACATGCATGGTGGGCAGTAGCGCTACGTGCCACCAGGCCAGCCCTGATTTCTTATCCATTTTTATTTCAGTAAGCAGCTGCAAGTTGCAAAGACTTCCTTTCTTTTTAAGGTTTCTGAGTAGGACAAAGCTAGTTAGGGCCCCAGCCAACAGCTGTGTGTCACCTTGAAGTGTCTCCCTGTATGTAAAAAGACCCGTCTTGCTGGATAGTTTCCTATATCTCTCCCATTGCTACGTGCTTGCCTCATACTCTGTCCCAGAGGGACTTCATGCTCCCTTTACTGGGAATGTAGCCACCTTTATGGCAGTCTCCAGACCCGTCCCGCCTGCAGACATCTGCAAAGCGGCCACCCACACCTGTGCTTCTCTACAGTCCCTTGAGGTGCAGACTTCAGGTCTGCTGTGTTGAAGAGCACTGGTTCCAGTATGTACCTCCTGCCGGTGGTACTGCTAGCAGTCAGTGCAGTATGTGTGGCTATGGAGGAATAATCATTGAACTCACCTGTAACTGTTTCTTCTAGGGATATTTATCCATAATCACACACACCGGCCACCCATCCTCCCCTGTCTGGGATATTTGGGTGTGTACAATGTATGTAGAAAGCTCACAATACAAATAAATGCATTATTTTTTCCAGAATCAGACCCAAATAAAAAAAATTGTGTTATTGACTCGTAAATACCAACATTTATTTTTCACTTGCCTATGTCATCCTGTGAACCGGTTATGACAATCAACTAGATTGGCGCTAACTTCTGGCCAGTCCCACAATGAATCTGCCCTGATTTACAGCCAGCAGCACTCCACCTTTCATTTTGAAAATCCCGCTCCTGACGCCATCTTGTTTTCCCACTATCCACATTCTAGACAAATTTTTCATTTTATACCTTTAGTGCCACATTTTTTTTACCTCCCACCACCCAGTGCCTGTGTTTTAAACTTCCCCCATAAGCTGTCCATCTCGTCATGTGAACAACTCATGGGAGACTGAAACTGCCGATGATGGAAAAACTGCCGTACGTCTCAGTCAGTCACTCACTCTCCACCAGCTCCCCACTCGCTCGCTCTCTGCTTACTCTCCCCTTCCTTGCCGATTGCTCACTGCTTGCTTCAAGGGAACTCGTTCATGCTGCTGAACCAGGTTTGTCAAGTATAACATATATTTAGTCATTTGGTAATTGGGTTGGTGCACTGATCCAACCTGTTGTTTTTTTTTTTTTTTTTTTTTTGGGGGGGTGGGCCTATGGATCTACTCACTCACAGCTTACTTCTAGTGACTGGCGCCGCAGAATCAGTTTGACAACCGAACAAAAAAAGTGTTGTGGGGGGGGGGGCATGACTGTGGATCTACCCGGCACAGTTTCACAAGGAGAGCACAGTACTTTTTACACAGGAAACAAGTATGGAAGGGTCTTCCTCTGAACACAGACATTGTATACACAGAGCATACAATGGCCTGTGTTCAAATATTCTATTTATTTCCATTCATGCGGGGGCAGGACTTTCATAACTCACTTGTAGCTTTGCCACTCATGAATTATGGTCCCGCCCCCTCACTCATGGAAATAAATGGTATATTCTCTATTTATGTACTGTGTACCTACTTGCAAGTGCTTCTCCCTTTAGCGTGAAATATCTTACAGTTTTGAGTAACTGTTATGAGTGAAAGGTGGCCACCTTGAAGTTTGAATCTGATTGGACAGTTCCAGGTTCCGGCTCCTCGAGACTGAGTGGTGCATTATGTGTGGGTATAGATGAATGTCTAGAAGAAACTCATAGTTGAATAACCTTTTCTTATTCTTTCACTGCTAATCTTCCACTTGATCACCAAGCATCCTTTTCCATGAATTGGTAATATTCATCCATGGCACACAGGTTCAACAGAACTTGATTTTTCACTTTATAATGTAGTACAGAACCAAAGTTAACCTTACTGTTGTTTCCTTTTCAGAACTGTCCCAGATATCTTAGAACTGTCTTCTGAAGTCAGCAAAGAAGTGGCACTACATAGCCAGGAACTTTTTGAACAGAAACATGACATGGAAACTATTAGAAACTGGTACTTTAACTAGACATTTGCACACCAATGGGCTGATTACAAGAGAACTTCAGAAATGCTGAGTGTTCCAAGAAACCTTTGAGATTGAGGAAATCGTGAGCCAAGTTTCCCTTGATCCCCGACACTGGTCTTGGAAAATTGAACCCCATCAGTCTCAGTTTCCTAGTGGACGTATGTCCACATCATTGTTGACAGGCTTGTATGACAGGCCAAGGTTTGAAATGGTATGGAGTCTGATCTACTCTCACATTGAAGATGGTCCCATTGACAGGGTAATGAGGAGACATTGGCTCTTTGGCTATGTTTTCTGTTCCTGTCTTACACAGTAGAGGTCTTTATCTGCAGTGCTGGCAAGCTGGCACTAATATTCAGGAAAAAAATATTAAAGTTATGATGCACTATCAGAATATTTTTGTCTTTTCTTATATTTCTCATTCCTTAACTTGAGGTGACAAAATGCGTAAAGGAATGTTTTCTATTTGCTTCATATAAAATGGGGACAAAAGGTTCTCTAGAGCCGCAAATATTACCCAACAGGATTTCAAGGCTGCCTTGATGTATAATGTACTTGTGGTATCATGAATGTTGAGACATAACCCAGAAAATGGAATGAGAAAAGCAGTGGAATGAATGTATTGGGGAAAAAAAGTACAGAAAGTTGCTGACTTTTCCATTTTAAAGCAGGGTTTTAAATAGCTGATATAGCATAGCAAAACGGGGTAATGCTAACTGTGTAGGGATTGTGGGGTAACATATGGACCAGACACCAAACTTCAAGTTCAACACACAATTGCTGTGTGATGTTTATTCAAAATGCAGTAGACTACCTTCAGCAATGGCATATCCCTTCTTCAGTACATCAGTTTATAGCAACATACTATGCAAGTCTTTCCTCTACTCTTAGCCAGCACCTACTGACTCGTTGATCTCTGATCTAACTTATCTGTTGAGATTTAGCCTCCCCTATGCGGGCCTTGTTTGCTTGAGTGGTGGGGGCTCAAATAAAAAAAAAAAAAAAGCTAAAGACAAAGAGCCTCAGTGCAAAAGCACTGAAACAAGGGTTGCCCCAAAGGGCATTGGCAATAAGCGAAGTTTCAAAGAAACACAACGTCACACATACTTCCATAATGCAAAGCATCATGGTATATATGCAAATCACCATGAAATTTCAGACTTGTTCAGTTTACAGCAATTTACATGCATTTTAAATGGCACAACTAACTTAATTTTTATCATACAGTCCCCTAATAACTCTTTACCTTTATCAAAAACACCTAGTGCTGTGGTAATTTTTTAACATTTACAGGTTTAATAAACATAAGGTATATACATCAAGGTATTTTATAACATAAGGTTATTACATATTAAATCTAACAATGATAAACACAGCCTGTTTTATATCAGCTCGGAGGTCACAACAATAACCTCCCAGTACAAGGGCATGAGAGGGAAAAGGAAAATTTTAAAGAGGACCCTATAGCATAGTCAAGAAAGGGGAGGGATGCCCATAGGTGGCCAACCTTATGGACTAGAAATTGTAAAGAATAGATTAGGCTAACAAATAGAAGAACCGTTGCAACAGAATTAAGAAAAGGTCGGTCCTCAAGAGTGGCAGGAGCTCCCTGTCACACTAACCATTGTGACACTTGGACAGCTGGTTCTGATTAACCTATGTATTTTGTAATATAAAAATGTGTTCTTTAATGTCTCTCATGAGAGATACTGACAGTCTGTGGAATGACAACCCCCCTCCCAGGTTTTAGCTAATAGGTGTTACCTGGAAGGCCAAGACATAATTACAGGCTAGAAGAGACTTAAAATTTCGGATCTCCTTTTTATGTGACTAATTGCAGCTTGCTAGATGCCAAGATAGATCGTAAACTTTTATAACGTTCAGAGGAAACACAGTAAAATTCACATGGTGATACAAAGCATGTTGCACCTCCGTGAGATCTGGCAGAGACATAACAAGTCCCTTTGATGTCCTGGAAAGGGGAAGCGGATCACAAGATCAAAGAAAGTCCTATGAGAAAATTAGTTGTGCTGAGATCACAGAATTTACCTTTGATAAGACATCCTGTTTTGCATAGATATATATTTTTTGTGTTATGATAGGGAGGAGCTAGGTGACCTCACGCGAAGAGGTTGGCAAAGCCAGTTTTTAAACAGTATTCTGTTTTCCATTTACACACAAATGTTTGGACCCTGAAAAGAAACATCTACAGCACTGTGAGATAAGAATACCTTAGAAAAGACAATTCTCAGTGTACTGTGGTAGATTTTGTCTGCACTTTTAAACCTGTTTTGTTTAAGTGATTTGTATGTTTTGTGATATATGGTTCTGTATTTACATTTTATCTATTTTGAAGTAAACCTCTACTTTAGAGACTACTTGGTGTGCCTTTCAATTTCTTTTTCTTAACAAGGGAAGCATACATGGTTAAAGCTGACACTGCACAAAGCTTACTGGTTTTACCAAACTGGGAAAAGGTAAGAATTTATTCTGAGGTCTTTAATAGAGTTTTAAGAGTTCATTTTGTACGCCTGGTTAGGTGCCCGTAGCCAAAAGATATCTGCCCCCCACCCAGAGCAGAATTATCTGAGCCTGTACATTGGGTATGCTAACAAGAGGTTCACAGTTTGAATCCCTCCAAGACTTGAGACCAAAGGTTGATTCGAACCCACAAAACAGACAGGAGGGTTACCCTGTTTCTGTTAACTATTCACAAGACTGCGCTCGGAGGTTGGCACTTTGGGAGTAGAGGGCTGATCTGCTGAGTGGGTTTGTCAAGAAAGGGGAAGGGTGCCCATAGGTGGCCAACCTTATGGACTAGAAATTGTAAAGAATAGATTAGGCTAACAAATAGAAGAACTGTTGCAACAGAATTAAGAAAAGGTCGGCCCTCAAAAGTGGCAGGAGCGCCCTGTCACACTAACCATTTCCAAAAATGCATAGCAGTAGACTGCCAACCATTTTTTCCCCAGTGAATCTATAGCACAGTAGACAAAATTAATAAAATTATATGTATTTTTAAATTTTGCTAGCCGGCCCGGTGGCGCTGAGGGTTGAGGTGCTGGACGCCACATCTCGCTCCACGCCAGCAACCCGTGGTTGGGAGCAACCTCGGGTGCTGGAGGGTCAGCTGGGAGGGAGGAGGGTCAAGCATCCCAGGGACTGCTTTCCAGGGAGGGTGGAAAAGGATTACCGTGGATGCACTGGCTCCTAGCGGTGGCTGGGGGTTGGTGCATGCCTTGGTCAGCTGTGGGTCAGCATGGGCTGACGCCAGACATACTGTGCATGGACACACGCACGGAAGCATCCTTAGTGTCATTGCACACCCATGCCGTGGGAGGGACCAAGCACAGAAAGCTTCTGCGCACAGTGAAGGTGGTCCGTTTGCGTTGTCAGATGCCCTCAAGTTAGCTCCCCTGGTGTCCACCCCTGGCCTTCCATGATGTGCGGGGCAAGTACCCACCGTGATGTGGCTAGGAGGGATAGGACATAGGGGTCAGGGCTCTGGCTGGGGTGAGCCAAAGAGATAGTTGGATTGGGGGGAACCATAAGTACAACCCCCCCCCCCAAGCCAAGGAGAAATAAAATAAATTTTGTTAACCATTCTGTGCCAAGTGTTATGCATTTTTATAGCCGCTTAGCACTTTCAAGTGTAAAACTGCTAATCAATTTTTTCGCTTTTTTAATACCCTGTAAAGTTCCATCCCTTTTGAACAACATGGAATCCTTCCAAAAGGCCAAGGAGACAGACACCACTGTAAAATATATGTTAAAGGATTTGACTGAACTAAGACCCTTGTTAAGACAGGAAGAGGTAGGCAACCATTACTTGCAGACAAGCAGCAAGAGAAAATGAAAGCCAAGGGAAAAATATCTTATTTCCATACAAATGTATTATGAAAGAGTAAGAGGACGATGAAAACAGGAAATAGAGGAACTTAGACCTTTATTACTACTCCATCTCGGGACGATAGCAGAACTAGGGAGGCTTTCCTGTCTAAACTGTCTTTACCAAAATGTCAGTTGATTAGATGGCTGACCCCATAGAGAACGAATCTGTCAAGGAAGAAGATTCCTGTCTCTCCCTAGACCTCAGTAATGACCTTAGCCCAACCCAAGTAGGGTGAGTTGGGCCTGACTGTGATTTTGTTTGGCCCCCACTGATTCAGCAGTCATCGGTCCTGTGCACCTCCTGATTGTCCAGTACCCATGATCATCCCATTGGGGTATCCAGATCTAGAAGCTTCGGTGCCACATCGATCTTAAGAATAGAGAGAACGCTTTTGTGCTCTGCATCACAATCGGCATCACGGTCTTCCTCATTCTTGTCTGGTTCCCACCATGGCTGTTGAGCCAATCTCGGGTGGGAGAGAGTAGCCTGGCAGCAGTAGGTCTGTGGTGCATTTGTCAAGGGTTTAAGTTGAGCAGCAATGCTTATAGAACCATCCACACTTGGTTTGCCTGTCACGGTGCTAACTTGGAACATACATACATACATACATACATACATACTGACTTGGGTCATGCATCTTGTTAACCCCCCAGCATTGCCTTTAATGCTACAGCACCTGATAAGATGGGGCCTCCACAGCTAGCAGCGGGACTCCAACCAAAGAATCTAGGCCTAAGTCCAGACTTCCTCCTCTCCTATTGTTGCTGGTTACCCTATTGGAAAGTGTTGTCCATACCCTGTGTCAGCAGTTGATGTTCCCCTATCCCAACTCTGTTATGGATTTGTCTTTTTCATACATTCTGCACCATCAGAAGGGTAGGCTACCAGTAGACAGGTTTCCCACTGGGGGCCAGTCCTCGTCTGCAGCCCTCAAGGAGCAAATGACCATGGCTTTGGACACTGTCTGAGGAGTTCCAGAAGAAGGAGACCAACCCACTGATACAAACATATGAAGAAGGCAGAATAATAAGGTAATTAGGTCTACCTAGTCTGCTCGTATTGCAGGGTCCATAGCTTGAGCAACAAAAGAAAGGAGCACTCCAAAACAATTGGAATTTTTGGCAACAATAAAATGCTATTTTAGCATATATTCATATCGTTTTGGAGTGCTCCTTTCTTTTGTTGTACTGATTTGAGGTTAGCAACCTCTGTTGGGAGCACCACCTCGCTAACTGAGCGCTGCTCAAAAAACTGTGTTTTGACTTTGTCCATAGCTTGAGCTACTGACCCAGACCCCAATCCTCCCATCCTTTCCATCCACCCCTCCTATGACCTTTTACTTTCCCCATATGTCTATCCCAGCCTCTTTTGAAGCTGCCCACCATCATCAATGAGACCACCTCTTCTGGCAGTACATTCCAACTGTCTACTGCCCTCTCTGTGAAGAAATGCTTTCTAGATTCACTTCTAAACCTTCCCCTGACAGTGACCCTCATTATGATTGCCACTTAGCCTAAAGAGACCCTCCTTTATCCACCTTATTTATCCCCTTCAGGTATTTGATAGCAGGTACTTGCTTACAGACTGCAAAAAAATGCTGCGGTTTGGACATACAAAGCTATCTCAAATAAACTGCCCCAGTATATCTCTGTCTGTTTACCTTTGTGCACTCTGGGGAAGTATGCCCTGAGAAGCACCTCGTATATCTACCTTCATGTTTACAAAGCAAAATCTCACATTGGCAGAGTAGCCATCAGCTTTGTGCTCCCTCAACTGTGGAACAAGCTGCAAAAAACTTTTAAATTAACTCACCCCATCAGCCTAGCAGCTTTTAAATCTCTGTCTACATCATAATAAGGAGTTCTGTACCTGTCTACCCTAAACAGTGACTCCTGTAGGCCAAGCACACTCTAATTACTACTGTTAAAAGACTGATCACATCTATAATCGACTCTTCCCTCTCCTCATTTTCTACCCCCATATCTGTCCCTTCCACATTCTTTTGACCCTTGTTCCAGCTCTAAATTCTCCATACCGTATCACTATCTTTTTATATTAGGTTTTGTGTTTGGTGCACTAGATATGTGTATTTCTTTATTTTATGAAAAATTGTGTCCTACCCAAAACTAGCTGTATCTTCTGTTCCAAACATATACTACTGTCAATGCTACCTGCTGATACTTTGTATATACTGTGTTATTGTATCTCACTTTATTTGTATTATTACTATTTTCTTGTGTGTTGCATCCCATGTATATTGTTTCTTGTTAACAAACCCAGGTCCACCTCGAAAATGAGCTTGCTCAATGGTGATCGCATGGTTAAATAGACTTTGATTGATTTTGAATGTCTCAGTCATGTCCCCTTCCTCCCTCCTGTCCTCTTGGGAGTACATTCAGGGCTTACAGCCTTTCCTCTTATGTTTTCCTTTGCTGACCTGCAGTCACCTTCGTTGCCCTCCTCTGTACCTTCTTCAGCAGGTTAATGTTCTTTTTAAGGTGTGGGTGCCAGAATTGGACTCCAAACTGTAGATGTGGTCTTACCAGTGACCTGTACAAGGGCAATATAACCTCTCACCTGTTGCTGATCCCCCAGTTATGTATCCCAACATCTTATTTGCCTTTGCTGCTGCTTTCCAGCACTGCTGGAATGCTTAAGGTCACTAGTGATTATCATACTTTGATCCTTCTACTCATCGATTAGATACCTGGACTCCTCCCAGGTAGTACTCTATGCTGGGATTCTCTGCTCCAAGTGCATAACTTTGCACTTTTTGTCATTGAATCCAAGTTGCCAAATCCCAGACCACCATTCGTGTTTTTTCTTTTAGATCCTCCATAGGTCCTGTATCCCTTCGGTTGAGTCCACCCTCCCACAGAGCTTGGTGTCATCCATGAAAAGGCACATTTTGCCCTTAATGCCATCCCCAAAATCAGTAATAAAGACATTGAACAACAGCCCTAGCACTGAGCCCTGTGGGACCCCGGAAATGACCTCCCTGGTGTTACATAATTTTCCCACCGCCAGTACCTTCTGGGTTCTTTCCCCAGCCAATTTTCCACCATCTGGTCACCTTCTCCCTAACCTCTAGATCCGCCAGCTTCTTGATCACCCTTTTGTGTGGTACAGAGTCAAAGGCTTTGCTGGAATCCAGGTAAAAGATGTCCACTGCATGACCCCTATCCACTGTTTTGGTGACCCTGTCAAATAATTCATATTTGTTTGACATGACCTACCTCCCATAAACCTGTGCTGCCTTGCATCATGAAGCAACCTTTCCTTAAGTATAGTCTCCATGAGCTTGCACACAATTGAAGTCCGGTTGACCTGTCTGTAGTTGCCTGGGTCATCTTTAGGATCGCTCTTATGGAGGGGCATCACATGTGCCATTCTCCTGTCTTTTGGTACCACACCTGACTCCAGCGAATTATTGAACAGATCTGCCTAGTTCATCTCCCTCGGGCTTTGCCTGCTTTCAAGAGGCAACAGGTTAGCAGGCCAGCCAACTCTGCCCCTCCTCTTTGGGTCGTTCTTTGTAACTCAAGATTGATGAAGCATAGGACTGCAGTGAATGGAGGCATTCATCACTGGATCCTCATCTAATCTTGTTTGTATCATTGAAACCTGGGTGGGTGACTATTCCAGACCTGTGCTGGAGGCGTCTATTCCGGCAGGTTATTCCATGGTTGCCTAAGGCAGGATCGGCGGGGTGGTGGTGGGAGTGTAGCCATTTGTTTTAAATCTGCTTTGGGCTTCATGGGAAGCCCCAAGTCTTTTGAGTGTGTGGCGGTCAGGGGTGAGGCAGGTCTGGGCTTTAGGCTCATCCTCCTATAGTGGCCACCACGTTGTGAGGGTGATTTCCTTCAGCAGCTGACAGATTACTTGGCTAACCAGGTGTCAGAAGCGCCCAGACTGTTGTTGTTGGAGGATTTCAGTGCCTGGGTTGATGATGAGATCTCGTCATTTGGTCAGCAGTTTCTCCAGACAATGTCATCACTGGGCCTTACACAGGTAGTTGCCTCTGCCACTCACCAGCACGGCCACACATTCGACCTGGTCTTCATGTTTGTTCTTGACATTAGTGCAGTCGAGGTTGATCCCAGTTATCTAGTTAGAGTGCCATGCCATGCCATTCCTTTGCGGAGCTCCCTGTTTCAATACACCCCCCCCCCCCCAATGGAGACCATCCAGTACCGCCTTTCGCGAAATTTGGAGCCTTGCACACTCCAGGCGGTGCTGGGTGATTCTGTCTGCTCCCTTCTCCTGCCAGAGACCATCACTCCCCTGTGCCTTTCTCTCCACTGCCTTGCTCTTCTGTCTCTCCACTCTTCTCCCTAGCTCCCATCTGAGCTGACTTACTTCTAATCTTAGCTGATCCAAGCTGCTACATGCTGGACATCCCCCTGTACTTCACATCGTCCCCAGAAAGATTGCTGCTCCACAGTTATTACAGCCTGCCACTTTGGCCCCACTGTCCTGATACTTGTACACGTTCCTGTTCCTCCACATCCTCCTGGCCCCAGCTTCTCCTAACCCCCTAGATATACATTTTTGTATGTAACCTAATTAGGGGGTGTCTACAGCACTGCCAAAATTCCCTCGATTCACCTTCCCCTCCCCCCCCGTTTTCCTTGATGCTCAGTACAAATGTGAGCTGACCCTAGATATGGATCCACCTGCATTCCCGTTCCATCCCTTTACTGTGTACTAACTAGCAATGTAGGATATATGCTAAAAAATGGAAAACCAGTGATCTGTAAATAGCTACATTGGGTAAACTTCAATAACTAAAACTAGGAGAAATATGAGCTGACCCTAGATAGGGATCAGCTGCAATCCCTTTACTGTGTACTAAGTAGCAATCTAGGATAAATGCTAACATGCTGCTGGACACTGGCAAGTGAGACTCCTCCCCGAGGTTGCCTTTCCCATCTCCCCAGACAGCCTAGGCCCAGTACCGGGCAGCACCTAGCCGTCTGCTGGGTCCTACCACTTCATATGGACCCCATATATGCAGTTCCCCTTGGCTAATTGTTCATATTTCTGGAACATCGGTCATTGGAGGGCCTGGTGCCAGATGGTGTTTTGCAAGGTAAGGGTGCAGGGTGAGTCAGACAGGCCACTGAATGAGCAGTCCAACAATCAGGACTACCTTGGCCAAAGGGGCTTTACAGCTGTGTCTCTCTGCATCTGCCAGGCCAGCTGTGTGGCTTTGATGGCTCAGTATAACCATGAATTGTTTGATAGGCTCAACAAGTTTTCTGACCTGCTGTTTAAGGTGAATTGATCCAGTCTACAGATGGTTCATGATTTGGGGTTGACAGTGGACAAGCACTGATTGCAGAAGGCCCTGGATTCATCCAACATGTCTGTTCAAGATGAGGCAACGGCGGTGTCTACACACTGGCGTGCTTGATTGTGGATTTTGTCGTAACTTTTCCACCTCCAAATCTATTATATAAAACTTTCAAATTCCAGTGAGTGCAAGAGAAGTTATGATATGCTGTTATTATCATAAATGTATAAAAACCCTTTAAATGATTTATGGAAAAACTGGGAAAAAGCTCTTGACAAATACCTTCCTTTTAAGAATGGGACCAGGCTGGCCCGGTGGTGCTGAGGGTTTAGCTGTTGGATGCCACACCTCTCACCATGCCAGTGACCCAAGTTCGGAAGTGGACTCTGGTCGCCTTGGGGTGGCAGGGAAGAAAGGAATGAGCCTGAGGACTGCCTCTCCTTTCCTGGAGGTAGCAAATCCCCGCTGTCTGGTGACTCCCAGTGGAGACGGGGTACTGCAACAGTTGGGATTCCAGCTCGAGAATTGGCCATTGTGGCGCTCCTGTGGGCATGTGCAGGAGCGCGCACGTACCACGCTGGTGCACATTGCACTGCCGTACCAGTGGGAGGGGGAACAGAAAATGGAAAAGCCCCAGTTGATTTGCAGGCGAATGTGGCCCCCACGCCCAAGACCGGGTCCTCCGATTGGCTCCTGGTCCTCCCGCTGCTCCCTGGTCATTCATCTAGATAGAGCACAAGTAGGAATCGGTGATCCTGCCATGGGGTAGAGTGGCCAGAGGAGTGAGTGGAGGTGGGCCCAGACCAGGAAGCCGATTGGAGACTTCAGGTGTGTGGGAGAAAGGTCAGATCCCAAGTGTCCACCTTGGAGAGAGGCTTAGGCACCGATGAGTAAGGGGGCATAAAGAAAGTTTAAACAAAAAAAAAAAAAGAATGGGACCAGAGCTGAGCCTTTTCAGTTAAGACAAGGAATCAACCAGTCTGGTGGCTAGGGGGAGATGCTACTGCCTGCCACTCTGGCGACCCAGGTTCAGTTGTGGACTCTGGTTGCTGGGGTCAGCTGGGGGGTAGGATTGAGCATCTCGGTTACTGCTGTCCTCTCCCAGGGAGGGATGGTCAGTCATCTTGGCCTTTGAGTGCCACCAGGTTGGAGGTCTGGTGGTAGTGCAGGTATACTGAGGCATTCGAAAGGATGGGCCGTGGTTCGTGCACACATTTCACATGCACCCAACGGAAAGAAGCGACTGGTCCCTGACATTTCTGGATATGTGTGCTGCGGGGGGGGGGGGACTGCCCTTCCTCTGGCCTCGCCATGGTGGTCAGGAGGAGCAGGGTTGTGGCTTGGTGTCCCAGTCTATACCTTGTCTCAGTATAGCACTGAGACATGCACACTCCAAACTGGAGCGACTGAAAGCTGTGACTGTATAGTAACCCTGTGGACACTCCTGTGGCTGCTCCCCACATCATATGTCATTCTCGGGACATCCACGGGCGGTTCTGGGTGTGCCACCAGGGCTCTTTGATTGAGAATGCTGGTGGGAGGGATGCAGGATCTAGTAGATAAATTCTAAATAAATGGAGACTGTGTTTAAAAAAAAAAAAAAAAAAACTACAAAAAGCTAATCTGGCCCTGCATTTCTTTGAGATGGGGCCCAGTTTTAGGTGGACATTTCCCTTTAATTATCTCATACCAGGTTTGGATTGAGAGAAGCTCAGATGTAAGCCAAAATTTGGTGATTCTTTTTTTTTTTTTTTTGGCAGCTGTAGGCTAGATACCAAGCCTCTGTCTCGATAGGGGGTCGCAGCAACCATACGGATGGTCTAGAAATAGGAATTTATCTGCCAAAAGGATGTATGGCGCCCCCAAACGCTACCCCAGCTTACTCTCCAAAGCCCCGAAGAAGGGTGCCAGCTTTGGGCAGGACCACATTATGCAGGAAAGATGCGTTCTAGATTCACCACATACCCTCCAGCAAGACGCATCCCATGTTGATAGTGTGCAGTAATAACCGGTGTTCTGAAACAGCGCAGAAGGTGCTTCCAGGCATACTCTTTCCATTTATACAAGTTAGTTATTTGGGATGTGGAACAGTAAGCCTTCTGCCAGGAGTAATCTGAAAGAAGAATGTTTAACTCTTCCTCCCAGTACATTAGTGTCCAAGGGAAAATAACCTGCTGTGTCGAACAAGGACTTATAAAGGAAGTAAAGTATATGTGGAACTGGGCTCGTCTGGGTAAGGGTAATCGAAATTTGTAAACAGTATTTGTGTGCATTCTGAATTGGAAACAATAATCAAATTTGATGCAAGTAAAAAATATTTATTCCTTGATGGAACAGGTATGGTCAGACAAGAATACCACGACCAGATGCCCCTGCGCTTCAACAGTTAGGTCTTCCTTATGAAACCCCTGTGGTTGCCTTCCTGATGGCCAAGGCCATCTTGGGACCGGTGCTGGGGCTCTGACAGCATCAAGCTTCCTGCCTGGTACCCTCAACCTATATGGGCTGCAAGTGCGTGGTCCCTACTGGCACAAGGTCCAGATTTTCAGACTACTCGTTGGCTGAGGGCCTGATCACTTACTTTGTCGTCCATAAATCCAGACATACCGGGGATGTGGACAAAGCCCCATGGTAAGGAGTCTAAAAAAGCTTGACCATACAGCTAAAAAGGTCTATGCTGTGTTCTCCCTTGGCTTCCATCTGATGAGCTACGCTCTGATGATGGCCCGCTTTGGTCACTCCCTAATGGGAGTCCCAGATCATGTCCTCCCTGCCCACAAGCAGCTGCCGATAAAAGTTGTCCAAGACCAGGGTCAAGCACTGGCTGAACACCGACTTCAGACGACCTTGGATGTGGGCAGTTCTTGCACCTGTGCCACGGCAGCAGCCATCACGATGCATCGCAGGGCATGGCTGCGGATTTCCTCCTTTACTGTGGATACCAACACAAGTTGGCCAATGTCTCCTTCCTGGACACTGACCTCTTTGACCCTGGGCGGGGGGTTACCTCACCAGAACTGAGAAGTCCAGTGCCGCATTAGATTCAGTGACCTCCTTGCAGAAGGATCTGAAAGGGTAGAGGCCAAAGAAAAAGCCTTTCCGTCACAGCAGCCTGGGCAGCAGCAGCCCTAGCAGAGGCCTTCCCAGGCTTGGCACACCAAGTGCCCCCTCCAAAGCTGCCCACTGATGGATTGGGGGTGTATACCTCCCACCCTTTTAGTCCCTGCCCCAACTCCCCATGGTGGGATCGGCTGCACTACTTCTGGCATGCTTGGTCTGTAACTTAGGGTGGCAGTATAGCCTAGAGGTTAAAGTAACAAGCTGTGAATGATCTTCTGAATGGTACATCCAGCAGACCTGGGTTTGATTCCCACAACCTCCACTTGTGTACTGTGTGACTCTGAGCAAGGCACTTAACCTCCCAGTGCTCCCAGGTCACCTCTGAAAACAGGAACTTGTGCCTAGTGGGCCTTACCTGGTTACCAAAGACTAAAAAAAAAAAAATAATTGCCTCAGACAAGTAGGTTCTAGTGGTGTTGAGCAGAGGGTGGCATCTTGATTTCAAGGCTCTCCTGCCTTACCTCATGTGCCAAGGGAGTCCGTGGTGTCACAGAATGTGCTGTCTGCCCTCAGGGAGGACATTGCCCAACTGCTAGAAAAAGGAGCCATAGTCCGTGTCCCAGACTCCATGGCAGGTCAAGGATTCATGTCCAAGTGCTTCCTGGTCCCAAAACATCTGGGTTGTTGACACCTCATACTAGAGCTTCACAGTCTGAATCAGTATCTGCGGAAGCACAAGACCATAGATGGTATCTCTTGGATCAGGCCACACTAGGACCACACAGAAACTTTTCTATCTAGCAGTCTTCAAGGGGCCGACCACATTGTTTTCTGGGTCTCATCCAACCCCGTCGACATCTCAGCTGATCCATCACTCAGTCCATTCCATCAACACCACCCCTTGTACTGCCAGCGCCAGGAATCCCGGCTCCGCCACTCAGCATCCTGATGCTGCCTGCCATCGATGTCTTGGCTATGCTGTACTTTTTGGGGGAGATTGTATATTGTCTCCCTCCACCCTTCAGGGCCAACAACGTCTGGACCTTCCAGGCCTGCTCCCACACCTCTACTTTCACCAGCACCGCAGCTTGTTCATCCTTGCTCTTCGATGCCATCGGTGCCCATTACAGAGCCCAGTGATGACGAATACCAACCTGACCTTCTCACCCATGATAAAGGGAATGGTGATGAGAATCTCGGTGATGGAGCTGCTAGACTCTGCCATTTTGATTCTACTGTCTTCCAGGTGTGAGGACTTGACCCACTATACCCAGAGTCCCTCCCCCAATGACCCCTCTTTCATTTCCATCATGAGGCAGTTACAAGTGGCGATGGGGTTCAACAGTAAGGAGGAGGAGAATGTTACCAGAAGGAATCTGACAGACTATTTAGAATTGCCAGATTCTCCTCCCCTTATCATCCCTCCCCTCATACCAGTATTCAGAGATGCCGCTTTGGCTGCCTGCTACAGGCCCAACGTAATCCCTGCCATGACTAGGAAGGTGGGCAAGTTGTACCAGGCTCTTTCTGGGGAATTCTACTTTACTAAGACACCTAAGGTGGACTCTGTGGTAATAAATGCTGCCCGTGACAGGACCAAGAGGCCTAAGCACCTTGGCTCTTTGACCCCTGATAAGGAGTCTAGAAAGCTGGACCTCATGGGGAAGAGGACCTTTGTCTCAACTATGCTGGCCATACGGGTCTTGAACTATATTTCCCATATGATCAAGTTTCAGAATGCCCTCTAGAAAAGGCCCAAGGCAGCTGCTCAGGCCATTCTGAAGGGTCCCCAGAGACAGGAACCACTTAAAGCCCTCCAATCTGGAGCCGACATTGGCAAGCATCTTTTGAGGTCTGCCAGTGATGCTGCCAATGCCTCTGCTAGGGCTGCGGTAGTGGGTGTTTGAGAAGGTATTCTTGGCTTAGGGTATCCGGCTTTTCCACAGACGTGCAGCAGTCTATCCTGAATGTCCCCTTCACCAGCTACAAGCTCTTGGGAGCAGATGTGCAGGACATCCTTTCTGACCTGAAGGCCTCTGGGAGAACTCTACAGCCTGTCCATACCCTGTACCACATGGCCTAAACGTAGCCAGAGAGTGCCCTTTCGTCAGGCCTTCTATTAGCCCAAGCAAGTCTCCAGGCCCCAGGTCGAGCGCCAGGCAGCTTTGGCTCTCCCTCTCCCTTCTTCCACCACTGGGAAGGCCCCCAGATGAGGTAGTGTGGCCCCAACCGCAGGGCTACATCTGCATGACTACTTGCCAGACCCCACTTTCCAACTCTGCAGGAGGTGGTGGTTGGGGTTGCTTCTCCCTTCACCTGGACAGGTGGCAGGAGATCGTCACAGATGTTTGGGTCCTACAACTCATAGAGCAAGGCCATGCTTTAGAACTTCTGGAGTGGCCTCCAGTTCTTTCAAGCTACCCTTCAGGCCACATCCCAGTGCTGCTGGAGGAAATTCGCACGTTGCTGCAAAAAAAGGGTCATCTAATGTGCCCCCCAGATCAGAGGAACAGGAGGTTCTACTCCCACTTTTCTCGTCCCCAAATCCACAGGGGATATATGGCCCATTCTAGATGTGAGGAACTTTAATTTCTTTATCCAGTGCAAGAAGTTCAGGATGGTAATATTGCATGGCTTCCTGCCACTGCTGCACCAGGGAGACTGGATATGCTCCCTTGACATGCAGGATGCATGCCTGCATATCAAGGTGTGTGCTCCCCACAGACGGTACCTCCGGTTCCAGTTCTAGGGGAGCACTACCAGTTCCGACCATTGTCCTTTGGCTTTTCTTCTGCCCCACGAGTTTTCATCAGATGCTTAGTGGTGGTGGTAGCAGTGGCCCTCAGGAGAGAAAGGCTGTACATCATCCCTTACCTGGATGACTGGTTGCTCAAGGCACAGTTCAGGGAGCAGCTTCTCCAGACCCTGGAACATACCAGATGCCTGTTCCAAGCTCTGGGCATTTCGGTCAGTCTGCCCAAGTCTGTCTTAACTCTAGCCTGCACCTTCTGTATATTGGGGCAATTTTAGACATGGCTCAGGACCCTGCCTTCCTGCCACAGGACAGGGTGGACCACTTTCTGGCCCAGGCCCAGCTAACCTATAGTAGCAGATATGTCATGGCCAGAACCTTCCTCAGGCTCCTAGGCCTGATGGCTGCAGCCATTATCATGGTGCCTTTAGCCAGGCTTCATATGTGGATTCCCCAGTGGATGTTGAGGGTCCATTGGGACCAACGCACCGATGACCTAGAACAACAGGTTCTGGTCTCCTCTTTGGTCAAAAAGGTACTACTACGGAGGGTGGAACCCAGCTACCTGTTGAGAGGGG
Organism: Neoceratodus forsteri; assembly: GCA_016271365.2. Lineage (NCBI taxonomy): Eukaryota > Metazoa > Chordata > Ceratodontiformes > Ceratodontidae > Neoceratodus > Neoceratodus forsteri. The sequence continues at coordinate 188,784,286 of JADMNL010000031.1, forward strand.
TTCCCTTTCTAATCCCTTCTCGTCAGCAGATCCTCACCACAGATACCTCGAGGTTGGGCTGGGGGCTTATCTGGGGTCTCACCAAACCCAGTGGACATGGTCCTCAGTGGAGGTTATCCTCTGTATCAGCGTTCTAGAGATGTGGGTCATTCTGCATGCTCTACAAGCCTTCCAAGCTCATCTGTCCCCAGGTCCCTTGCTGGTGCAGATGGACAGCATCATTGTGGTGCACTATGTCAACAAACAGAGAGGGACCTACTTGTACCCTCTGTACCTCTAGAATACTGCCTAGAACTGTTGCCCATCCATGTTCTAGGTGTTCAGAATGTCCTGGTGGTCAGGCTCAGCTGGTCACAGTCTTGGATGCAGGAGTGGGAACTGCTGACCTCAGTCGTAGAAAACCTGTTCAAAAGGTAGGGTCATCCAGAGTTGGACCTTTTTGCATCCCCATTCAATGCAAAACTGCCATATTTCTAATCGCTTGCTCCAGGGCCTGAAGTTTTCTGGTGAGACGGGTTGTCCCTCTCTTGAAAAGGGAGGTTGCTCTATGCCTTCCCTCCCTTTCCTGTAATTCAGAGAGTACTCATCAAGCTCCAGATGGAAGAGACCACTCTGATTCTTATTGCCTCCATCTGGCCTCATCAGATTTGGTTCCCCTTATTGCAGCAGTTGGCAGTGGAACCTCCAGTACCCCTGCCCCTGTGCAACGGCCTACTACAACAGGAACAGACTACGACTGAGTAGCTACACACCAACTAATAAACTGCTGCACAAACCAAGTTTTCCAAAAAGTGAAAAAGTTTTTATTTTAATTTTATTTAAAAGTCTTAAAACTTGAGCAACAGCAGGTTGCTGTGTAATTCTCACACCCCAGCGCTTCTCCTGAAATGCTTCGTCAGGGAAATGTAGACTTGGCCACATTTAAATTGACCCACATACATGATGTCATAATATACAGCTGTTTGAAACGGGTGATTCACTTCATGCACTTGCAAACAGTATTAAAACACACAGTGCAACACCAGTTTAGAAAACTGACATCAAAAAAAAGGTCACAGCAGAAATCCCCTTAATATGTGTCAATTCCTACACTGGACCATTCTCATTGGACCATGCATGGAAACAACGCTGTTATAGTCATCGATTTAACTTAGAAACATAGACTTTGACAGCAGATAAGGACCGCTTGGCCCACCTAATCTGCCCAATTCCCTACCTATTGGATAAGCTGCAGATCCTAGTTAACCTACAGCCTACTTCTTCCTACCCCCCACCAGAACTGTCTTATGTCTGTGCCATGCATTCTTGAATTCCCCCACTGTTTTTGACCCCACGACCTCCTCAGGAAGGCCATTCCTTACGTCCACCACCCTCTCTGTGCAAAAATACTTCCTCACATTACCTCTGAGCCGTCCCCCTCTATCTTCAAATTGTGCCCCCCTTGTTCTCGCACATCTTTTTCTGAAAGATGCTACCCTCTTGGACTTGTTGATTCCCTTGAGATACTTTAAAGTTTCTATCATATCTCTTCCCCCTTTCCTCGGGGGTATACATATTAAGCACTTTTAGTCTCTGTTTGTATGGCTTTTGCTGCAGACCCCACCATTTTAGCTGCCCTCTGGACTGGCTCCATCCTGTCTATGTTCTTGCGGAGATGAGGTCTCCAGAACTGCACACAGGACTCCAGATGGGATATCACCAACTGTCTGTACAGAGAGATAACTTCTTCCTGTTTTCTACTGGTGATGCCTCTCTTTCTACATCCTAGTATCCTCCCAATCCTCTTTACTGCCTTCTCACATTGCTTGCTTACCTTTAGGTCATCTGATATGACTACCCCCAGGTCTCTATTTTTGTTGTTAATACCTTTCCCCCATTGTGTACTCTTCCCCTGGGTTTTTGTTTCCCAGGTGCATTACTTTGCACTTCTTTACATTGAATCTAAGCTGCCATACTTATTCCTCCAACCTTTCCAAGTCCCTTCTCGTCCTTACCATTCCCCCTTGTGTATCAACCCTGTTGCAGATCTTTGTATCATCTGCAAAGAGGCATACTTTTCCTTCCAGTTCCTTCGCAATGTCACTTATAAAGACATTAAAAGGACCGGACCCAGTGCAGTACCCTGCTAGAACTCCCCTTTCTTCAGAGTGGACTCCGTTTTCTCTTACCCTTTGTGTCCTGTTGTCCAGCCAATTTTTTACCCAGACTACCGCCCTGGGAACCCACTCCCAGGCTGGCTAATTTGTTTATTAATCTTTTTGTGTGGGACTGTGTCAAATGTCTTGCTAAAGTCTAGGTAGGTCATGTCTCACCATAGTCCCACTATCGCTTTCTCTAGTGATCTTGATGGTGTGTGTGTCAAATAAAGAGCTATCAAAGCTGTTCTGCTATTGCAAGTGTGGTGAGAAAATATATTCCAGAGACTCGCACAGCATCTGTATGTGCTGCCTAAGGCTGGACTGCAGCATTCAGGCATGCCAGATCTGCAAAGGATTCAACTTAGCCACTGGTGACACAGAAACTGTGCTCTAGAAAAGCACGTATTAAAGCAGCAGATAGCCCTAATGAAAGAGTTCTGCTACAGTGCTGGCGCACTCCTTGGAATCCAAATCCTTGAAAAAACCATCCAGGTCATGTAAACACAACCACCGGGAGAGAGAAAAAGACAAAGCCTCCACAGTTCGCTCTCAAGTCACTCCACCACATGGTGCTGACCACTTTTGCACCATTGACTGCTTCAGCAGCAATGTCACCAGCCACTCAGTCCATCGACATAGCTTCCAGGTCAAGGCAGGCTACAGGCGGCATCAGGCTTAGTACGGCTGGTGTGCCACCATCAACACAGGGAACCTTGCTTCCCCTGTCTACCTCTTCCGGCACTCCCATTGAATACATGGGCACCAATGTACATGCCATCTTGGTGTCCTTTACAGACATCCTCAAATGGCTTTTGCCCCCCCCCCCCACACCTGGAGGCCTGTCGATGGAGTCTAACATTCAAACCCCCACATCGACACCTACCGGGGTTATACCCTCTCAAGCGATGACAGCTTTGCCAGGGCACTCCGTTCGTCCAGTCAATCAGATGGATGACGACGTGGAATACAATCCTGACCTTATGGTACAGGATGATGAGGAGGCTGAAGATTATGTGGAAAATCCCTATGAAAGGACTAGTTTCACAGTTTCCACCTGCAGCGAGGACTTGGTGGTTTACACACCATGTCCCCCTCTCTTATAATCATGATGTAGCAACTTCAAGCTGACATGGGGTTTGATCTGGAGGAACAGGACACAACCAAGAAGAATCTGATGGACTTCTTGTAGCTACGTGGCGCCCCCCCCCCCCATTGTAATTCCAGTCCTCTTCCCTGCCCCGGAGGATGCCATTGCCACCTTTGCTGCCTGACTTAGGCCTAACATTATTCCTGCCATACCTAGAAAGGCAGATAAAATGTATATGGCCCCTTCAGGTAGGCCTTTCTTTGCAGGCCAACCTGAAGCTGATTCTGTCATCATCATCAGTGCTGTCCACAACAGATCAAAGGCACCAAAACATCTCCATTCTCTTTCTTCTGAGAAGGAATCCAGGAGACTAGCTGTCATGGGCAAAAGGACCTACACTGTGCCTCTGCCACTTTGGGCCTAAGAATTGCAAACTACCAGCCCATATGATAGAATACCAAAACCCGCTCTGGAGGAAAGCTAAAGCAGCTGCCCAAGCTCTTCCAGAAGGTACACCAAAGCAAGAGCTCCTTAAGGCCTTAACAGCTGGGGCTGACGTAGATGAACACCACCTACATACATCATATGACATTGTGGATGGCTCAGCTAGGTCAGCAGCCTTGGGAACATGTTTTAGAAGATATTCCTGGCTAAGGGTGGCAGGCTTTGCAAATGATGTCCAGCAGTCAGTTCTAAATGCCCCTTTAAGAGGATATAAATTATTTGGTGCACATGTGAAAGATTTTCTCTCCAACTTGCAGACTTCTGGTAGAACCCTCAGATCAGTCCATCCCCTCTGTCACAGCCAGCCAAGGAGCAGACGAGGTGCCTTTTCGTCCAGCTGGTGCGAGACACTACCACCACCAGACAGTCAAGCAAGGGTAAAGGATCAGGAGCCCTGCCTACTCCAGCAGCTACTCCAGGTGCCCATTTAAAAGCACCTAGAGGTGGCAGGAGCCACAACTGGCTCAGCCTGACTCCTGTTACATCCCGCAACCACCACTGCCTCCGAGGGTGGTTGTCAGGGGTCATCTCTCCTTCCACCTGGACCAGTGGAAGGAGCTGACTTCAGATGCCTGGCTCCTGGAAATAACAGCACAAAACATGCTCTAGAGCTTCTAGTGCTACCTCCAGACCATCCACCAGTACCTACACATCATCTTCAAGAGCACATTCCCCTGCTTCTGGAGGAAATTCACACCGTACTCCAGAAAAGAGCAATATAAGCTGTACCCCTGGAACAGAGAAACACAGGGTTCTTTTCCCAGTACTTCCTAGTTCCAAACTGGGCAAGGGGATCAAAGATCTATTTTGGATCTCAGGGACCTGAACTTTTTCATAGAATACAAAACATTCCGGATGGTGACACTGCAGGGTCTGCTGCAACTACTGCAGGTAGGGGATTGGATTTGTTCAATTGACATGAAGGATGCCTACCTTCATATCAAAATCTTAAATGATGTTAATTTAATTAATCCAGAGAAAAATCGCACTCCAAACATGAAAGAGTGAAGTAAAAGGGGAAGGTAGGGGGTATTACAAAGAACAGGAAAAGAAATGGGGTGAAGAGAGATTGAGGGTAAGGGAAGAGAAAGTGGGGTGAGTATATTTCTCCTGAAGTATTATAACATGCAAATTGCATAGGCCATTAGCAAATGAAGTAAAGCTTCATGAAGTGGTCTCTGAAAGCTACAGTACATCCTCTCAAACTGTCCTGTACAAGGACACTGGAGAAGAAAAACAGTATTTATTCAGAGTGATTATTTGTTGAGAGGGCCAAGAAATCCATTGCTTTGTCAGAATTCTCTCTTGGTATTGCTCAATACAGTAATTGATAGGTGCGGCCCAGTGGCGCTGAGGGTTAAGGCACTAGACTCCTCACCTCACGCCATGCCTGTGACCTGAGTTCGGGAATGAGCCTGGGCTGGCAGGGGCGGGAAGGGATTGAGCATCCGGAGGACAGCTCTCCCTTCCCAGGGAGGGTGTAGGGACAAGCGCCACTCCTGAGTAACATCTGGTGGTAGTCGGGGGTAGCCACGGAACTTGCAGCACTGTTGTACGGCATGGCATGGGGTGGAGTCGGCAGACGCTGGACATCATTACACATCTGAGCTCCAGTACACGGAGGGAGGGATGGGGAGAAAAAGCAAGGAAAAATCCCTACCGCCCAGGTGAGGCGACAGCAACATCTAGGAGCCCCAGTCCACCTGCCCAATGTCTGCCATAATTCCTGACTCTCCACCTGGGGACTCTAGAGCCTCTCCAAGGAGGCTGGAGAGCCTGGAGTCCTGATCCCGATGCAGCATTCAGGAAAGAACAGTTCAGGCAGGTGGTACAGAGCCACGGAGCTGAGAGTGGGAGCCCGAGAGATGCCCCGGAACAGTAGGAGAATAGAGTTTAAAAAAAAAAGGAAAAATATAGTAATTGATAAATCAGGTAGTAATGGGGTGGAGAGGCCACCCCTTGTGGACAAGGGAATCCTAACTGAAGCATTTAAACTACATGTCAAGTAGAAGAAGTTGTACTGAGCTAAACAGAATATACTTACAGCAACCAGGAATAATGAGGTGTGATACTGGGGATGCGGTTTGTGGAAGGGGACCTGCAAATTATTCACAGTCGGGGGGGGGGGGGCTTCAGGAGGCATAGAGGCCACAATGTCCATAGGGATTGGATAAGAGATTGTCACTATCACGGGAGGAGCCAGAAGAGTACAGAGACTTCCTGTTGCCCACGCTGAACCTCCTGACTGTAGCCATAACCGTTGGCTCCCCAGTGGATTGTTAATAAACTTGCTTTTGCTTAGAGTTATGCTTCTGCCCTTCATGGAAATAGTGTGCCATTTGGAATTCAGGTAGGACTTTTGAGGTTTAGGAGTACTGTATTTTAATTTATTATTTGAGGAATATTGGACAAGTGAATTTGAGGCCTGATCTCTGTAATAATCGGATTTGGCTGCCTGCACCTGCACAGAGGGATTCCTGTCCTCACGACCATGGGGACTGTTAGGCCTCGTGTTTGAACTGTGGGAGGTGATGTTGGGCCAAGTATTTTGAACAAAGTCCCAAGCTATAGTGCTGTCCATAAGGAAAAACTTTTCTCATTAGTGGAAATTAAAAACATAGTTGGATATTTAAAATAATACAGTATCCCCTGTTTCTGCAAAGCAAACCTAACTTTGTCAAATTCCCTGCGTCACCTGTTTTGGAGGAAAAATCTTGAAATAAGTAACATTTGTGTCCATTCCATTGTAAAGTCTTTTGCTGCCTTGCCAATTTTAAAATACGTTCTTTGACTGAGAACCTTGAAAAGTACATCAGGATAGGCCTCAGGTTTTCATTTGGTATGGGGGCAAGGGATGTGTGGGCCCTTTGAATTTTTCGGGGCCCAAGCCAGTTGTAGTTCAATAAATTCGACTGTTAACTGCATTTTTTTTTTTTATTTGCAAAGGCTTTTGATCACACAAAGCCATAATACAACAATAGATATAAAGATAGCTCATGAAATTACTGCATCGATTTGAAATTGGCTGAGAGGAAGAAGCCTAAGGGTTAGTATAAAGGGGTACCTGTCGGATCCAATATCCATGATTAGCGGGGTGCTGCAGGGCTCTGTTCTGGGACCTTTGTTGTTTCAGAATTTTATATCGGACGTGGACAAGCTCTCTACACAATGGACAAGTAAATATGCAGATGACACCAAGATAGCTAGAAGAGCAAATAGTCAGGAAGACATTGATATCTTACAGGCAGAACTAGACAGTATAAGTAAATGGATTAATAAAAGGGGCATGTCCTTTAATACAGAAAAATGTTGTGCAGTGCATCTAAGTAACCATAATAAAGAGACCACATCTTTTCACAACAACAGAGGAAAAAGATTTAGGCATAACAATAACAAGGAACTTAACATACGATAACCACTATCAATCAAATTAGCAAAGCTAAAAGCCTATTGTGCTCAATCAAAAGAAACATTAGAAGCAGAGACGAGGAGGTACTGATGCCTCTGTATAGAGCGTATGTGAGACCTGTTCTGGACTCTGGTAGCCAGGCTTGGGGGGGGGGTATTACTAAGGGATCAGAGGATCAGATAAAGAGTCCAGAGGCATGCTACCAAAATGATATATAACTTAAAAAAAACTTGCCATGCAATGAGCGACTTCAGAAGTTAAATCTTATGACACTAGGAACAAGAAGGATTCAGGGAGACATGCTCCTCTGTTATGACATCATGCAGGACAGTTATCTAATAAACAAACTCAACCTTGAATGTAAAAATGAAAATGTAGGGACAAGAGGTTACCCATTGCAACTAAGACCAAAAAAAGATTCTTCACTAACACGACAGGGGCATTTTTTACACAGATGGTGGTGAATCCCTGGAACAGCCTGCCCTTGGAGATAATAATTAGTAAAGATAAAAAAAAAAAACAGTTTAAAAAAAAAAACTAGACACCTATATACTTGAAGGAAATAGATTGTGCTAGTATGGGTAAATGGGTAGGAGCTGACGTGGGTATACTGCCTCCTTAAACCTCAGTATGAACAGTCCATTTGTGTGCACGAAAACACCAGGTCCCAATTCATTCCCTATGCTTGCCATGTTAAATTGATGGGATGTGTGTACACATTTTTAGCAACACAACATGCTGTCTTTCAGGTAGGTTTTCAGCAGCTGCTAGTGGAGTTAATTAGGTGCTAATTGACTGTAGCACTAAATGATGGCTAGACTGACAGTGTGGCTAGAGAGTAAGCAGGTGTTAAGCATCTGCCTAATTGTTAGCTGGTGGTAACCTGAGGTTACTTGCTGTGATTCAAACATCCATTGTCCAACAATGGAGAAGCTTACCTGTTGTAGGGTCCTGTCTTTGGAGCAGAAGGTGCAACTCCTAGATAACCACCAACTCAAATGCCTGGATGACCTCTGTAATTTTTTTAGGAGTGGCTCAAGGCAATTGATAAAAAAATGAGGAGGCAGCGCAAAAAAATCGAGATGATAGTGGACAACTGTATTGCCCATAAGCCTCTTACTCTCGGGAACCTCCAGCTCCTGTTTTTGCCCCTGAACTGCACAGCCTTGATCCAGCCAGTGAATCAGGTGTAGTAAATGAGCGGAGGACTCACTGATGCTGGCATTTGTGTATCTGTCATCGGTGATAGCAGCACTCAGGAAAAGGAGGATAATTGATCCCAAGGTCCAGGTGCCAACAACCGCTGAAGTCTGGCGCACAGTGATGAAAGTGAGCAGGAATGCACAGGAACTCAGTTCCTGTACTTCTTCCCACTGACACTAAAACTGAAATTCTTAAACCAGCACCATAGTGACAGTTTCTGGATCTGTGATCTGCTATGAGGGGTTCCAAACACCATTTGACTTGTACAACAATGCTATTTTCCTAGAAATACTTTAATACCTCTAACTGACTCTACTAGCTTCAAATTAGATAGTTGTGCCTTGACACTGCTAGCCTTTAGATTGAAGCTCTTCATTCTGTATTTCATAATTGCCAGTGCCTGAGTTCCTGTACTTCTTGTCTACTGCTTGCACCACTGCTGATGCATGGTCACAAAGGTCAGACACCACATTAATCGAAAGGAGCAGTCCGACTTCTGGTTTTATGCCTTTGAAAAAGAAACTTGAAATGCTCACTACATGGACTGTTAGGCAAGTGAACATTACAGAATGTTATCATTGTGATTCCACTGTGATGTTTTCCCATAGTGTCTGTGTTTTTTTAAGAGTATGACTTGAATTATTTATTAGTACTGTACGTACTTCATGGAATGGTTTTATACTCATTACTTATAACTGTACTTTATTAATTGTGCTTTTGATACTTCTTCTCCGAGTGCCAGGCTGTTATTTGTTAAGTACTACACAGTACCCGCGGTTCCGGAATTGCTTACATGCGGTCCCAAGATCGCGGTCAATGTATTTTCGGTTCTGTGCATTTTTGGAAGTGTGCACAAATTCATATGGTCCTACTCCTGACCATGTGCACAGATCCAGAATTGACTGTATGTCATTCTGGATATTGTTAAGAACTGACAGAACAGCAGAGAGAATGGTATTTTTAGAGGAAGGATTGTTTTTAGTGGCATGAAGATCTGCCCCTGGCTTCCTGTTCCCTTTACCTTCTTCGGAGTCTGTGACAACAACATTGTGGTGGAGCATGAAACTCAAAAAGTCACGGTGACAGAAAACTTAAAATCATAATAAAATAAAAAATCTGCAGTAAAATTGCATCAAACACACACCATCAATCAGAAATGACTTAAATGCAGGATGATGTTGAATTTACCTTTGTCAATAAATTTTTTTTAAATTATTTATTTTTCTACGCCCTGGAGCCTGGTGGGTGGCTATGGCCCTCCCTCAAAGGGACTCATCCTCTGGCTCCACCAGTCCCCGCGCAGCCAACCCCCGGTAGTTCCCCTGCAGCTTGCCCCCTGCGGCTGGGCAATGGAGGAGAGTGCCAGCTCCCACCCACCCAGCACAAATCCAGGCAGTGGCAGACCTAGAGGGGGGGCAGTCACCCTCCTGGCTGCCCCAGTGTGAGTAGTGGTGCCCCACCACCATCTTTATTCACTGTTTAATGCCCATTGTGGAGCCCATGATTGACTGAATGCCCCCCCTCAGCTCCCAAATGCTCCCAAACCTGGCTTTGCCACTGAATCCAGGGGTGGCACAGGGACTTGAGGCCATCGCCTGTCCCTGTCCCCCCTCCCCTACCTACGTAAGGACATCGGCACGTGTTGGAATGTCTCCCAACCTGTACTGCCCTCCAGCTACCACCAGAGGGCAGTCAACAAGTTGGATGACAGGCCTCCCTCCCCCTGAGAAAGGAAAGCAGTCCTCTGGACACTCGATCCTCTCTCTCCTGCTGATCCTTGGCGGCCTGGGCTTATTCCCGAACCTGGGTCACTGGCATGGTGCAAGGTGTAGCAACCAGCGCCTCAACCTCCAGTGCCACCGGGATGGCTAGTCAATAACTCTTAACATATTTTTTTCTTCAGAAGTGACTTAGCTGAAATCTCAGGCTGCCATAATTTCAGGCACACACACTCATTAATGCAGCATTTACAAAACAGAGTAACTTGCAAAGCTATACAAACCATTAAAATACAGTAAAAAAGTGTCATTAGTTGTTTTAGCTCTCAGAAACGCACAACCACCAGAGTGGTCTCAGTGGTGGTGGTAGTAATATCTTATTGATTGATCCTGTTTCCAGGGCAGCTGTGCTTGAGATACTCCTCACAAAATAAGAGTGTCTCGGAGGAAATGAGTGCTCTGATTGGTCGGGAGCGCTCCCTTGGTCTATAATGTGAAACTGTTTGGCAACAAAATAATGGATTTAAGCAGCTGAGTCAGAAGAGAAACTGTAAAGCTTTGTTTCTGCCCAACCGTATGCTCTGATTTTGATGTGGTTGAAAATAAAGACTGCAGGTCTGATGTAACATGCACCTCCTGTTTTGTAGGTGCTGGTGTTATGTTGATGGAATTGGTCCTACAGGACAGTGTGTGACAGTAAAATACTGTGTTAGGAGAATGTTTTTTTTGTGTGTGTGTGTGTGTGTGTGTGTGTGTGTGTGTTATTTCTTTATGCTTTCCAAACCCCTAGACTGACTACTCCTACTGACCTGACATATCCCTTAACGGGGGGGGGGGGTACAGCCTGTGGCAGGGGAACTGAGAGAGAAGACTTGCCCAAAGGCTTCCTTCTACACTGGACACATGGTGAGGGTTGGCGTGGACACTTCTGGGCTTCGTGGCGCATGGGGACCAGCTGCTGCCATCTGGTAGGCTGAGTGGCTGTATTTTTCCCACTTTTCACCCCAGCCCACCCCTCTCCCATGTAGTAGCCCAAATGTGGGGGTGTCCATTGGGGGGGGCCTTTGGCGATGTGCCAAGGCTTCACACTGTCATGAACACCAGCTACAAGCCAGCACCAGGAGCCAGCTAACAAGCAGTCTGGGGCCGTCCCCCCCCCTCAGGAGAGAAGCATCCATGGACGCCTCGTGACCTCCTCCCTCCCTCCCTCTTGCTGGACTCTGCACCTGACATCCGGGCTTGGGGTATGAACCCTGGTCGCCAACGTGCTGAGCAAACAAACATCACACAGCACCACAAGCTGGTGAGAATATGTTTTAAGGATATTCTTGATCAAACTTCAGTACAATGACCTGCACTGGCTAGAGATGGTGGTTTTCTTAGTGTTGGAAAAAGTCAAAATTATTTTTTAAAATATAGCATTCTGTGATTAAGGTCCCATTCCACAGAAAGGCATCAGACCTGGTGTGGAGCTCAGACTATGCCACATTTGGCTGAATCTACAACCCGTGGCATTTCTGATATGTGCATTCAGTGGTCCACACTGGGACCAGGGCAAAGTGTGGTCAAACACTGCATCCAGCCACCTGCTCCAATTAGAGCATGGCATTGTGGAATACACTGTATCCCTGTATCGGGAGGAACTTTTTTTATACATTAAAGGGAAGAATATGGGGAGGTCATGCTAGAGGCACATATGCACTATGGTGATGCCCCACACACACACACACACACACACTGCAGAAATACTTTACTATGCATTGTAGATTGCAGTCATGGGTGGAGTGGAATTGGGTGAGACAGGTCAGACACGTGACACACCCACACACCCGTGTTTTTTGCTGCCATAGGGTGCTCCACATGTGTGCTGGGAGTACGCTGCAGCCACTGGCAGCACTCTTCACCTGCGGAGAGCATCAGGACCCTTGTGGATCTGACTGTGGGGGGGAGTATTAGCACCATAATGGTAACTGCCATAGTCTTGGTCATCCTAGTAGTAGGTAAAATTCAGCATACTACTCATCCTACTGACCAGATCAGTACTGAATGTAGCCTACATGATGCTCTCAGGAATGATAACAAAGGAATAGAACAAATCCTCCCAAAAGAATCCTAGCTTAAGATCAAATAGGGTTTACTGCAAATAGGCAGGCATCAGATGTCACAAAGAGGACCACACACCTAATAGAACACACACAACAGAGCCAGACAGAAGGCTCTTTTATGCAGAGCCTTTACTGACAGCGCTGCAGTTTCCAAGTGCTCGCTCCACTGCGTCTGTGCCGCTGCATTTTGGTTGTACACACAGCAACCGTGCAGCAGGCTCGTGCCACTTCTGGCATTTTTGCTAGCTTTCCGGCCAGCCAAGAGCCTGAGACTTGTTTGTGGGGCTGTATCGATGTGAGCGCTTCACTGTGATTATACAGCAGTAGGATGGGGTGCAAAACAGAAAACCACAACGGCAAACCCAGGAAAGCAGGGTACGCCAGGACAGCGAACACTACCCTTGGATGCAGTGCAGCTTGGCTTTACACAGCAAGCAAGGTAACATTCTAGTTGCCCTGCACTGCTCGCAGCAGTGCAGAGCAGATCATGTACAAGGGCCTTAAGTTTGCCTTGACATGACTGGATGCTGACAAGGTCTTCAACAGAGCATACTCCAGAGGTCACTCTCTGAAGTGGGAGGGCACCTGGCTTTGGCACAGTACTGCCATCCCGGTGACCACAGGTGGCACTGCACTTGGAAGTGTCTTTCTGGGTGGGGAGGGATGGTGATGTGCTCCACATGCTAGCATTTGAGCTTTTGTACACACCCCGTGTCGGCATCCCGCAGGGGACGGGAAAAAATGTCATAGGAAAATACTGACCGAGGCAGTATGAGGGTCTGACCCCCTCACAGGCTCCACACTGGTGGTGTGGTCCTCTCCTGAATAACTGGATCCTTATGGCAACAGTTGGGGACCCTGCTGCCCCGCCACAGGGTTAAGCCATACAGCAAGACTCAGGATTGATATGCAAGTCCTAGAGAAGCAGGATGACGGGGTTAGGGGGGATGTACAAGATGGGCATGGTTGGAGAACAGGAGGCTTAAATAAACTCACTAAAATAAATAATCCATGCTTGTCTCCCAACCAATTGGAGAAGATGATCCCTGGATCCAGTCCCACATGTTATGATAGCATGTGTGCGCTAGAGTTATTCAGTATACTTTTTGAAATCCCAGGCCCGCATTATAGTGACTATAACATCATCAAAGTCACTATCAGGAAGAGAGGGAAATAAAATCAAGGAGGCAGCATACACAATGTTTCTACACACAAGGTGGACTTTAAAGAAGGAAACATATAATTGCACAAATAAACTAGGAAGGCAAGTGTAAGGCATCAGTGTTCAGCGACAGTAGGACATCCTTAAAAAAAATCACATGGCTAACTTGAGAAACAAGAATAAATCCACAGAGGAGGAAGTATCGTCGTAGAAGAGGCATACCAATGTGGATGACATGAGGTTCTAGACAAAATTAAGGAGAAAAAGAAGAGAATACCCAGTGGCCAAGTGCACAGCCCATTACACTTCCACACTGGTGACTTGGATTTGTGAGGTGGCCCAGGAGGGGCTAAGGTGGCACTTTCACGTGGCAGTGCTCCCAGCCAAGGAGGGCAGGCACCAAGTTCTGTCACCGTAGCAACCCCCTGTGGTAGGCAGCAAGCTTGCGTCTCCATGAAAGGTATACTATGTGCATGTTAGGCCTGCTGTGGCACCAGTCAGTTCTGCAGAAGAAGAAGGTAGGACTTGGTAAGACAGAGAAGACCTTAACACCCCCCATTGATGACAGAATGATTGAGCTCCCCTCTGCTGATCTCCACCAGTGTGATGGCAGAAACAGTGGCGGGGGAGGGGGGGTGATCACTGGGCAGATGACATGAGAGAGTGGCAGCCAGTAATGGGAGAGAAAGTGATATAGGTGGGAAAAGGAGAAAAAAAAAAAAAAAAAAAAGGACTACAGGAGGTTCAGGTTGCATGACAGAAGTGTAAACAGACAGATATACGTAGATAAACTCCCAGTGAGCAAACGTGAAATCAAAGGAGCAAAACAAACAGCAGAAGATAAGACACCACTAAAAGTTAAATCCAGTAATAAAATGTTTTTCACTTATGAGAATGAGAAACTGGAAACACAGAAGGCTATTAGTCCCCATAAAGGATCATGAAAACAGCAACACACAAAAAAGGAAGAACAGATGGCATAATGCCTAAATAAGGTTTTTTTTTACGTCAGTATTCACAGTGGAGAATGATGGCAATGTAACTGACAGTAAATGTTTTTCTAAGAAGAACAAGAAGACACACAACAGAACATATATACAACAGCCAAAAGAGCTGCTAGAATACTAAAGATGGTTAACACAAGAAAGGCAATGGGACGAGATGGAATGCACCCAAGAATCATAAGGGAGTTGGCCAAATATCTGTCCATCCCACTAGCAATGATATTCACTGAGTCAATAAGACTGGCTTATGTCCATGCAGACTGGACAGTTGCCCACATAGCGTTAATATTCAGAAGGGACTCCAAGGCTGAACCAAGGAATTATATGCCACTGTATGTGAAGAAAGAAGACTGGGCACTCACCATCATAAGGAGACACGTGTCTCTTTTGGTGGTGAGTGCCCCATCTTCTTTCTTCACATACAGTGGCATGTTAGCCATGAGCACCTGTTTCCGAGTGCAGCTCTGTTTTTGCATTTGAATTATGGGCCAGTAATCTTTACATGACTACTAGGGAAGCAACTGTACACAATCATAACAAACAGAATTGAAAACTTACACAAAAACAATTTGGAGGCCGGCCCGGTGGCACTGAGGGTTGAGGCGCTGGATTACACACCTTGTGCCACGCCGATGACCTGAGTTCGGGAGTGAGCTCGGGAGTCGGCAGGGAGGGAGACAGATTGAGCGCCTGCAGGGCTGCTCTCCTGTCCCAGGGGGAGGGTACGGGATCACTTGGCATTCTGGCAGCCCCTGGTGGAGACCGGGGGTGCCACAGAGTGCCAGAGCTGCATGTAAGGGAGCATGGCTGACGCAGGCAGGGCTGCTGTGCACCAAGCGTCAGACATGCAACACACATGGGGGAAGGGGGCTTTGGGCACCACAGGAGGAGAAGGAGAGAAATACCCCTCCAGATCGGATAGGCGACGACCCTGCCAGTGCCACCGCCAAATGCCCAATGCTGGTTCCCCGCCACTGCCCCCTGTGGTTTCCCCTGGTTGCCCTCCCCCAACCCAGGGAACTGTGATGAACTTGAAGATGGTGCGGGGACACAGCAGGCAGCAGAGTGAGTCGGCGAGAGCAGTGCCCGAGAGAGTTCCGATCTGGAGGGCCAGAAAAAAAATAAATAATTTGGAGTCAGTGACTCAGTATGTATTCTTCAAAGGGAAAGCATGCCAGACGAATTGTGTTGCTTTCCTTCAGAATGTGACCAAGGAACTTGATATAGTGAAACCGGTGAATGGCGCGTGTCTAGTTTTCAGCAAAGCATTTGACATAGTATTACACAGGAGGCTGGTTCATAAAACAGAAAACCTAAGGACATCACGACCCGAATGGCAGTGTGAAGTTAGAGCTGCTGTTCCTGCCAAGCAAAACACTCCATTACTGCAATTAATCTGTGCATTAGTAAACAAAACATCCACGAAAGGCAAGGGAGAGCACAGAAACAGACACTGGGACTCTAGTTTGGAGGGCAGCAGAAGCGTCTCGGCAGCCAGTGTGCAAGGCCCCGCATATGATACTGACTGGGAAGAGGAACAACTAACCAGGACTTAATTTGAGAGTCTCCTTAACTAAATATGAGCCTCTTGCCAGGAGAATAAGTCCAAATTCTGAAAACTGAATGACCAATTGTCTGGGGCAGAACGTCACCTGGATGAGACCAAGCAGCACATAACCATAGTAAAAGAGGCATTCCTCCAATTCATCATGGCAGTGGAATCCCTACTAAAAGGGGCAGAGGTGCTCTACGATAAATGTTTAGATTTGGAAGCCGGATCCCACCATGACAATTTGTGCGCCTCTGGCTTGCCTGAGGGGACTGAATCAGGCAACATATGAATTTATTTATGATGATCTCAGAGATGTCCTAGATCTACTGCCCACCTTGTGGCTTAAAATTGAGAGAGCTCATTGGGCATTGCAACCAAAGACAAAGAACCTCTGTGCGCAAACACTGAGGCAAGGGTTACCCCAAAGGGCATTTGGCTGGGAAGCCAAGTTTCAAGAAATTACAAAATCACACATGCCCCCACAATGCAAAGCATCATGGGCTACATATGCAAATCACCACAGAATGTTATGCTGGTCCAACTTTAAGCAGAATTGCATGGTGCCAAAAGGCCTCTCACACAGTTTGCAAAGGGTGCTAACAGAAGACATAGACAAGTGTTTCGTCCTACCAGGACTCATCAGTATGCCTCGGTGACCAGGACCCGGCCAAGCATGAAATTTGACAGTTACAGGGCCAAAGAAGAAATACTGTGGTAGACCTGGCAAAAGAAGGAGGTCAGCTATAATTGGACTAGGTTGTTTCTTGAGCAGGACTACCTGCCAGACATCCAACGGAAATGTCTACAGTACCGGGATATTATCCGGGCCTTAAGGACAAAACAAATACAATTCTAGACCCCCTACCCACCTGCATGAGGATTTATTGGGAGGATGGTGCTTGTCTGTCCAACATGCTGGAGGAGGCTACGGTGGCCCTTAAGGAGCACAGAATTCCAGTAGACCAATGTAAATAGTCACGACTGCGCTCCACAGATTCCAGAATGTCTACAGACTGGCAGCAAGCTAGACCTCAACAGAGGAAAAAGAGCAGACTCGACGCGGCTCCTCGGGAGCATCAAGAAACTTGCATCTTACTCAAGAAGATGGCATAGAAATCTTCTGGTGTCCCAGCTGTGAATCATCCACGTGAAGAGTCAGCATACAGCCATGCATGGAGCTGAACAAGCGTGGATATTCAGAGGGACTGCTACCTTGTGGTGGACAGGCACAGTCATAGCAGAGCTTTCCATTACTGACTTTTGGATTGCTGCAAGTACCTGGGTAGTCAGTTGTTGCATTTTAAAAATCAATGTATATATTTTTGACCTGACTAGTTTAAAACTGTACTCCCCCCATCCCCTTCCCATATGAGCTCAGTTCGCAACTGGTGGGCTTTATGATGCGAATGCAAGGAGACATTTTCATGAGCACAAGCCTGCATTCAAGAGAGGCCTTGTTAAAATTCTAAAGCTCCAAATAGTACCTCAGGATTGGAGAAGATGCCTTGAAAATACATGTGAACCCAGCATACACAAGGGTGTAGACAGGCATACTCACTGTACACATGTGTGTACAGTTTTGCTGAGTGCCTGTCACAAATCATATGCCTTTCTGTTAACATTTTCATTCTAATCTGTAGTATTTGGGTTAGTGTAGGCCAACGAGGAGTGTCTCTGTTTAAACTTCTATTGTTTAGGAGACAGATACATGTATAACCTCTTTAGAGATTAGAGGAATCATCCGACAACAATCTGATTTGTTTGGAAGGGGGGACCTTTTGGAGAGGATGTGTCCTTTTTTTAATGGGGGGGTGTAACTGTTGGAGAATGTGTGTACACAATCGAACTTTCTGGCTACACCCTGAGCACTTGTGACCACACTGCAGCAAAATGTGGACAATGGATGGGGAGGAGGAGGTAACTGATTATAATATGAGGTGGCCTTTCCTTCACACTCAGAATATTTTCATGTGTGTAGGGTAGTGCTCCTAGGCACTGCTGGCCAATCCTTAGAGACAAGTGACTATATTCAGAGATGTGGGGGGTACCAATAGGAGTAATATGTATAAAAGTGAGTGCTAACGGTATTGGGACCATGGTGGCTTATTTCCATTATTGCTGACACTAGTGGTGGGGTGCTGGGTGGTATCTGTACCGGAGCCTCGTGGATTGAACACCAGTCCTGGTGGGGCGCTATCGAGGCCACCATTAGTTGAAGCTTCCACAGGGTTTTAGACTATGCCTTCCAGCGTGGAAATTGGAGCCCCTGTTAATGAGCTTTTACTTATTCTCATGGCCTAGTCCATTCTGCTCAGAGCTTAAGAGCAGGGCAGACAGTTGGTCATGGCATGGTACAGCAATTTGTGAGAAGGGGGGCCATGGGCTGATAGACTGTAGATGCAGCCGAGCGGTCGGGAGGCCACCTTTGCACGCAAGACCTTGTCAGCATCGTGATGCAACTGTTTCAGCTTTTTGTAACACGCTGCAAGGGCCTAGTGGCTCTTTACGATCTGGAGATTGAAAGGGGGCCCTGAGCTTTAGAGATGGTCATACCCCAGCTCTTAGTATTTCATGTATATAGGAGCCCTCAGTGGACTTCTGGGGACTGCCAAATACATCTATTAAGCTGATGAAACTAGTTATCCGACAACAGGTATACAGATATACCTTGATCACACAGTTAATACAGAACTTTGTATTTAAGCTCAGGGGGGAGGTTAGTTAGTTAGTTAGTTTTTGTTGACCGGGTAAGTGCACTAGACAAATCCTGCCTATTTTCGGACACGACCCGGGGGAGGGGGATACAGATGAATGCCAACTGACCTTGAACCAGATTAAGCTGTTGGTGGTATTTTTAGTGAATTTAGTGAAGGTTAGGCAACTTTATAATGTCTGAGCTGTGGCTTCGACTATACCTGGTATTAGTTTCTATTTTCTTCTTACAACTGAGCTGTCTTGCATACACAGAGTAGCTCAAGTAATGGCCCCAAAGGATCACAGAGCACACACCACTGCACCCGGGGGGGGCAGATTCTGGGTCTGCACCCTGGGAAAAGGGATGGTAGATATATTGCCCCCTGCCTTGGAAGTGGTTATATTGTTGCTTTGTTTGTAGTTGTAGTAGCCCAGTTGGCGTTTGTATTTGTATTACTATTTTATAATAATTAGGTATCTTTTTTCCCATAGGGAAACCCAGTTATAATGCACCATTATAATCTGCAGGTTATGACACCAAACATGCACCGGGTTTCTCTTGGTCTGCACATGTGGCAGCAGCAGCTCTTCGCTTCCCCGGTGCCGGCCACCTTTCCTTAGCGGTGGAGACTTCACCACCACTAGGACTCCGGAGGTAAGTTAAAAAAAATCGCTGGGCTACAATAAACTGTGCTGCTTTTAAGAAAGGAAAAAAAAGAGTTAACGTTTCTTTTAGCTCTGCTTTACCTCAGACCTGCGCTGACCCGACTGGACTGCAGCTGCGCACAAACAATTTTTATTTTATATAACTGCTGTGGGGAAAAAAACTATACCCAGAAATTATATAAAATAAAACATGGGGTTGTGTGCTTAACTCATATTTTACACACATATCCTCCAGTGTTGGATTCTTAAATAAACCCCTCAAGCTTCACTCTTGAGGTTTATGTGGCATCCAACACCTCGGGTGTGTGTAAAATTCGAGTTAAGCACACAACCCCATGTATTACTCTATATATTATACACAAGACATGCAGTGTTGGCAATTATGGGGTCTCTGGCAGTCAGGTGAGGAGGGAGGAATCAATGGATATAGTCCAGGGTATCTGGAGAGGAATGACATTTGGGATATATTGCTGTCATGACACCACATCAGGCTAAGATTCTAACATATAATGTTAGTCTGTCCAGCCCAATAAAAGGGAAGAATAATGACACATCCAGCAGTCCAAATTGGACTTAATTTTCCTTCAAGAGATATATCTTAAGGATCATGAACATAACCCACTTTGGGTATCGGGAGGTCAACCACTCCTCATATAAATCTGGGTGGAGGAGGGATGTGGCTATCCTGATCCCAAATGGGGTATCTTTTGAGGCTGAGGAATCTCTGACTGATGCAGAAGGTGGTTATATCATTGTTAAAGGCAAATATAGCAATCAGAAATTGACTTTGGTTTCTGTTTATGCTCCTCCAGGTGCCGACTATACATTTTTTATGAAGCTATTGACACTGATTACAGAACAGGCAGAAGGTTTGGTGGTCTAGGGAGGAGTTCCTAATCTCACTTTTATACCACACTTAGATGAAACCTCACAAATACCTCAAAGGATGCATGTGGTAGCTAAAAAAGCGAGGGCCCTCCTGAGAAAGCTGGGCATGTGTGATGCCTGGTGACACCTACAGGGCTCTACAATGGGATATACTTATTCCCAGCTTCATCGAATATATTCTTACTTAGATGTTTTCTTAATATCCAAAGATGCACTACTGAGGCTAAGTAGGTGTGCCATAGGGACACTAGGCCTTTCTAATCATGCATCTCTCACCTTGGAACTAGATTTGCAGGCTCAAAAGTTCTCATTGGTTTGGAGGCTTAATATCACTCTCATGCAAGATCCCAAGGTGGTAGAGCAGCTACCACAAGTAATAACTCGGGCAGTTCAGGAGAATTCGGGCCTGGATACAGACAAAGGTATTCCATGGGACACGATCAAAGCTATCTTCTGGGGGAAATTAATTGCTATGGGGCAGCAAGGAAAAATCAACGTAAAGAAAAACAACTCCAATTGGAACTGCAGTTAAATAGCTTATGACTTCAATTACAGAAGCTAGGTAAACAAAGAGGCAAATAACTTTTTAAATTTTAAAAGGGAGCTTAATGCTTTATTGGACTATAAAGTAGAACAAAATTTTAAACTCCTCCAGCAGCAGTACTATGAAGCAGGCCTTAGAGCCTTACGTCGTTAGCCTGTAGGTTGAGGGCTTGGAGGGTCAGAGCAAATATTACTAAACTTATCCATCCAGGCATAGGACATCACAGTAGCGGACAGAACAGTAGCAGACATCACAGTAGCGGACAGCACAGGACAGCACAGTAGCGGACAGCACTATTAGCGGACAGCACAGTAGTGGACATCACAGTAGCGGACATCACAGAAGCGTTTGCACACTATTGTGAAAACCTTTATAGGGGTAGGGAGACTGCAACTTGGGATAAGTTGCAACTTTTTATAGGGAAACTAAATCTTCCCCAGGTATCTCAGATGCAGAATGAAATAATATGCTGGCCTATCAGTACAGAAGAGATAAGCCAGGTACTGACAAAAAGTAAGACCAGCAAGTTTCCTGGGTTGGACGGCCACCCTGCAGAATTTTATAACAAATTCAAAGTGCAGGTCCTCCGCTTATTACAGGAGGCATATCGAACTACCCTGGCAGAAGGTGGTTATTTGCCCCCTTTCTGTTATTTTGGTTTTTCCCAAACCCGGCAAACTATAAATTCCAAACTACAAGCCTACCTAAGAGGTTGGAACATATTCTTGTAGAAATTATTAACTAAGATCAAACTGGCTTTATTAAGGGTCATCAAGTAGCAGATAATGTCCACCATATGTTACATATCTCAGATCATCCTAACCAGGAGGGGACTCCAGCTTTAATCTTGAGTACGAATGCCGAAAAGGCATTTGACCAGGTAAATTGGTACTACTTTTTTGAGGTCCTTACCGGATTTGGATTCTCCGCATGGTTTGTCCAGCATAATACAAATGTTATATTGGGAACCTATGGCCTACATGAGAGTGAATTGGCATCTGTCTTTTTTTTTTCCCCCCGGTACCCCACCACCTCTTCAGCCCTCGCCCCCACTCTCCACCCCCAGCCCGGGCTTGCTCCCAGGTGGGTGCCCCCACCCAGGACATTCAGTCGCTAGCCCAGGCTTACCTCCCCCAGGATGAGAGCAGGACCCCGGTGGACCTTCGTCACACAGGAGTGGCGGCGGAGGCGGGAGCGTCCCCCATGGGGCTGAATTTTTGTGGTTGCTTGACTTTCCCCAGAGGCAGGACATGCAATGATGTCAACGGGCACACCCGACATCTGAACCACCTCCTATGACATGTGGCCTCGGTACCTTGTGGCTTCCCAGCCTCCGCCAGGGGCCGCTAATGTGGAATTGGCATCTGTCTAAGAGAGTTACCCTTGGCAGGGTGACTAGACAAGGATGCCCACTCTTTCCCTTTTTATTTGCCCTGTACATTGAGCCACATGCCCAGTGGACTAGGATGGATCAAGTGGTTCAGGGGTGGAGGTAGCCGGAAGGGAATGTAGAGTTGCTGTGTACGCAGATGATGTTCTGCTATGTGTGACAGCCCCTGAGACTTCCTTACCACACGTAATGAAGATGGTTGATGAATTCACTGCACTTGCCAGATATACTCTCATCTCAACAAAGATGAAAGTGCTGAGCTTCAGTTACAGTCTCCCTACATCTTTACAACTCAGTTTCCCTCACTTTTCAAACTTAAATACTTGGGCATAATGATATACAGTACTAATAAGCACTTATTTCAGGACAATTATACCCCTTTATTTAGGCAGCTCAGAGAAGATGCAAAATGCTGGTCGCTTCTTTCTCTGCTGTTGTATGCTCATATACAAGCCATCAAGATGAATGTATTACCCAGATATCTATACACATTTCAACGTGTTTCAGTGGAACTCAGTAAACATTTCCTAAGTGACTTGCAATGACAGATTTTCAAATTTATTTGGGTAGACATTGAACCTTGAGTAAAACGTGAACTACTTACTACAAAAAAGGGCTGTGGCAGATGGACTGTCCCAGCATTGGGGGATTATTGGATAACAATTCAGATTGGATGGTGTTTCTTATATGGGAATTGGCAACATGAGGTGCATTGGAAGGCGATAGAGGAAGCTACAATGGATAGGCGGCCTCTCCCCTTCATTTTGTTTGCTCCAGTAAATTATAAGCAAAGAGAAAAATCTTATTATAGTGCTCTAAAGACTACTTTCAAGAGTTGGGACAGGTTTCTTAGATACCGTCAGGTAGCACAACAGTGGTTTATGTGGTTTGCTTGGGATGAGAATTTCTCACCCAGTAAGCTGGATCTGGGGTATGTGTGGCAGGCTCAGCGAGGCCTCCACTATCCTAATCAGATGCTGGGGGAATGGGGGTGGTGTCAAATAAAGACATTTGCGGAGGAAGGGGGCACTGCTGAGCCCAAGCAAGATGGCTGCATTCAGATAATGCTCCTCAATCCCCGGTCCTAGTACTACCCTCAATAGCCTCGCCAGGTAAAAAAAAATAAATAAACTCCTCATGCCAGGTCTTACTGCTAAACCCCCAACCCCCACCGCACCTCCTCCCCGAAAACTCTAATTTTCGATAAATCCACTACTGTAAATACGTAAAGACACGCACTTGGAATTTAAGATAATAAATGGTCTAGAAATGGAAATGAATACGTTTTTTCCACTCTGCTGTTCATACTAAAAGTGTAACCTCACCATCAAACTCCATGTAATGTACTGTAATGTACTATACTGTATTATTCGTCTGTTACTTGATATTCACTGTATTTGTATTTCTCTGTCTCCCACCTTGTACTACTTGTACCCGGGTCGTACCTGGAAACGAGCCTCGGCTCAGTGTGCCTTTCCCGGTCACCAATTTTAAATAAATAAAAATAAATACTGCTTGATTTGAAAGCTAAAAACAAGAGTTTTTTGATCACACTATGCAGCTTTATATATAGCATTCAATATTGGAAACCTACAGATTCAGGATGGGAAATCCTCGGAAGGATCGCAACCACCCCGACGGAGCAAAATCCAAAAATGCTCCCACCACCTCTGCCATGTGGTCTATCTCTACCACACAGGCCCCGGATTCTGAAACTTTACAATCTCTTGGCCTTAAAATAAATAGGCTCATCTCCTCCATCTCAGGTCTGGTGGATAAAATTGATGGTATTGCTAACAGGGTGACTACTCTAGAAATCTCCATCGATCTAGTAACAGCTGAATCATCCGAAGCTAAAAAAAACATTCCGATGCTGCCATGGGTATCATAACTACAGTGTTGAAAGAAAATGGACATCTACATATGCGACTGGAGACCCTGGAAAATCAAACCAGGGCTCCCAATATTCGTCTTCTTGGTCTCCCAGAAGGGTGTGAAGGTGACCATTTGGTTTTATTTCTGCAGGAATGGTTATTACAGCAGTTTGGGGAACAAACCAGGGAGCGTGCTAAAATGGTACAGAAGGCTTATCGCATAACCAGTCGAGGAAAACCAGATAACCCGGAGGTCCTGTGAGCAGTTTTGGTGGTGACAGATGGTGTGGCAACAAGGGACTACCTTCTGGCTTTAGCCAGACAGCACAAAGCATTGCTGTGTGAAGGGAAATCAGTACTAATTTATCCAGATATTAGCTATGCCACCAGACAGAGGTGCAAACATTTTGACGGCTCTCGAGCACTTCTAAGAGACACGGGGATCCAGCATAGTATGATATTCCCTGCTCGCTTGAGGATTAATCATCAGGGCACGATCTTCATTTTCTCGGATCCGAAGGATGCCAGTCATTGGGTCCAGAAGCAGGCTCCGAGAAGAAGACATCTGAGGGACGCAGAGGTTCTTTCCTCTGAAGACAATGAGTCATGAAAATTAAGAATGGATTACCTGATTTGAGATGAGGGTGAACTAGAGATATTTTGTCTGTTGTTTATTAAGTCCCCTTCTGTGGCAGTGCATGAGTATATGCTCAGACTACCATAAGGACTCTCAGTTTTGCAGAATTTGTTCTTCACCGTCATAGCTATGTTTTATGGTGCTGTCACTAATGATGCTGTATTAATCATTAATCATTGGTTTCCTTTTGCAAAATGGGATCGCGTTTAATTAGTTTAAAAGTTTTAACAGTTCTAACTATCTGCAGTCTCATAACATGAGCCATTATGTTTAATTAGATGTACAGGAGTTGTAGCATTGTCTTATTTGCATTTAACACTTTTCATGTGCTCTTAAAAAAGATAAAGCATGGACTTCAGTATCTATCCTCTTTTGAGGAGATTGAACTCTTGGACACTATACAGTACTATATTGTTTTGGCTTTTTCCATGCAGCTCATGGGCTTTTCAAAACAGCTAAAAATCTGTATATACCAAAAATGATTTCTTGTACTAAGTAACCCCCAAAGATGTATCTTTATGCAGTAGATTAAGCTCAACGTTGTATTTTATGAGGAGTGGCGTCCTCAGGGTGTCCTTTTAATAACATAGGATATGTCACCGCTGGAAATGTACTCTATTTGTTTAAAATGAAACAATAAATACAAAGTTCAAAAAAAGACATTTGAGGAGTGTCAAAGAAAGTTTGGGTGGTTGGTAAGGGATCGGTTCTGATGCTTTCAAATATAAACATATATTCAGGCTTCACTTTGGCAACAGCAGGTTATAAAAGATCTGGGCTCTGCCAAACTTACACTAGGGACATTACTAATAGTAGTCAAAAGAGGGTGCTATCTCATATCAATATCTGATGTCACCTAGAAACACACTAGTAACATTCCGTCCATAAATGGGAAATTCAGACCAGTTTCTGACTAACCAGAAAGAGTGGACGAAGGTTTGGGAGGGTTCATTCAAAATGTCTTTCTCTCCCAGATGGCAGGAATATACCTGGAAGTTGAAGGTCAGATATTTTATTACCCTCATGATTAAAGCAAAATGAGAAGTGCATCAATCTGGTGAAAACTTTTACCTAGACTTTTTTATGCTATTTTAGGTTGCCCCTTATCTCCTGACTAGTATGATACCCTTCTTTTTCCATTTTGAGTCTGCTTTAGTACTTTTTTCCACATCTGAAATAATAAAAGGAGTGCTCCTTTTAATATTTATTTATTTATTTGTTTTTGTTTACCAGGTAAGCACACTAGACAACCAGGTGCCTATTTTCAGGTGCGACCTGGGAGATTAGAGAGATACATACATGATTATTACAGAGCTACATACATGATTACAAAGATACAGTCAGGTACGGCAGGCAAACAATAAGAGCTGGTACAAGTAAGGGCATCAGACATAAACATAGTAAATGAAGCAACACCAGGGGACCTTATCTACCCTGTGGTTTTCCTCAGTATTTGCAGCTGTTTTTGAACACCTATTGTCCCATAATGTCAAAATGTAATATCCCATGATGTCAGGGAGCACTGCCTGCTGCATAATAGTTAATTTTATTCATAAAATAAGTGATTTTAAACTATTGATGCACAAAAACAGCTGAGAATACTAATGAAAACCTGGTCCGAGCCATAATAAAAGGAGCACTTTTTTTTTTTTTTTTGTAACTTATATTTCATTTTTTCAAAGCAGAAAAACAACAGCAATACAGCTTATACTTCTGCCAGACACTAAGACATGCTTGTTATGGCGCCATCCAATGGAACAGCACAAATTACAGTCTGAACAGTTAGGCTTAAGGAGGTGGGGGGGTAAGACTACAAAGGTTATTTGATATCCATTGCTATTTATCCTAAATATGCTGCAGCTTGCAAGAATATGGTGATCCGACCTAATTACTAAAAAGATACACAAACATTTTATTCAACCAACAGAGCTGATGTGATCACCTCCCAAACATTTTGTAGCCCTTTAATGGGAAGTACTACCCCTCTTTTCCCAAACCAGACACTTACTCCTAAAATGAAAACAGATTTAAACTCTAATTTTTAAGGAGTTAATTGTGGGAAAACCCTTCATTAACCCATCCTAAAACATGTAAAAAATACTATAGTAATTATCTTACTAAGTTAAAGCAATTACAATAGACTTTCTGGGTCACTCACACCTCAAACTAAGCATTAGTCCAACCCCTTATAGGCCATGAAATGGCACAGTAGTGGCTCCACAAGTAATCCACCATTTTTCAATTCTGTTAGGATGTGCTTAAAGTCCACAAAAAGGCATACATGCCGCAATTCCAACAATTTCCAAGTAACATTCAGTACTAATCCAAGAGATAAGGGATCAGACATTCTTTTAAACTAGCCCATATCATTGAAACAACTATGTAAGACAAATAATTTGAATAACATGGAAAGTGAGCTAGCCCTCCCACCCAAAAGTCAATTTCTACATGCTCTTCTAGAGGCAAACCTCTATTCCAGATCAACAAATTCAGGTGCTGTCATCCGATTCTTCGAACATCGTGGCATTTCCCCCTGTTGCCTTGAATTCTTTCTCAATCTGTTTGACTCTCCTTCCTGCTTCCAATGGGTCAGTAAATTGGTAAGAATGACCCCCATATTGGATTCAAAGCCGAGCCAGCATAAGCAGTGAGTGCGCTACTCCCAGACTTTTCAAACAGGCTCTGACGGCATCAAACATTTTCTGCCTCGATCTAGTGGCGAAAGAGAGATCTGGGAAGAGATGCAAGGCATTCCCCTCAAAGTTCAGGCCCATAGCATTTCTTGCTGCCTACAGCATTTCATCCCTTGCCACTACTCCAGATGTCATGCAGAGTACAGTCCTGGGTGAGTCTTCTTATCTGACTGCTGAGCTGGGTGATATTACATACTAACATACTATTTGCCAGCAGATTAGGCCTTACGGTCTATCAAGTCTGCTCGAACCTTAGATCCTTAGTTGGGTGCCGAGGCCCTCCCATCCCTTGTGCTCCAGAAACCCCTATCATCCATCCCCACCCCCCTGGGACAGGCCATCATCTGATACATCCACTTTCTGTGTCTGTCCCACCCTCTCTTGAAGCCCTCCACTGTGGATCTCTGAACCAGCTCGCCAGGCAGTGTATTCCAAGGGTCCACCACCCTCTCAGTGAAAAACCTCCTCCTCTTTTCCCCCCTCACCCTTCCACCTTCCAACTTCAAACCATGCCCTCTGGTGATACCTCCCTGCTTTAGTCTAAAGATCCCCTCCATGTTTACCTCTATTTATTCCTTTGAGGTACTTGAAGACCTCAATCATGTCCCCCTGTCTCTCCTCTCCTCCAATGAAAACAGGCAGAGCTCCTCAAGTCTGTCCTCATCGTCAAATCCCTAGCCCTCGTATCATCTTAGTTGCCTCCTCTGTACCCTCTCCAGGAGCTGTATGTCCCCTCAAGTGTGGTCTCCAGTACTGCACACAGTACTCAAGGTGTGGTCTAACCAGTCCATTGTACAGCGGCAGAATCACTTCCTTGCTCCTAGAGGTGATCCCCCTTACGATGCATCCCAACATCCTGTTTGCCTTGCTAGCCGCTCTCCTGCACTGCTCAAAGTTATTCATACATGCATCCACCATGACCCCAAGGTCTTTTTCTCCTATTGAGGCCTCCAGCGCCTCCCCTCCCAGGGTGTACCTGTGTTTAGGGTTTCCCCAACCAAGATGCAACACTCTGCATTTAGTGATATTGAAATTTAATTTCCATGTGTGAGCCCAGCTTTCCAGGGTGCCCAGGTCCCCTTGCAGGGCCAACCTCCCCTCTTCTCACTCAACTACTGCTCCCATCTTGGAGTCATCCACGAAGAGACTCATTTCACACCCTATACCCTCCCTGATGTCCGATATGTATGCATTAAACAGGATTGGACCCAGGACCGAGCCCTGAGGTACCCCACTACCAACCTCTCTAGGGTTCGAGAGCTCCCCACAGACCACTACTCTCTGGGTGCATCCAGCTAGCCAGTTTTCAATCCATCTGACCATCATAGGGCCTACTCCTAACCCCATCAGTTTCTCCACCAGACCATTGTGGGGGACAGAGTCAAACTTCTTGCTGAAGTCCAAGAATAATACATCCACAGGCTTTCCCCTGTCCAGTTCTGATGTTACCCATTCGTAGAACTCCACAAGATTGGTTTGACATGATCTACCTGGCACAAACCCATGTTGCCGACATCCAGACCTCCCACCTCCTCCAAGTACACCCCCAATCGTTCCTTTAGTATACTCTCCATTAATTTTCCCACCACCGAGGTCAAACTGATGGGTCTATAGTTACCTGGTACTTCCCTCGACCCCCCTTTATGGATTGGCACCACATGTGCCTCTCGCCAATCCCTAGGTACCCTCCCTGTCTCAAGTCACCTGTTGAAGAGCTCCGCCAGGGGTGCAGCCAGTATGTCCGCCAATTCCCATAGTACTCTAGGATGAATGCCATCCGGCCCAGGAGATTTGTCTTTCTTTAGGGCCTTGAGGGCTAACCACACCCTTTTGGCGGAGATAGCATCATCCGTCCCCTCCACCTTACTGGCCTTTTTATCCTTATCCAGATGTGACACCCCTGGGGTACCTCTCCCTCCCTCTTGCTCCATTTCTGTTGCTCCCCTGATCCCACTCACTGCCGCTTCTATCCCCTTCGTGCTTTGCTTTGTAGATATCCCATCCCCCTCCCTAGTGAACACAGAGGCAAAGTACTCATTAAATACCTCTGCCTGGTCCCTCGCCTCTTCCACCCACCCTCCTTCTGATCTCAATCTGCTGAGATGGCCCTTAGTTTTTCTCTGCTCCCCAATGTACCGGAAGAACCCCTTTTCCCCTCCTTGTATCCCCTGTGCCAGCCGCTGCTCTTTACTGGACTTTGCTCCCCACCATACGGGTGACTTTTCTAGATGCAAGATGGTACATTTCCTTATCCCTATCCCCTCTTGTTGTTTTATATTTTTTGTAGGCCGCCTTCTTTTCTCTGACTGCTACCTGTACCTCACTGGACCACCAGCATGGTTTATGTGACCTTGCTCCCTTATGTTTCAACTTAGCGCAGATCCTGACTGCCTCATGAAGTCCCCGTTTTATGACCTCCCATCTCCTTTCCACACTTGTCATTGATGTAATCCCCTTCAAGTGATCCTTGAGAATATTTCCCATGCCCTCAAAGTCTGCTCCCCTGAAGTCCACTGCCAGTGTCCTAGATCCCCCTTCCCCCATGCTTATTTGAAACCAGACACTATTGTGGTCGCTCCCAGTCAGGGGGTCCTGTACAACCAGGTCCCTTACCAGATCCCCATCTGCTAGAACTACGTCCAGGACATGCCCCTCCCTTGTGGGCTCCATTACATGCTGTGTTAAGAACACATCCTGGAAGCCGTCCAGCAGCCTCTGCTCCTTGGCCACCTTAGAGGACATGGTTCCCCAGTTTGTACCTGGCATATTAAGGTCCCCCATCAACACCACTCCTTCCCTTTTGGTCCACACTGGGCAATGATGTTGTCCAGCAAACCATCCTCTAGAACATCACTCATCCCGGGGGGCCTATATACTACACCAGCTTGACCTTATCTCCTGCTAGGGATCGCAGGTGACCCATAAGGCCTCCACGCTTCCTCTGCCTCTTCTACCCTAGCAATTTCTATGTCATCTCTAATGAACATAGCCACTCCACCCCCTCTGTCCTCCTTTCTATCCTTCCTAAGCATAGTGTACCCCATACGTTTAGGTCCCAGTCATGGTTTTTGTTGGTCCACGTCTCCGTGACCGCCGCCACATCCAGCCTCCCCTCGAACAGCATGGCCTGGAACTCTGGCAACTTGTTTCCCAAGCTCCTGGCATTTACTAACACCAACCCCCACCCCTTATCCCTGATCCTCTTTGGCTTCTTCTATAGGCTTTCACAATCTGCTGTGCTGTAGTTTCCTTCTCCAGGTGGAGAGCTTTGGGCAACCATTTCTTTAGAAAATTCAATAAATCGCTACCTTCACTTCCCTCCAGTAGGATGATTAGAGGAACGTTCAAGGCTCTATTGGTGTTTTCTATGGCCTCAAGCCAATATTGGAGCTGCGTGTTCTTGGTTACCAGTTTGCTTGTTGAGGACAAGGCCTTTGTAGTGTGAGCTTCTGCAGTAGCTGCCGTTTTTGTTACAGCTTCAATGTTAACATCTTGGTCCCCTATTCTCTTAAGGATTGTTTCCACTTTAGTATCAATGGCTTTTATAGATTTCTCTAAAGTCTGCCATAGGGGAACCGTCAATGCCATTGTCTCCGGAGCAAAGGCCCCATCTTGGGTCTCATGAGGTTGTAAGTTTTTCCCTCCAGCTCCACCACCTTTGGCTTGCCATCCCATTGCCTTTTTTGACATTGTTTTAATCCTTGTAAAAAGCTCTATACAATGGTATCAATCTATTACCAAAAAGTTGAGTAAAAATAGCAATATTCATAATAAGAAGTAGTCTGTAAGTGGGATCCGAGGTGAAGCGCATCTTATCAGCAAGACTGCTCAACAGCGTACCCAAGGAGAGCTCCTTTTATTATTTCAGATGTGAAAAAAAAGTACTAAAGCAGGCTCACATTGTGGAAAGAAGGGTATTATATAAGTCAGCAGATATGGGACAATCTAAAATAGAACAAAAAAGTGTAGGTCAAAATTTTCACCACGTGGATGCACTGCTGCTTTAAGACTACTGGGAGTTGATGGAGATATTGTGGAGAATTCCAGACCTCCCGTATCCATATGTTTTACTTTTGTCCAATTTTGGAGACTTATAAGGTGGTTGTCTTGCAGTAGTTGCAAAATATGATTAATCTGACACCCCCCAATTGCCCAAATCTGTTTTGGGGCTCCTACATAAAACAATTGGGGGATTTAATCAGCTTTATCGATGGTATACAGGTAGCACAGCCTACAGTAAAGCTATAACTAGAACATGGTTACAACAAGACCCCCCCGCAGAAATATCTGACTGGGTAGGGATTGTGGAGGGTATAGCTGACATGGAGCGGGTCACATCAAGTGTAGGATAGATTGGAGAAATATGTCGAGCAGTGGGCTTGCTGGAGGACGCTCACAGAAATATAGACCTAACCATCGTAACAGAGGCCTCACAATGTCTAGTCCCAAATTAGATCCTTTTACTTTTGTTGGATGGACAGTATCAATTTTTTTGTAAAGATCCATTCTTCCCCATCCCCGGGCTGTCCGAGACTCTTGACACTATGTATCAACCTAGTAATTTTAGAAAGGTGATCTCACATGTTTCAGTTGTTCTTGGTTTATTTATATTTATAGGGTTCACATAATAACAGGATTCAGCCTTATGAACTTAGGCTTGCAGTGTCATGTATACTTGCAGATGATAGTTCTGTACTAAGTTTATATCTACTGGAAGCTCTGGTGATTCTGATGTACTATTGTCCTTATCCTGAATAAAGTAAATATAAAAAAAAAAAAAAAAACAGGAAAACCTAGGACTAGCTGGTTGAGTAATACAATGGGTTAGAAACTGGCTGCAAGATAGGAAGCAGTTATAAATAATGGCAATCTGTCAACCTGCAAACAAGTGGCATTGTCCCACAAGGGTCCGTCCTTGGACCAACACTATTTTTGTTTCATATTGTTTTTCCCCTTTGCTGACGCTGCCCACCTCTTCCAAGTTACCTCCCAGCCCATCCACTCCCATCCATGAAATGTATCTGGTCTCCAGGAGGTCCGTAAAGGCTGTTTCTTCATTTGAGGGTGTTTCCTCCATGGTGAGCACCTGCACCCATCTAAAGTGGGGGGACCAGTGAACAGTTGGGAGTAGTGGGACCCAAGACTGCTGGCTTCATGCTGATGCACATAATGGCGTTTTCTTCCCATTATTCCCTGCCCTCAGAACACCAGTGGCAAGGGAGGCTAGTGAGCATGTACACGTTGAAGCATGCCCACACATGGCAGTTATCGAGTCCTCCCTCCTGTTTGTTGCTCTGACTGCATAGCCACCTGTGGTTCCCAGGTGACAGTCTAGCAGCAGAGCCTGCATCCAGCCCTCCCCAAAGGAAAAGGGCATCCTCTTGGACACTCAGCCCCCCCCCCAGCCAGCCACAATAATCTGGGCTTATTCCTGAACCCAGGTCACCAGCATTGTGGGCAACACCACTGCTACCACACCAGTGGTCCAGCGAACCAACACTGTTTCATGTATGTATGAGTGACTTTGAGCTGGACACAAGTAGCTGGGTCACTAAATTTGCTGGTGACTCCAGCATAGGAGTAATAGTTATATCACAGCAAACGATAAATGCAGAGAGTTCTGAAGAAGCTAGGGGAGTAGGTATAATGGCAAAACAATAAAATGGTTTGGAGATTACCAGAAGCCAAAAGGAAAAAACTTGATGCAGTGACCACTAGCACATTCAAATAGGACCAGCAGTGTGGGGGTGGTGACTAGTAAGGTAAACAGAATCTCGGCATGCATCAAATAAAAGCTTCATAACCAGGTCAAGAAGTATTGCCAAGCCCTTGTACCCATCCTTGGTCATGTCCCATCTCGAGTAGTGTTCAGTTCTGGTCCCTATAGCTGAGAAAATATATTGACATGATTGTAATGTCCAGAGGAGAGCAACAAGGGTGGCAGAGGGCTGGGAGAACATTAGCTATGAGGGCCATTTGGCAGAACTAGGGCTCTTCTCATTGGAAAAGAGAAGACTACGTACTTGGGGTGACCTGATCACAGTATTCAAATACTTGAAAAGGGAAATGTCAACAGGTTAAACACAACTCTTTAGATTAATATCCAAGGAGGAGAGAACAAGGGGGGCTTGCAATGTTACTGAGAGGAGGAAACTTTAAGGGAATTATCAGAAAGAACTATTTTACAGAACAAGTGGTGAAACAGAGTCCCAGAGCAGGGGGTGTTCGCCAACACTGTAGCTACTTTCAAACTTGGACTTATCTGACAATATCCATAGAAAAAAGGGTATACTGAAGGGTATGAGAAAAGACTTTGAGTGGGACATAGGAGCAGTCTGGTTGTAGAAAGCAATGGTGGAATGACTTGTTTTTTGTATTTGTTTTTCCTGTTTCTCTTTTTTAACTATTCCTTGTCAGTTAATTATTCCTGTACAAGACAAAGTATGCAACAGAAATTGCAGACTGAAACAGGAAGACTGTATATATTTGCTACCCTTTTTGACTTGCTGAAAACTTAATAAAAATATTATACAAAAAAAAAACAAATTTGGACTTGATAGGTCAGTTGAAAGAAATGGGATGGGTGGGTATTTCCACCTATTAATCCAGAGAAGGTACACACATGGGAAGTAATGAAGACTACAGGCTGCTAATAGCAGATAATGTAGACCTCAAAGCAGGTAATTACTACAAAAATACAAGTGTTTTATTTTCAGGTTCACATATGATCACCATTTGAGGCACCTAATTAGGGTTTTGTTCCCGTTCCTGATGCTGTATGGATCAGAAAGTAAAATGCATATATTTTTGCAGTAATGACCAATTTGAGGTCTACTTTATTTGCTGTTAGCTGCTTGTAAGTCTTTATTTGTTATCTTCTGACTTTGCACCTTCTCTGGATTTGTGGCATTTTGATTTGGGGTGTGCTCACCCATGATAGCACTGTTTAACCAGCACTGCTGAATGCAGGTCCATTTTGGGCTTTGTTGGGTATTCCCACCTATCTGGTGAGGGGAAAGAACCTGAGGGGCCTGGCCCACCATGGTCTTCTTCCTGTTCCAAAATCCTGTATTCATATGAATGCTGCAGCTGCCTGGGAGGCAGATGATGGAACGAGATGGAACCTTGGTCTTTTTTTATCCAGCATTTCTTCTGCTTCTGTGTAACAGAGTCTGACTCGTACTGGAGTAAGCAATACACACACTAAATAAGTATAACGTGCTACATTGACCATAACACATACCAAGAAGTACATGACATTCAGAACCAATCACAGTACAGTTACAAAAAAGCTTAGGAATTTGCCCTAAAGCTCACTGCAGCTTTCAGCTCTGCAGCAAGATAGAAGCTTTTGTTATGCGTTTATTTTCAGCTATGGCCATGCAGTTGCTGTATGTTTGAGTATTATAGAAATACAATACCTGGACATGCCCAGTTATGAACTGTGTGCAGTACCAGTCAAACTCTGTGTGTATAACAAGGTGTGCATATATGGAATATACAATGGGCTGACTCATAATATGCAATTTATCTTCAGGTGTGAGGGGGCATGACCATAACTCACAAGCGGCAGTTACTGATGTCAATAAGATATCTTTTTGTCTTGTACTTTTCACTCCCCACTCCTGCTGTATATAATGGAGTTTGATTATAACTACTCTGAGCAGAATTTTCAGCAATATACAATATTTCTCGAGCTTGACCGAGCACTACAGACCAGAGCTACACTAATCCTTGTGCTAGTACTGAAAGAGCAGCATTGGAGAGATGGTGTCTTAAAACCTCAAGTTTACAGAATTAATTCTATGATCTTATCAACATGCTGAACAGTAATCTGTGTGCTGTATGTTATTTGCAATAAATACGTTTTAAAATGAAATGATTCTGCAGAGTTTTTTTCCCACTGAGCACAGTTCATAATTGGTCATGACTAATTATTATAAAAATAGAACATGGAAAAGTATAACTCGTTTTGTACACATCAATCAATCAATCAAATTCTTTATTTATCCAGGCGAACACTATTGAGCAAGCTCATTTACAAGGTGGACCTGCATTACACAAGTCAAGTAACAATGCATTTATATACAGACAAATAGACAGTAGATGCAAGAGTACAACAGTACAGGTAGGCCTGCAATAGACAGGATAAGTAAAAATACATTTGGGTTCAGGTAAAAGACAGTCGATAAGGGTATGCATAACAATAGGGTAGCAAGTCAGTAAAAATTTATACCAGATACAACAACGTACATGGTTTAGTATTCCTGTAAGGTAAAGGCATTATAGTCCAGCGAAGAGATTAGTTGAAGTGGATGCTACAAGCGAAGAGACATACATAGTCAGTTTAAAAAGACCCAGGCGTATTAAGGGGGAGACATGTGTCGGGAGAAGTGGGCAGCCAGTGGGGGGGAAGGGGGGTCTGGAACTGGGATAATAGTAGGAGCGAAGGAATGAGATGCTGTGAGTATACAAGGAATAGGTGGGTAAGGGAGGGTGAGATTTAGGGCGGTAGATAAGTAGGTGGCTCAGGGACAAGTTATGCACTGATACAAGAAGGAAGGAGGATGGGAAAAGCAGGGAGGATGTGGAAGGGGGGTGTAAGTAAGCTAGGATCATTGGAAGCAGTTGCAGGCTTCTGTAATGTATTTTGAGTATAAGGTCTTAAACAAACACAGTGAGACTAACAGGAGTCCTCAGTTTCAGTGATTTCTGTAGCACATTCCAGAGCTAGGATCGTTGGAAGCAGTTGCAGGCTTCTGTAATGTATTTTGAGTATAAGGACTTAAACACAGTAATACTAACAGGAGTCCTCAGTTTCAGTGATTTCTGTAGCACATTCTAGAGTGACGGTAGAACGAATCCTATGGCAGCTCTCCCAAAACGCGTTAGGGCTTTGGGCACTTTCAGAGGAATCAGTGAACAGCTCCTTAGAGCATAGTTTCCTGGCATATTGAGAGTCAGGCAATCAACAGTGTACTGCAGAAGTTTGCCAGTGATAGCTCTGTATGTCCCAGAGAGCTGCATTTTTATTTCGTCTGTAGTGTAAGGAGGTCCAACCTATGGCCGCATATAAAGAGCAGTGATGGGTGGAGAAGGGGAGACCAGTGATGAAGTGCAGGGCTCTGTGGTAAAGTATGTCCAATTTACCGAGGTATGAAGTAGCACACATTGGCTTTATATAAAGTCGTCGTAATCAATTAGGGAAAGGAACATAGACTGAACTAGCTGTCTCTTGGCCTCTGTAGTTAGTAGGTGGTTTAACCTGAAGAAGAGACCTAGTCTCTGCCTCAGTTTTTTTAACAAATCCTCCAGGTGGTCTGCAAAGGAAAGTTTGAAGTCTAGCCAGATCCCCAGCTATTTGAATTTCGGCACAAATTCCAGGGTTTCTCCTAGGAGGGTGGTGATGGGGGGTACAGCAGGGTAGACTGCATGGTTAATAGGTGAAAATAGCATTGCCTTTGTCTTTTTGGCGTTAAGTAGCAATTTTTTATTAAGGAGCTGGTATTGAAGTATGTTGAAGTCAGCTTGCAGGTCGCTACAGGCAGTATCAGGAGTTGCACAGCTTAGGTAGCTCACTGTATCATCTGCGAACAGATGAATTTTTGCCTCATTGATGCCTGAGTCTATCTTGTTGATGTAGATGGCAAATAGGAGTGACCCCAGGATGGATCCCTGCAGGACGCCTCTTTTTAACAGATTTGAGGGGGAGAGTTCACCTTCGGCCTTGACCTGTTGGTGCCTATTAGAAAGGTAGTTGTGGAACCAACGCAAGGAGGTAGAATCTAGACCAATAGCTTTTAATGAAGAAAGAAGGAGGCTGTGGTCGACAGTGTCGAAGGCCTTACTTAGGTCTAGAAAAATGTCGCAGACAAATTTTTTGTTTTCTAGCTCGCGCTGCCAGTCATTTGTCACCTTGGCCAGGGCTGTGATTGTACTATATTCAGTTCTGAAACCAGATTGCATTGGGTTTAGCAGGTTAGTATCATCTATGAAAGATTTCAGCTGGGCATTCATGATTTTTTCCTGAAGTTTTGATAGCACTGGGAGAAGGGAGATGGGCCTGTAGTTGTTTAGATCACAGGGGTCTCCGGATTTAAACAATGGAATAACATGTGCGGTCTTCCACAGTTTGGGGAGGGTCCCTTGAGAAAGGAACAAGTTAAATAGATGCTTAATAGGTACAGCCAAGACATGATAGGTAATCTTTAGGTAGTATGGATCGAAGGTGGCAGCACCAGCACTTTTTCTGGTGTCCAACTGGAGGAGGAGCTCTTCGACCTCTTTTAGTGAGACAGGAGAGAATGAAAAGACTGCATCTGAGGGACTAGATTCTGAAGGTTGCATGGTAAGCTGGGAGCGTAGGTTGCATGCAGGTGAGTTATCAAAAGCTAGCCCTGCAGTAGCAAAGTGATTTTTGAAGGCTTGTAGTATCTCTTTATTGTTGTTGATAGTTACATTGTCAGAAACAATTTTTGAGGGAAGAGTGTTTCCTGTGGTATTACCAGAAAGTTCTTTTATTGTGGACCAGAACTTGGTAGGGCAGTTGGAGGCAGTGTCGAGTTCAGAGCGATAGAAGTTGGACTTGGTTTCCCGAATTAGCTTTGTACAATGGTTTCTGGCTGTTCTGAAAATATGCCAGTCTTTGGCTTTGTGGGATTTACATGCTAGCTTCCAGAGCATGTCTCTTTTTAATAGTGCTGCCTTGATGTCTGTTGTAAACCAACGGCACTTTCTAGCCTTTATGCGGGTTTTGACTAAGGGTGCATGGGTGTTAAGAGCGCTGGATACAATTTTGTGGAAAATGGCATATGCTGTTTCTACTGATTTGGCTAAATAAAAGGTCTGCCAAAGCAGGGAGGCTTTCAGGTCATTGATATATGCAAGCGGGTCAAAATTCGGTTTTGATCTTTTGGTAGAGAACTTTGCTGAGGCTGTTGGTTTAGGGAATGCTCTTATGCCAGCAATAAAGCAATGGACACTAACATTGGCAGAAAAGATCCCATCATGGGAGAAGAAATGGGGTTTGCTTACTAGAAGTACTTCTAATAGTGTACTTTTCGTAGGGTTTTTCTTATTGATATGAGTAGGTTCATTAATAAGTAGAGTGAGCCCATGAGAGTCACAGAAGGATTTAAGTGGAAGAGATGTGCTTGACAGCCAGTCGTAGTTAAGGTCCCCCAGTATAATTGTTTCCATTGTGTCGGTACTCATAGTAGATGATAGATGGGACAGGAGCTGTGACCCTGAGGACGGGGGTCTATAACATCCTATGACACAGAGGGCCATTGATGTAGATATTTCAATTTTTAAGGACAGGCATTCAAAGGCATTGGCAATTGATGTAGTGTTGAGGGTAGCAACCGTAAACTTGTCCTTAACATAGATGGCTACACCACCGCCTCTGGTTAGTCTATCGGCTCTGAATAACAGATAGTTGGGGATATTGACCTCTTTGTCTGGCATGGATGGACAAAGCCAGTATTCAGATATGACAAGTACATCCGGCTCCATGTGGATAACCCAAGCCTGTACTGAGGTGAGTTTCTTTAAGAGGCTACACACATTAACCTGCATAAAGCTGATACCTGTATACTTCATGACTTCAGACGGTGAAGGAATTGCTTGTATAGGACCAGGGTTAAGTTTAACATTACCTGAGCATAGCAAGAGGAGGAGTACAACTTTCCTCAGGGCAACAAGTGGTAATTTGGAAGAACTAAACCTTCTTTGGCTAGTGGAAGTATTGGTGTAGGAATGCAAGGACCTATTCTTTGTACTGTTCAGTCCTAGTGATACACATGCTAAGACCCTAGCCGTATGACACCAGTAGATGCAGGTACTGGGCCGAGTAGGTAACATTCCTTGGGTAGGTAACGAGATGCCGGTGGCTGTTCATGAGGGAGATTCAGCTGAAAGTGGCTACGACAACTTGGGGGCATAGCACGAGTTGTATAGGGACTCCATGAGTAGACATTCTTGTGGTAGGGGATACAAGTCCTCTTTGGGGTAAATTCCATCTGGCGTATCCTCGATGTGGGATTGAGATGCCTTTATAAACTCCTTAAGCTTCATTTTTGGGGTTCACTGGGCATCCCACCCTTCAAGAGTGCATAAAAAACTCATTATACACAGTTTCCAATGCATTATTCCATATTTCATTGAAATTTTATTTATTTCTACAGACCATCTCCTGAACTAGATGGTCTGTTTCAGCTTTTGATTTGGCAAGGGAGATTGGAGGGCAGTACATAACGAAGAACTCAGCCCAGCAGCGGAGACTGAATTCGGGGATTGCCAGAGCCTGTAAGAGGTAAAGTGTCCTGCACTACAGCCTGACTGTTGTGAGGCACTTCCCGCCGGCCCCAACCACCTTCCCACCCAGGGTCGGCGCTTCATTTATTGCTGCTGGCAGGTCACATGTTACATCACGTGACCTACCTCCTTTTTACTAAGTGTCCACTTCCCATTTGCAGCTTATAGACACCTACCTAGAATGCGCTGCACTCTCCACTCTAGTTCCTCTTTCAGCTCTCTACCCTCTAGCCACTGCTTAAAAGCTGACCCACTAGAGGTCACTGCAGTTCCCTTTGAATCATTCTACCACCTACTCTTCTCACTCCTCCCATCAGCCTACCACTAAGCACCTGCCAGCATCAATCCTGGTACCTTTTTCTCCAAAGTCTACTGACTAACCACTAAGCCGATGAACCAGGCCAACATCCACCTCTACTTTCAAACTCTTAACCCTTCCTCCCTCCTCCTCTGAATTAAAAAAACTTTCTACACTCTGTCCTTGAGCTGTGCTCAAACCCAGTACCCTTGTAGTCAGAGTCAGCAGCTCTGCCTCTGGACCACATTGCCTACCTATTTTATTCCTACTTTCTAAGCCTGTTAATCTCTTACCCCCCCACCTGCCAAAATATAAGTTTACCACTTCTCTCTTGCTGCCTTTGAACCCTGCACCCTCACTTCCAAAGTCAGCAGTCCCACCACTCAGCTAGCACACCTGTCTATTATTATTGCAGGATTTCAAAACTCTAAAAACGCTCCAACCCTCAGACACTGCTAAAGTGTTATCTGAGTGCGTCAGCGGACCTTGAACCCAACTCCTTCCTGCTACCCTGGTCAAGGCTTGAACCTACTACCCTGTGCATTTCAGGCACCAACCCTGCCACAACACCATAGCAGCAACTAGGCTTAAAAGTGACCTTTCACTACTATCTCCCCTCTATCATCCTAGTAACCCATTCATTCTTCATTTCAGCTCCCCCACCCTTACCAACTATGCATGTGCACCCCCTGCTCGCCAGCCTCTCTCTTCTCCTCCTCCTCCTCCTCCTCCTTCTTTTGCCTTCCACCAACCCTATTGTCCCTATTAACCCTCAGCCTCTCTATTCCAGTGTTCCTACCTACCCTCCTGTCTTCCCCTCCTCCTCCTCTACCACTGCTCCTCCCCCTCCCTCCTCCTCCACACACCCCATATGCTCCTCTCCACCTCACCCCCATCCAGACATTACCTTTCCTCCCCCCCCAGCTCCCTTGCACCTCTGATCACACAAGCCTTCTCTGCCTGTGCTGCACTACCCACCCCTGTTCTACTAAACCCCTTCCTCATTCTATCACTCCGGCGAAACTCTCCATCTGGCACCCTCTGACCAGAGCACTTCTCCTCCTTCTACTCCTAACAGGGAACATACATCCCAACCCAGGCCCTGCCCCTCCCACCCACCCACCCAGCCCATTGGTCTTCAAGTAGCCTCCATGAACATATGCAGCCTGCTGAAGAATTTGACACCCTACAGTGCTGGGCCTTGGCTCATCAACCAGATATCATAGCCCTGGTTGAAACATGGCTGTCAAATCCACCCCTGACTCATTTGTTTCCCTCCCAGGCTATACCTTATACCGGAGGACGAGTAGGCAAACAAGGGGGTGGCTGTGCAATCTACACTAGGGACACAATACTTGGACTCGCACTCCCCACCCCTGCCCTTGTAAATGGGGCCCAGGCTCT
This sequence comes from Neoceratodus forsteri, assembly GCA_016271365.2. Classification (NCBI taxonomy): domain Eukaryota; kingdom Metazoa; phylum Chordata; order Ceratodontiformes; family Ceratodontidae; genus Neoceratodus; species Neoceratodus forsteri. The sequence goes on from JADMNL010000031.1 coordinate 188,825,571, forward strand.
TACCCTCAAACTCACCCCGGACCCCTCTAGGAGCCCTCTCTATCTCACCACAGCTTACATTCCTCCAAAGAACCAGCACCCGGCCCTGGTATCTTTAACGGACTACCTGGCAACCCTCCACCATAAGGCAGAGCAAATCCTAGTTGGGGACCTTAATGTAAATTGGCTCAGCACCTCCTCATCTGCGATCAGAGACTCATTTGTCACGCAACACCTGACGCAACTCGTCACTCAGCCCACAAGAATAAACCCCAAGAGAGGTACAGCACCCTTCTGGATGTTATTATAACTAACCGACCCCATAAAATCCAAAACATCCAGGTCCTCCCAGACTCCCTAAGTGACCACTCTCCTTTCCTATTTCATTGGGCTGTCTCCAATCCCAAACCCAAAGCCCAGACCACCCTCCGCAGGTGCCTCCGCCCTGGTGGGCTGAAAAAACTTAAAGTATTCCTCACCCAGATAAACTGGTCCCCCATTCATCATGCTACTGACATTGACACTGCCCTCGCCTTCATCACTCACACCTTCAACATGGCCTGTGATCTCTTTGCGCCCCTCACCAAAATCCGGTCCAAAAAACAGAATGCACCCTGGGTTAGCCCATCCCTTCTACAACTACTAAGGAATCGGATAACCTCTGGCACCTTGCCACTGAAACAGGTCGTCTGTCTGATAGGCAGGCTTACAATGCAGCCCGGAATAAGTGCTCATGGGCCATCAGGAAAGCCAAGGCCGACCATTACCAGGCCTCCCTTACCTCCTCCTGGGGCTCGGCCCGGACTTTCTGGGATAATATTAAGCAACTTAATGGAAAAGCTCGCTCCCCTGCCCCATCCCAGCTCACTAGAAATGGCACTACCACCACAGCTAACTGGTTCAACACCGCTTTTACTGACCTTAGCTCAGTCCTCCCTAGTAATTTCTTTGATCCTCCCCCCAACCAACCTCCCCCTGTCCTCCAGCGCCCCAGCTTCCACCTGCGCAAGATTTCCACCCGGGAAGCCAGACCCATCCTAGTCAAAGCTTTGAATGGCAACAGTCCCGGCAATGACTTACTGGACCCCAATATCCTCAGGCTGGTGCTAGATGAAGTCCTTGCCTCACTCACCAGCCTAATTAACCGATCGCTCTGCCTGGGACAATTTCCCACAGCGTGGAAAACAGCCATAATCACACCCATTCATAAAGGAGGCGACAGGTCATCGGCCAACAACTACCGGCCAATCTCCATCCTCCCCCCCCAAAGCCCTGGAGAAAGTGGTGGCCATTCAAATCACTGATTATCTGGCTAAGCATAACATCTTATGCCCAGAGCAACATGGCTTCCATGCTGGTCCCAGTACCAGCACTGCCCTAATTGAATTCTCCAACTTCCTACACTCCTCCCTGGATGCCAGCTCCCTAGCTGGTGCAATGTTCATAGACCTCTCAAAGGCCTTCGACACCGTCTCCCATCCACTTCTGCTGAATGCACTCTGCCACATTGGTCTCTCGGCTGGCCCCTTAGCATGGTGCACAAGCTATCTTGACGCTTGATCGCAGTGTGTAAAAATCAATAGCACACTCTCCGATACCTGTCCCATTCACTCTGGGGTCCCCCAAGGCTCCATCCTGGGCCCCCTTCTCTTCTCGCTCTATCTGAACACCCTGCCCAGTGCTTGCCCTGGCAAAATTCTACTGTATGCAGATGACGCTGTCCTTTTGCCACCCACGTAATCCCATCTCCATCCAGGACACCCTACAGCAGTCTTTCAACAGTGCGAAGCCTGGTTTAAGGAGCGAGACTCGTCATCAATCTTAAAAGACCAAAGCTATGCTCTTTTCCCACCCCCAAAACAAAGCTAGCAACCACCCACTCTATATCCTTCCAAGTACCAATCAGCCACTGGAACAAGTCTGCTCCTACAAATACCTTGGGGTTACCTTGACTCAGTCCTCACATTTCACAACCACATCGATGCCCTAACATCCACCACTAACATTCTGACTGGGCATTCTCTTCCGCCATAGAACCTGCCTTCCCCAATGCTCTCCGACTCGCTGTTACATCATCCGTTCTGTCCCTTGTAGACTATGGCCTACCGTGTATGGTGCTGCCGACACCACTGCACTCAAAAATTCACTTAACCCTGAACAAAGCCTGCAGATTGATTACTGGTGCCCCAGGCTCACTCACACCTGTCAGCTGTATGTTGAGGCCAAGTTGCCACCCTGGATGAGCGGCTCCAATACCAAACCTGTCTCCTCACAAAAAACTACTGGCTCTCCCCGGAGTAACGGCATCCATCCACCAGAGCCCTCCCACTATTGCAACACGGTCTTCCAACAAGACCACTCTAATGGTCCCCAGATCAAGAACCAGCCGTGGCCAGAGGTCCTTCTGCTATAGAGCCCCAACCTGGTTTAACTCTCTCCCTGCCCCCATCTCCAATGCCACCACCATCTCTAAGTTCAAAACCACCCTTCGAAACCGCATCATCAACACTCGTAACTGCTCCCGTCTCTGAAAGCTGCCTCCACCTCTACTTCTCTTGACGATGCCCTCCGGGCGGCTCTCCACCTAGCCATCCCCACCACCACTTCCCTGTACACCATGCTTATGTTTAACCTGGCCAGTACCAGCTGTTTCAGTGTTTACCTACTAGATTGCTCACTATTGATACCAACTTGTGTTAACCTGTTTTCAGCTTACATGTACCCTGTAACACAAATGTATTTGTCTGACCACAATGTGACGTGGCGCCTCTGTTGAATGCCTATTGTTTTGCAAATCTATGCTATGTAACCAAAAACACAATGTATGTCTTTATGTGACAAAGTACCTCTGGAAACGAGCCCCTGGCTCAAAGGTTGTAAACTGATTTTACAAATAAATAAATAAAATAAATATAGATACTGCCTGAAACTTGTTTTATATACTCTAGGATGCTTTTTAAGGGCGTGAGGGTGTCCAGACTTGAAAGATTAACTGTGGCTCATTCAGTTTAATGTAACCCCAATATTACAAACTCCTATTATCTGGGGGAGCTCAGTTTTTCTTCTTCCTGAATAGACCTTTTTGATTTGGTTGGGGGAGAGCAGCCTGAACCTCATATTTTTCAAAGGAGTTTCTCAAAATAGAAATTAGTCCAGTAATAGGCATTGAGTATAAGGTATACTTTTTTATTGTATTCCAAATAAGGATTCTGATTTGAGTCAGTTTTATGTAACTTCTTGTCTATGAGGCATTTGATTGGTGCCAGTGTGCAATGATGTGTTTAATTATTTTTTTTTTTTTATCTTTGGTAACTGGGTAAAGTTATGCATAATTAGTTATGACTTGGTGTTCTGTACAACACTCTGGAATAAAGATTAAAAAAAAAATCCTGATTATCCAAACCAATCAGATGTCTCCCAGTCAGGTACCACAGGGTTCAGTCCTCGGTCCAACACTATTCAATGTATTTATTGCATATTTAAATAAAAACATCAGCAATACACTCATCAGATTTGCAGATGACAGTAAACAAGGTGGGGAGGTTAATATAATACAAAAATATAGCACTATAGTAATGGACTCAAGAGAAATAGAAAAATGGGCAACAAATAATAAAATTACATTTAACCCTGACAAGTGCATGGTCCTTCACTGTGGAAGAAACAACCCCCTTTACCCTTACATACTGAAAAATAAAAACCTAAAGGCTGTTGAAAAGGAAAGAGATCTTGGAATTATCATTAACAACAAATTATCAAACCACTGTAATAAAATAGGATTAGCTGCAAACAGGCTGATAAATTGCATCAAATTGTAGTGAGCAGTGCATGCTTGGTCATACATCTGCCCTCATCTAGACATGAGCTTCCCATTCTGGAGTTCATATCTCAGAAAGGACATAGGGCCACTTGAAAGGGTCCAGAGACGTACCACTGAAATAATTTCAAGACTATTTAAATTAAATTACACAGAGAGATTAAAACATACCCACCTGGTTAGCCTTGAAGATAGGAGGAAAAGGGGAGAATTACTAGAATTGTTAAAAATATTACAAAATTATGATTTACATATAGATTGTGGGTTTGTTTGTGAATGGTGCTAATAATCTCAGAAGCCACAACAAACAACTTGTGATTACAAAAGCCAGCACCATAAAAAGGTGACAGCTACTTCACCGTTCGTGTGGTGAAGACTTGGAATAGCCTCCCCCAACATGTTGTCGATGCAACAACGTGATATTTTCAAATCAAGACTAGATTTTTTCCTAGGCTGGAATGTAAGTAGTAATTGATACACCCACAAAGTCATGGGAGACATTCCTGATGGGTGCAAGCTTTCTTATGTCTTGTAAACCAAGTTCAGATAATAGAGGTTCTATTGCACTTTTCAAGTTTGAGTGTACCTTTCTGATAGTTGGGGGGGGGGCCCCCTGAATCCAGCTCCCTCTCCCATTATTGCCTGTCCTGATGGGGGGGGGGTGGAGGTGTCATTCCATCTGCCTCAGTCCCTTAGTGTCCTTTTCAGTGTCAGCATTAGGAGGGTCTACAAATGCCCCCACCCGTGTTACCCCTGACTAATCACTGCCTGTTTTGGCAGGCCAGTTCCCCCGTACCACTATCACTGCAAGTTGCTTAACACTCCTCCCCCTTCCCTCCCCCATCCTCCTGCTGCTGCCTGACTTATCAGGGTGTGGGTAACATTGTAGAATGACCTTCCAATGGCCTCACAGAACACTGTATGTTGTTAAGCACAGCATCCTCTCTCAGTTACATCACTTTTTGTCTTAAGATTTCTGGACAGCTGACTCCTACAGATAAGCCAAGTGTCTTGTTTGAAAGATCTTTTCTTGGATTTTTAGAATTTGAGGGACCCTGCACACTTACCATCCCCTTTAAACAGGTTCTCTCCATCCCTGGTCTCCTTCATTTCAATAAATCCACCCTTCCATTTTAAGTTTGCCTCCTGCCTCTCTTTGCAGTATGTCAGCCACATGGTTGACCGCTATTGACTGGTTTATCAGCAAGGAGATCTTTAGCACACAGCATGAAATAAACTCTTTTTATGGCCTCTTGTGGTTAGTTACTGTGTCACCGCCAGTGAGATCACGTACTTTTTTTAACTGCTGAACCAAGTGATCCCACGGTTAGATGTTTCGATTGCATTGTAACAATTTGTCTAACTACTTGTACAGCATCAGTCACTGTACTGCCTAACATTCAATTAGTATTAAAATAAATCCTCTGCTGATCGGTGTGTAAATGATGCTGCAGCTGTCTCCTAGAAACCACTCATGAATGAGATCCTGCTCTTGAAAGAGCTTATCCTGGGAAGCAGAATTTCAAAAAATGAATACAAAAACAATGCTGATGAGGTAGAAAAAGGAATTGGTAGGGTGCAGTGACAGCTGTTCTGGGGCAACATTTCTTCCACGCTTGTGGTCACAGTAGACACAGCATGTATCGATTTTCTTAGAAAGAATGGATCATGGGGGCGGCCTGGTGGCACTGAGGGTTGAGGTGCTGGATGCCACATCTCGCACCATGCTGGCGACCTGGATTCAGGAATGAGCCTGAGTCATCAGGGGCTGGCTGGGGGGGGGGGGGGCTGGATTGAGCAGCCAGAAGGCAACTCTCCTCTCTCAGGGAGGGACTATGTCACTCCTGCAGTCCATCTGCCCCCAGGTGGAGGCCTGAGTTTAGTGTAGGCAAGCAGGTGGCATGAATAGGGAGGGCGCTTTGGTACCAGGGTGTGCACGTGTCTCTACATGCGTACACGTGGTCAAGGCACGGGGGGGGGAGAAAATCAGAAAAATGGAGCTGGCAGGCTCCATGAAGCCCCTAACCACAATCCCAGTGATGGAGTTGCAGGTCAGGAACAGATGCAAGCCCCCCACCATGGGGGTGGGGGGGTGGAGCCCACCTGCCAGCTCCCAGGGGCTAAAATGTAAATTTAAAAAAAAAGAAAAGAAAGAATGGATCACAGCTGGCTGGACAGCGCACTGGTTAGTGCTACCACTTACCATATAGATGACTTGGGTTCACTCCTTGAGCCAAGAGCATCTGGTGCTGACTAGTGTGGGGGGGAATCGTGAATCCATCTCAGATGCCTCCTGCCTCAGGGATGGAGGGCACCCCCTTTCCCTAATGACTGCTCCATGATGGTCCAGGTGGAGGGCGTGCTGTGTGGGAAGGAATATGTGGTCCCTCTGAAGCAGACTTACATTGGAATGCACCCACTCACCTGTCAAGAGTCACAAAGGACTCAAATGCCCAGAGTGGGACTGGCAGGGGAGTTCCAACGGTAGGGTGGGGCTTACCCATCCTTCCAAGGGCTCTGATAGGCATTTTGCTGGGTTGCTTCTCAGGACCACATCCTGGGGAGGGATAAGATAAGGCTTACTGGGAAAAAAAATACCCCACCATCCCGAGGCAGATGAAGCCACCCACTGCCCACACCACAGAAAGGCCCTACTGACTCCTCCCATGCCTCACCAGCTCCTCTTCTCAAACCACAACCCTATGTGTTTGGGGCTTATTTCTACTAGACCTCTGTGGAAAAGGTATGTGAGTGTAGTATCTCTATAAACAGTACCTTCTCCAGAATCCAACACTGGGGTCTTCTTATACCTACAGTCTATGTTACATAGACATATAGGCCGGGATATTCAGACTGTGCCAGGCAGTGGCGCAAGCCTGGGCACAGCGCAACTGTGATGCACCGGGGCAGGTCCAGGTGATATTCAATGGTGCTGTGCACCGTTGAATATGGCACGGGCAGTGCACAAACTGCGCATAGCACAGTAGCACTGCGCCGGCGCGAGCCACAGATAGGGAGCACGGGGATGCGCCAGCACAAGTGCAGTTGCGCTAAGCACATTACCTGCAATACTCAGCAGGGGGCATGCAAATGAGGCCATAATATATGCAAGGTGCAAATGGGGCCATTTGCATGTCATTATGGCCCCATTTGCATGCCTTGCACAGGGCAGGCTGGCCACTTGTGCTGGCACCCTGCACAGCATGACGTGTGCTGTGGGGATCCCGAGGCATCCCCAGCCCCGTAGCCATGATCACACGGTATATGTGGATAATGAGATCCCTAGTAGTATAGTGGTCCCCCCCAGTCCCCAAGTCCCTGATGTGTATGAAACATGACCAACCCTGCTGGTCCAGTGGTCCCCCCTCCCACTCGAGTCCCCGATACCCCGATACATGACATTATGATGTCCCTGGTGGTCTAGTGGAACCCCCCCTCCGCCCATTGCTGTGATTGCAGTAAAATCACATCTTGAAACGCCCTGGTGATCCAGTGGCACCCCCACCCCAGCCTCCATGACTCCATTCACATATTTGGGACTGTCTAGTACAGTATGCCCTGCAAGCCCATTGGTCCACACTGGGGACCAATGGGCTTACAGCCCATACTGTACTTGTCATTCGCAGGATGCCGGGCGTGTGTGCGGGTGGGATTCAGCCGCCTCACCGATGATGGGGAGCGGGTGGGTAAGGGGTCTGTGTGGGTGACTGGGTGGAGGTGCCACTGGATCACCAGGGCATTTCAAGATGGGATTTTACCCAATCATGGCAACGGGTGGGGTTGCCACTAAAACACCCGACATCATAATGTCATGTATCAGGGACTCGGGTGGGAGGGGGACCACTGGACCACCAGGGTTGGTCATGTTACATACACATCAGGGAATTGGGGACTGGGGGAGCCACTAGACTACCAGGGATCTCAGTATGACCATATACCACGCGATCGCGGCTACAGGTGGGGGGGTTCCACTAGACCACCAGGGATATGTGTGTTTGCAGACGGTGTTGTGGGCGGGTGGGCACCCACGGCTGAGCTGCTGTGCTGAGACCTGCAATACAGCAGCCCACCTGTGCGTGGCCGGGATTTGCTCCCACTCAGCATGGGCTCATCTTTGAGCCCCCCATGAGGCGCAGTGCAGGGGTGCTCCAGCATATGCGCCGCATGTCCCGGACTGAATATTGGGATGTGCCGCATATGCATGGGCACGCCTTCTGCATCTGTGCCTCATACATTATCATTGTGCCCCGGTGCATCGGGATTTGCACTGCGCCAGGCAGCCATCTTAATATCCCACCAGTGTGTAATGCAGGGTTGTGCCGGCGCAACCCCTTTGAATATCTGGGCCACACTTTACTAAAGTGGGAAAATGATACAGATTTACATTAATTTTCATAGTCATACCAAATGTAGAAGGGAATTATAGATTGTAAACCTTTGGATAGTGGGATCTGTTACCCATTTTTAAAACTGGAATTTTGTGCAGTTTCAGAAAATGTACTATATACTTTTCCCATGGTAATGTAATGTGTGTTTCGAGAGTCCAGAGAAGCAATGTTGTGCATTTTCCATTATGGAACCAAATGTATCCCTGGCAAACTGAACTTCGCATCCTTTGTAAACTATTTAGAGTCTATTGCTACCAGACCTCTGTGGTTAAGGTCCATGCACGTGCCATAGATGTAACAGGGTGTTTATATGCCTGCAACGTGTGTTACATAGGCATTTGCTAAAGTTTGTTTATTTGTTTATTTATTTATTTATGTCTTTGGTAACTGGATAAGTGCACTGATCCTTTCAGTCATGAACTGGGCCACAGGGTGGGAAATTTAAAGTGTGAAAATTACATGATTTTTTTTTTTTAAATAAAGTTTTACCAAATGGAGAGGATAGTAAGCCTTTGGATGAGGGATTGTGTGACCCATGCATAAAACAGAAATAACGTGCAGTGTCATGAAATATATAGTTTTCCTATATTAATGTAATGTTCTGGGTTTCTACAGGCCAGAATGGCAATAATAGTGATTTTTTTGTTTTGAACCCTAATGTATCCCCTTCAAAAATACATGTTGCATCGTATGTGCTATGAGCCGATATGTACCTTTACTGCAGAATTCTGGTATAAAAGTGTGGTAGTTCTGGAACGACTACACACTGTAGAATTCCAAAATATATAGTTTGTGTTGGTTCTTCCCTGCTTCATTCGATTCGAGCTGCACACGGACAGAGTATCTGTTTGTGACAGCAATAACTGGAAAGGAATGTGCACCTTCTTTAACACTAAATGTATTTAAATGAATCTGCACCTTTTAACATTTGTTTAGGTTTTGCACAGGCCAGTTTAGAAATGGAGCATTTTGCATATTTCTTTTATAGAAAATATCTGTACAACCTGGTACAAGGAGTGTGAGGCGGAAGCTCACAGTGCCCCATATCAGCCTTAGACACACTTCATTTATACAAGAATTATTTTGGATTAATGTACAACTAAATACATATTGTTGGTCTTAATAAACATGTTTGGTGCTCCAGATTTCAAACATGCTTGTTTTTGTATGTCAACATTTTAGTCTGCTCGAAACTTCAAACTGTTTGCTTCCAAAATAAAACGTGAGAAGTTAAAACAACACGATTTGCAAATCTGTGTCACTGGGAATAATTTACAAACATTTGCATAATTAGCTTTATGCCAGGCCAATTTAAACATATAGTCTTCGTAGATTCTTTTGAAAGGCAAGAATTAGCACTCTTCCAACCTCAAAAAAGATAGGGATATACCCCCAAAACTAGATATACTAGTCCATACTTTATTCCAGAAGTTTTTTTTTTTGTATGATATTTTTATTAAACTTTCTGCAAGTACCAGCTTACAACAGTAACAACCACAGGTATCACCATGATACAGATAGTAAGACATTACCAGTAATCAAACATGCCAACATAGATGTACAGTAGATACCCCAAGTGGCACGGCATAGGGGAAAATACCCATAGAAGATATGCTGAGTTCAACTAATGCATGCAGCCAAAGGCTAAACCTGGAGAGATACATAAACCAAAAGGCTCACCAAGAACCTGCTGGTCGGTGGGTAAAACGCCCACCCTCCCCTCTACAGTACATAGCCCGGAAGTAATTCTTAGAAATTCCATATTGTAATAACCTAGAACAGTAAAGTATGAACTATCAGATGAGCTATTTTACTTCCCGGTCCTCCGCACAAGGAGAGGACCAACAAAAGACCCCAGAAATGTGTGGGACACAATAATACAGTCCACAGGTCCACGGATATAGAGCGAGGCAAAGCGGGACCCCCAACAGAGGAGTAAGTCCACAAGGCCAGTTCAGTCTATGTGTAGACTTGCATCAGTTCCAATAAATGATAGTCTGACCATGTAATGAGCCAATGTATAATTGTCCCAGAAAATCCCCCTGTCCCCAAGCCGGAAAACTGATACTAGGAAAATGTAACGACTACGAACCTAATTAACCCCATAAAGTACCTTGTACATTAAACAAATACCCCTCCAAACAGTCATTCGCTCTCTACCTCCTCAGCTGCAGTAGCTAGACACAGGTCCTGCTTCTTGAGGCCCAGCACTTTCTCCACCTCGTGGGATTCATTAAAATGGTAAACCTTGCCCTTCCATTCGAACCAGAGTCTGGCCAGAAAAACAAACTGGTGAGGAATTTTCAGTTGCCACAGGTGGCTCCTAATGCCATCGTAGGCATGACGGCATTGCTGGGTTCCATAGGCTAAGTCCAGAAAAAAATGCAGAGCTGCATCTCTGTACAGGATCTGGCAACGTCTTCTAGCAGCCGATAGCACCCGATCCCGGTCACCGACACCAGTGCACACCAAGATGAAGGCCCGGGGCCCAAATGACTCTCCACTGGCTCTCCTGGGGGTATGTCTGTAAGCTTTCTCAATGGAGATCTGTCCTTCATCTTCCTCAAAGCCCAGGAGACTGGGAATAACTGTATGAGCAAAGCCAAGGGGGTCCTCCCCCTCAACAGACTCTGGCAGCCCCAAGACTTGGATATTCCTCTCCCAAGCTGGATTTTCCAACAGTTCCAGGTGCTGTCTCACCCAAGAGTTACCCTTGATTAACTTTGTGGCTACATCCATAGTTTTTGGCAAATTGGTCTCCAGCTTATCCACCGATTGACAGGTAACATCCATCTGCATCTCCAGCGCCACTACCCGAGGTGTAAGGGAATCAAATTTGTGGTCCAGCTCTTGGACCATTCTGCCGAGCTGCTGCAACATGGCGTTAACCATTGCCAGAGACACCTGCTATAGCCCCGCACCACTGGAGGCCCCAGGCATTGTATTCTGTGAGGGCCTGGTCTCTTGGTGTCCTCTCGGCTGAAATAAATCACTGGATACTGCCGTAGCTCCCTTATTTTTCCCCATATCAGCTACAAGTAAGGTTTAATGATGCTTGGAGAACATGAATAAGCAGAAAAGGGGATTAAAATCTGCATTAAATAACAAAATAGCTCAAAAGGTCACGGAGCTTCCAAAATTTGTTGCCTCCTGCATGACTGCTCAGCAGCACCCCATTCCAGAAGTTTTTATTAGATGTAAAAATAAAAGGCAGTGCAAGGCTGGGGGAGAAGGAATGAGCATCCCAGGGACTGCTCTCCTTCTCTGGGGGGGTGGAGAGTTGTGTGTCTGCCACACTATGGTCCCCTAGCGGAGGCTGGGGGAACCGCAGTGCCGGCGCCATATTGGCAGAGGGCAGACACTGACCATCACTGCACATCCCCATCCCCGATACAGTATACAAAAATGCCGGCTCCAAAGCATGAAGCTCTGCTCCGCTGCCTCCACTGCCCACCGTGCCCGCTGGGTGGGGCCCAACTCCCATGGATCCACCTTTGGGTAAGCCAGGGCAAGCTACCATGGACATTGAGGAGGGGGTGCCTGCTCAGGAAGGTAAGCCTGGGCATGGGGATGTAGTGGGAGCAGGAGCAGGGGGGGGGGGAAAAGGCAGTGCAGGAAAATGGTGGGATCAAGGCACCAGGTAGCCAACATCAGTATTTTTGGTCCATACTGAGCTTCATCAAAGGTTAGCAGAATGGCTGCAGAACTTGATTTATATATTTGGTGCAGTTAACACACCTCATGGAAATGCTCGTGCATAATATTTAGCATTGCAATCACTAAGGTTATTGGACAGTATTGCTATCATTGCGAGGTGGTCTAAATTACTTAATTTGAGCCAAGGTAAATCCAGACTGCAACCTATGTTTGGTAACCCTAACATCACTCATAATGGTCAGATGCACAATAAAACAGATTGGATTAGCCGGCCTGGTGGCGCTGAGGGCTGAGGCGTTGGACACCTTACCTCACGGCACGCCAGTGACCCGGGTTCGGGAACGAGTTTGGGTCGTTGGAGGTTGGCAGTGGGGGGGAGAGCAGAGCTGGATTGAGCTGCCGGCAGGCTCTCCTTTCCGGGTTGGGGATGCTCCACCCCTCGGCTGATGGTGACCCCTAATGGAGGCTAGGAGTGGCACAGGCTTAGAGGGGGCCAGGCATTAGGCCATAGGGTGGGGGAAAGGAGTCATAACTGGACCGTGAGGGTGACGCACGCCCATGTGCATGCGCGCCCCACTGGGCTCCTGGGTGATAACTGAGGCAGAAACGCTGGTGGCAGCAGGATGATGACTGACTCCCGCAGGCTCTGCACCCAGGCTGGGTATAAGGTAGCCACAGGCTATTCCGGGGGATGGGGCTTGGGGGGGGGGTCGATTGGAATGGGGTGGCCAACCGGAGCAGCAGAAATAGAAATAATATAAAAAAAAAATTGATTGGATTAGCATGGGAGTAACAAAAATAAAGGACGTACTAGAGAAAAGGGAATTTATGCAATTTATTAATACTGACCATAAACGGGGAATACAAAATACAGACTTAGAATTCTTTACATTGCTCATGTATGACAAAAATTCATCTTAACAATGGCTTACACATGCTAAACTCTAACAACAATACGAACAGTTTTTTGGCATGCTTACATTTAAGTCCCAAAATATATAAATTTCATAACCTGTCACTAGAAGTTACAAAAGAAATCGATAATGATCAATTAATTGATAATATTAGATGGTGGTTGCAAACATTAGGCAGGAATCTAGAAAACTGGGATTGGAGAAGAAAATTTGGTCTAATTCAATTAAGACGTTTAAAACGGTAAACATGAAGATGGTACAGTTTAAATCCCTTCACAACCTCAGTTATGCTCCAGTACAATTACATAAGATGAGGCTAAGAGTTACATCAAATTGCAACAGATGTGAGGCTGTCAGTTGCGACTTAATGCATATGTTTTTGAACTGTGTTAATGTACAACCCCTATGAGCCGGCATTAAAAACTTATTGGGCAACATCATCTGGCTAGAAGGGAATATAACTTAAGAAACATGTCTTGTAGGTCATTTTGAGGACAAGAAAATCCGGACTAAAGAACAAAAACATCCCAAATCTCTTATTGCAGCTTGAGTAAAAATATTATTCTTAAAATGTGGACAAAAAACTAGGTCTCTCACCATCAGGGAGTGGAAAAGCAAATGCCTTGAGAGTCTTGGATTTGAGATGGTAGCTCATTTAATGACAGGGCAAAATGACAATTCTGTAGCCAAATGGAAAACGATTTATGCATTCCTCAGGTACAACTGTAACATAGGTACTAAAAGTTACGTTTTAACTCCTCATTGAGCACATACTACTTCCAGACTGGCAGTATATTTAAGGCTATTCACATTGTATTGTTGCTGTCTTATCCAAGAACAGTATTGATGGGTATGCAAATATGTTTTAAGAATGTTCTCTCTAGCGTTCTCTGTCACTCAGGATCAATATCGTTACATGGTCTTTCTTTCTATTCTCCCTGTCTTGTCTCTGAAATAACAAGCATTTATCAATGCCGAACGTTCGCTTGCAGGTATTTGCAGTGGTATTTGGCACTTGGACATGACTTAAAAAAATCAGTGACAAAGAAGTACAAGCATTTGTCAATGCTGAATGTTGCTTGCTTCTATGTGATGTTTAGGTATTTGGAAGTCATTGGAGTGCAAATATTGAAAATTGGCAAACTTATGAGCGTGCGTAGGAACTGCGCAACGCACGCTCTTAAAACAGTCATTTTTAGGAATTTTTTCACCAAATTTTCAACATAGCCATTTTAAGACCTCTGCTAATGAACAGTGACACTGTGATTTTCTTAATGCGTCCCATACATTGAGTTCGCACACCGACTGCGCCATTTTGCGTTACATGGGCAGAAACACGTTTTGGGTGAGATATGAAAAATGACAGCTGTACTGCTCATAAGAAGGTGTGGTAAAATGGTAATGTTGAAAATCTGGAGTGGAAATATTGAAAATTCACAAACCTACGAGTGTGCGTAGGAACTGCGCAACGCATGCTCGTAAAACAGTCATTTTTAGGAATTTTTTCACCAAATTTTCAACATAGCCATCTTAAGACCTCTGCTCATGAACAGTGATGCTGTGATTTTCTTAATGTGTCCCATACATTGAGTTCGCACACCGACTGTGCCATTGTGCGCTACATGGGCGGCAACACATTTTGGGCAAGATGTGACAAATGACAGCTGCACTGCTCATAAGGAGGTGTGGTAAAATGGCAATGTTGAAAATCTGGAGTGAAAATATTGAAAATTCACAAACTTACGGAAAGTGCGTATAGAACTGTGCAATGCACTAATTCGTAAACAGTCATTTTTAGGGAATTTTTCATCAAATTTCAACATAGCCATTTTAAGACCCTCTGCTCATGAACAGTATCACTGTGATTTTCTTAATGTGTCCCATACATTGATTTCAAGACACCGACCGCGCCATTGTGCGCTACATGGGCAGAAACACATTTTGGGTGAGATGTGAAAATGACAGCTGTACTACTCATAAGAAGGTGTGATAAAATGGCAATGTTGAAAATCTGGAGTGAAAATATTGAAAATTTGTGAACTTACGAGCCTACGTAGGAGCACAATGCCGCTCATAAAAAGCATTTCGGAATTTTTCACCAAATTTTCAAAATAGGCTTTTTGAGAGCCCACCTTATGAACGTTGGCACTGTCGTTTCATTTATTGGGCTCGAAAGGTGATTTTGCGCAGTGACTGCGAAATCACCCTTTGGGCCCGAATAACGCCATGACAGTGACAGAATTCGTGAGAAGGGGTCCCAAAAACCCCATGTTGAAAATTTGGTGCAAAATTCCAAAAATGCCTGAGATATGCAACAAAGTTGAAAAACCCCATCTAGCCCATTATACAGCTTACGGCATTTCCTCAGTTCGGCGGTCGGCTTGAAAGAGTGCAGGCGTGTTCCCAGTCCACGAGATCGTCGCGCCGAGCTCCGGAGGTAAGTATGGGGTGAGGGGGGCCTGGGGAGGCAGGGTGCGCAGTGGGTGGGTGGGTGCGGTTGTGGGAGGGGCGGAGACTGCGTGGGACCGTTTTAATTTACAGTTTTTTTTTTTATATAATTGACGACGCAGGACGTTTGCCATGCTGGGGTGAGCTCCCAGCATGGCAGAAGGATGGCTGGGGGGGCCGTGGAGCTGATGGGGGATTGGGCACCCCCATCGGCAGATGACGCGGGACGTTTGCCACGCTGGGGTGGGCTCCCAGCATGGCAGCAGGGAAAGCTGTTTGGGGGGAGGTGGAGCCGACGGGGGATTGGGCACCCCCATCGGCAGATGACGCAGGATGTTTGCCACGCTGGGGTGGGCTCCCAGCGTGGCAGCAAAGATTTGGGGGTGTGACGTGCTGCAAGCACACAGTGGTGGTTTTCTTTGAAGAGAAGACCACCGCTGTCATACACAGCACCGCAGCGATTGGTGCAGGACCGCCACGCCTGCTCAACGGAGCAGGGGATTGCACAGGCCAGGCACACCTCCAAAGTGTCCCATTCTCCCAAGACGTTCCTTGCACATGCGCGCAAGCGAACGCAAAAAGGGGAAAATGTTTGAGTCGAGTAGGTAGAGTTAGTTCTCAGAATGCTTAGAATACTGGAACTACAGCTGGCTCGTCGGCGCTGCGGTTGGATTTCCATCTGCGACGCCGGCGACCCGGGTTCAGGAACGGACTCGGGTCGCTGGAGGGCCGGCCGGGGGGGAGAAGGATGGAGCGTCCAGGGACAGTTCTCCTTCTCCGGGGGGAGGGTAGGGGATGCGTACCGGTGCACGCTGACTCCTGGCGGAGGATGGGAGCACAGCAGTGACACCTGGGTACAGTGCTTAAGGGGAGTGACAGACGTCCGGTGTATGCCTTGACGTCAGGAAGTCACTCCCCACAGAAAACCAGGAAAATGCTTCCTGGCTGGCCGGATGACGGTCTCTCTGTCCTCCGCTGCCGCCGATCCCAGGACCGACACACCTCAGCAGTACCCCGGGCCAATAAAAGAGAGTGTGCTGGCCGCCCCCACTGGTGCCTTCCCCTTCGGAGGAGGGGGACCTGCCCGGCGAAGGGATACGCCGGTTACCTGGGACTGCCATATGAGGTTGGTAACCGGTGTGGGAGTCAGGGCAGGCAGTCGGGAGGGACGTTAGAGACCTGAAGGAGTGGGCAGCCAGGAAGAAGGGGAGGCGCAAAAAAAAAAAAAGAATACTGGAACTACGTTGTATTCATGGTAACAATGTGCAGGAAAATTGCAAAAGTACGATTAGTTGAATGTCTGTAAAGTTCTTGTTTCTCTTTATTTATGGTATTTATTATATTTTAGGAGTAGTGTAATGTTCAAGGTCTGTCGTATGTTGTATTATTTGTCTTGTTCAAGTTACTGAAATCAAATAAGGTATCATTGATAAAGAGTAAGGTTAAAAAATACAAGTATCTAGTGGAATTCATTTACAATAATATTATTAAAGACTAGATGGCACATTTAAGAGATTGCTCAGAGCTGGCCTGGTGGCGCTGAGGGTTGAGGCGCTGGACGCCACACCTCGCACCACACTGGTGACTCGGGTTTGGGAACAGACTTGGGCCACTGGGGGTCGGCAGCGGAGAGGGTGGATCAAGCATCCCAGGACTGCTCTCCTCCCTCTGGGGTGGGCAAGGGGAAGCGCGTTGCGCTGTGGTGGCCCCCGGTGATGACTGGGGGGGCAGCACAGTTGCGGTGCACTGTAGGGAGGAGCATGGCAAAACGTCAGCTGTATGCAGTATGCGTTGGGGACAGTCAGAGGAAATAGCAGCGTGCGACCATGCAGCTTGATAGCTGTGCTCCTGCAACCCAGAGGACTGTTGTGGAATTGTGCTGGGGGGTCCGGTCCAGCCTGGCTCAGATTGGCATGGGGAGGCCTTCCGGTGGGTTGGAGCACCTGCGCTGGACCCCCAACATGTGAATGAGCCTGCTGCTCTCCAGGTCGGTGGGGGCCAGTGGCTGGATACCCCCGCCGGTAGCGCCACTGAGGCATATAAAAAAAAATAAGAGATTGCTCAGATACCCTTTTGGCGCTTCATCTGTTTGTTTTGCTTTGAGTCTTTACATACTAACATACTAAAATTCCAGCAGAATAGGCCTAACGGTCTTTTGTGTCTGCTCGTTTGGTCAGCCCCCACCCTGGGTGCTGACCCTGCTGCCCCCCTCGCCTTCTCTGGCTTCTCCCTTCCCAGTTCCGGATATTCTTGCTGCATTGGATTTTGCTTCCAGAACCCTTCCCCTGTACCTGTCCCACCCCCTCTTGAACCCCTCCACCGTATCTGCCTCCACCAGCCCCCTAGGCAGCGCATTCCATGGCTCCACCACCCTCTCAGTGAAGTAGCACCTCCTCCTTTCACCCCTGAATCTTCCCCCCTCCAGCTTCCACCCATGCCCTCTAGTGGCCCCCTCCTCCTTCCTTCAAAGCACCCTGACTGTTCCTCCCCTATTTACCCTATTCATGTACATGAAGACCTCTATCATGTCCCCCCGGTCCCTTCTCTCTTCCAATGTGTACATATTTAGCTCTTCGAGCCTCTCCTCATAGGTCCTGTCCCCCAAGCCCCAAATCATTTTGGTTGCCCTCCTCTGGACCCTCTCCAGGAGTTTAATGTCCCTCTTTTAAGTGTGGCCTCCAAAACTGCATGCAGTACTCAAGGTGCGGCCTCACCAAGCAGTTATACAGAGGGAGTATCACTTCCCTCTTTCTGGAGGTGATCCCCCTAGCGATGCATCCCAGCATTCTGTTGGCCTTGGCTGCTGCCCTCCTACAAGTCTCTCAGAGTTGTTCATCTTGACATCCACCACCACCCCAGGTCCCTCTCAGCCATCGAGACTTGTAGCATTCTCCCCCAGGGTGTACATTTGGCCCGGGTTCTGGCCCCAGGTGGAGTACCTTGCATTTCCCTGCATTGAACCTCAGCTTCCACTTTCTAGACCATCTTTCCAGAGCCTCCAGGTCCCCCTGTAGGGCCATCCTCCCCTCCTCCCTATCCACCACCACCCCCAGTTTTGAGTCATCTGCAAAGAGACTCATCTCACTCCTGATTCCTGTCCTTATGTCAGAGACATAGGCGTTGAACAGGAGTGGCCCAAGGACTGATCCCTGTGGGACCCCACTAATGACCCTCCTTGGGGATGAGACTATCCCACCAACTACGACCCTCTGGGTCCGATCCTGGAGCCAATTGCCTATCCATCTGATCATCTGGTTCCCCACTCCCATTTCTCCCAGCTTATCCAACAGGCCCACGTGAGGAACAGAGTCAAATGCCTTGCTGAAGTCTAGAAAGAGGATGTCCACTGGTCTACCCAGGTCCAAGGCACTCGTCACCCAGTCATAGAACTCCACAAGGTTTGTCTGACACAATTTCCCCAGGACAAATCCATGCTGTCTATCATCCAGGCACCCTGACTTTTCCAGGTCCCCCTAGCCTCTCCTTGACAATGCCCTCCATCACCTTGCCCACCACCGATGTCAGGCTGACAGGCCTGTAGTTCCCTGCCACCTCCCTTGATCCCCCCTTGTGGATAGGCACTATATGCGCCACCTTCCAGTCCTGGGGCACCCACCCTGTCCTCAGAGAGATGGTGAAAAGCTCCACCAGGGTTTCGCCAGGACATCCTGAGTTCCTTCAGCACTCTGGGATGTAATTTATCCAGCCCGTGCTTTCTCCATCTTAAGGGAGCTGAGGGCTTCCTCACTCTCTCTGCTGTGATTTCCACTCCGGTACCTCTTCTCCTGCTTAGCCCTCCCCTCCTGCCAGTGATGCCTCCCTCTCCCCAGACCCCGATCGGTAAGGACCCCCTCCTCCAGTATCTCTGTCTCCTCCATGTATGATGCAGCACCCCATTTTCCTTGGTGAAAACTGAGGTGAAGTACTCATTTAGTACCTCAGCCTGCTCCCCGGTCTTGTGCCCATCTCTCCCTGTTTTAATCCTGCTAATCTGCCCCATCACCCTTCGTTTTTCCCCAGTGTATCTAAAGAACCCCGTGTTCCCTCTCCTAATTTCCCTGGCCAGGTTCTGCTCCTTCCTTGCCTTGGCCGCCCTCACCACCCTAGTGGCCCTTCTAGCCATCAGCTCATACTCCCCTCGATCCCTTTCACTCCTTGAGCACTTGAATTGCTTATAGGCTGCCTTCTTTCCCTGCACCACCTCCTGGACCTCCCTGGTCCACCAGCAGGGTTTTCGGGCCCTACCACATTTTAATCTTATTCTTGCACAGGTGCTGGTAGCATCCTGCACCCCTCTCCTGATGATTTCCCACCTACTATCAGCGTCCATGTCTGACCCAATCACATCCAAATGCTCCTTAAGGATCCTTCCCATTTCCTTAAAATCCGTCCCCCTGAAGTCAGTTACCTCCGTCTTTGTGCAGCCTTCTAGCCCTCCTAGGTCCAGGCAGAACCAGACCATGGCATGGTCACTCCCCGCCAATGGGTCCCTACCTCCAGGCCCCAATCTGGTCACTGTCTGCCAGGACCACATCCAGTACCCGTGCCTCCCTGGTCGGTTCCCCCACCTGCTGAGTTAGGAACGTGTCTTGAAAGACATCCAACAACCTCTGTTCCCTGGTCACAGAGGATGTCATAGTCTCCCAATCTGTTCCTGGCATGTTTAAGTCCCCAACGCCGCCACGTTCCTCTGCCCAGTCCTGCAGTGTCTCCCAACATCTGCCACCAGACTCTCCTCCAGCTCCTCCACAGGGCAGGGGTCTATATACCACTCTATTTTTAATCTCTTGCCCCCCTTGTTATCAAGGTGACCCAAATCGCCCACGGTTCCTCCACATCCTCTACTCCCCTATGCCAATGCAGTTTTTGACTATCATTGCTACCTCCTCCCCTTCCCTCCCCTGTCCTTCCTGAACATAGTGTAACCCTCCAGGTTCAGGTCCCAGTCATGTCCTGCAGTGGCCCAGGTCTCAGTGACCACTGCCACATCCACTGCTCCTCAGTTAGCATCGCCTGGAGCTCAGGCATTTATTGCCCAAGCACCTGGCATTTAGCAGGACTACCTTCACCTTTCCCTATACTTCCATTTCCCCTTCTCGTGTTCCTTGGGATTCTGTTTCCCCTGGTCTGCACTTTCCAGTCGGCCTTTTCCATAATCCTCCAGCTCCCCAGGGGTGGAGACAGAGTCCTTCTTATCGGCACCCCTTGGCAGCCTTTTCTCCCATCCTCCCCTTCACAAGTTTAAACCCCACTTTTCACCAATGAACCCTCTATTCTTAACTTAAGGATTCCCCCTCCAAATTGAGATGTAGTCTATCTCTAGCATACAGCTCCTTATCCTGCCAGGTCTCCCCACAATCCCCCATCAACCCATACCCTCTGGCCTCACACCACTCCCTGAGCCACTGGTTTATCTCCCTAATTTTTCTTTTTTGTTCCCCACTAGCCCTTGGCACCGGCAGGATTTCTGAGAAGGAAATTGCGCATCCTATGTCATGACAGACCCTGGCAAGCTCCCTGAATCTTGCCTGTATCTCTAGCTCGCTATTTCTCTCAATGTCATTTGTACCCAGGTGGACCAGTATGTCCGGGAACCCCACAATCCTTTGCCAGCTGATATACCTCGTGCTTAGCCCTGTGCACCGTTAGTCCAGGGAAGCATTTTGTTCTAACTGGCCAGGCTTCTCCCTCCCTATCCCATTTGATACCCCTGATCATAGAATCCCCAACAGAGCACTCTGACCGCCCTTTTCTCCATTCTCCTTCCATGTCCCTCATCCTTTCTACTGGCCCTCCACCCAGCCGGCTCCTTGTTCCTCCCCCTATCTGGGTGCCACATGCCATCCCCTCCTTATTTACCCTGACCACCCCTTCCCCTCCAGTCCTATGCCTCTCCTCCTCCTCCTGAGTATCCTTCTGTACCTTGCTAACTCCCCCCTCACTGCTCACAACTGGTCCTTCTCCCCATCTGCTAAACTAGCTTGGCTCATCCTCCCTTCCTTCCTGTCTCCATTTAGTCCCTCCTTGCTTGTCGTGCTCCCCTGGCCTAAACCCTCAGCTCCCTTTACTGAATCCTCCTTGTACTTCTGGTCCTTCTCCTTTACCTTTCCTCCCAACTAGTACTTCTCCTTGCGCTTTCCTCCCTCTTCCCCTCCTGCTCTGATTCACTGCTCCCCCCATTTTCCTGCATTCCCGGTTCTCCCCTGTTCTTCCTGCTATCCGGCCCCTGCCTCCTGCCCCCCACTCCCTTTCCATCTCTAACCACCCCTGTCATGGCTACATCACCCCCCTCATCCTCGAGCAGAAGAAGAGAACTGAAGCGGTTACTGAGTGTAAGGTCTGATCCACCTCCCCGCCTTGCTTTCTTCTGTCCAGCCCTGGCCATCTGCCTACTTCCCTGAGAATGTTGTCCCTCTGTCCCTCCTTTGTGAGGGCCCCCAGTTACCTGCCTGCTTCCTTGGTAGTGTCCTTTTGGACCCCCTCTGCCAGGGTCCCTATGTGACCCCTGAGTATTCTCCTGCACTCCTTTCCCATGCCCCCGCCCCCAGTGCTTGGTGCGTGCAACCGTGGGAGATCCCTGCCCCTCCCCAACCATACCCCCCTTCCCCCAGCTGTCTCCTAATCCCGCAACCTCCTCCCTAAGCTGAACCAGTTGGTAGCACACTGGGAAACCACCGAACTTCCAAGCCCAGTCCAGTATCATGGCTGCTCCACACCCTGTGCACCCACCACCCTCCCGAAGATGCCGGCCCTAATGACATGTGGTTCCATCCCCTTCCAAATAGGTTTCCTTGGGTGAGCCACGGGTTCCCCCAGTCCAAGATACACCCCTACTGCCTAATCAGGTCACCCACTAATCTTAGATACAGTCCCACAGTACACCGGTAACCCTGTTACTAGGTGCAGTACAACACAGTAAACTTATAAGGGAAATGAACAACTCCCTAAGCTCCTCTCTCCCAGCCTTTAAATCCAACCCCCAGTGGCTAGAACTACATGAGATGCACCTGCAGCCTTTTCCTCCAATTGCAGGGCAGGTGTTCCTCTATAAATTAGCAGAACTCTGGGGAGGGAGGCTTTTGGGCAGACACCCGACTCGAGAGAGAGAGTGTATCAGCCCTGTGTCTCCCCTCCAAGCCCAGCAGCCAAAGAACCAGGCCCAAGTAACTCCCACCAAATAGGTTTTAAATCAGAAGAAATAGGCCTCCACCAGCGCAGCTTGTTACGCAGTGAAACATCCAACAAATAAGCCCACTTATAGCCACCAAACCAGTTTTCAAACTTCCAACAGCCCCTAAAACAATACCCTGCTAGCCCCTTAGAAGTAAGAAAGAAAAGAAATAACCTTCTACCAAGTAAAATCCACAAGAACCCTGTGAAAACAACAAGCAGCAGCTACTGTCCTGGAACACAACTGATCCTGTCCCCTTCCAGTTCCTTCTGAGAAGACAAAGCAGCCAACACCACAAACCTGATTCAGCTCTGCCTCCAGTCAATTAGCTAAGTGAGACCTGGCCAGACCATTAACACCCTTCCCCCACTATGCAGTAATCTTTGCAGCTACTGAAGTCAGCAACAAGGAATCAAAATTCAACTCAAAGCCCCCAAAATATGTTTGCTGCCGAAGGAAACAGGTCTCCAATTAATCAGCTTCACTAACAACACTTTACATGAGGTATTTGTCATTCAACATGAGAACTGCAACTGCCATCTCTTTTTTAACTAAAAGACAGAAAAAATATATATTAGTGGGCTATAAACAGACCACTATTTTGTTGTATAGTTGACAGAGATCAAGGAGCTCTCATATAATTTTGCATGAGGTGGGGAAACTAATGTCCTATGGATTCCTATGCATTTTAACCCTTGGATTTTGTGAAGATGAGTTCCTCAAGTGAATAAAGTGGATTGTTTCTGTGGCAGTCTTTACTTTTTTTTTCCTGGTACTACAAGCTATGGAGTAAGCACATCTAGTAGAGACTAAGGGGGCTACCTTTTCAAACAAGGTTACTCACCACAAGGGGGCAGGGCGTTTGAAAGTGCAGGAAAATAAAAGGCCCTGTAATTAACCTATGCTTGTGTGCCGAATCAGTTTTGATCTAATTATCTGTATGGTGTGTATAATTTTTTTTTTTTTTTACTATAAAGGTTTGTTTTCATCCAGCCATCACCTACTTCCTCCAAGCACTGGTGACTTGACAGAGGTCCATCTCCACCCCCTCGGTACAGGAAAATCAAGATCCGGCAGTTGGGTGGTGGTGGTGGTGCAGGCTGGAGTGGAGCGGGCATGGCTTCATGAAGCCCGCGCAGCTAATTTTTCATTTTTTTGGTCCAACCCACAGCTGGGGCATGCACATCGGCACGTGTACATGGAGACATGCACCACAGAAGTGCCACAACTCCTTCCCTACCATGCTGTCCCTAACCCATCCTGCCCCCAGGCAACCCTCCCTCGCTGGGGGAGGAGAGCAGTCCAGTGGAGGCTCAGTCCCCCCCCTCCGTCCAGCCCCCAGCAACCTGAGAGCACTCCTAGTCCCAGCTCTCTGGCATGGTGGGCAGTAGCACTACCGCCACACCACATGGGCCAGCTATAGTGTGTAATTCGTACTTGCATATTGTTACTTGAGATCCACTCCTGCTTTATTTTTACTACTCAGGTTCTGTTACTCTTTTATACTGTCTTGGGTCATACCTGAGAATAGGCATTTATTTGTCTCGTGTATTTGGAAAAACAATAAAACTGCCAAAGGGAGATAGTATAAACAAAATTAATTGAGGACCATGGATCTAACACCCCTTTGTAACAACACCTCTTAAAAAGGAGGCTTCATGAGGGGTCCCACTGGAGTACCTTGCTGTTTTTGTAAAATGGGATAGGATGCCAGGAGTTCAACCAGCTCTACCACTCTAAGAAGCAGTCTTCCTGTCTGGGGTAACAATCAGAAGTAGCAATCCTACCTGCCTTTGTTTGACCGCAACCAGTGTCCAAGATAACCAATGGCTTACCCTCCCTCCCCCATGGAGAAACCCTGGGAGGGTGACCATCTCCCCAGGGAATAACTCACTTTGCCTTAGGAAGGGGTTGGAGAGGAGGAGGAGGAGACAGCACAGAAGACAGTATATCCCAACTGGCTCCACAGTGGACATGCTGGGTATGAAACATCAACCCCCCCCCCACTTGGTAAGTATTACCCTGTGTACCTGCCTACCACCTCTTGGGGAAGCTCCTAGACACTACTTGACAACATCAAGCATGGGATCTGCAACAAAAAAATGTCAGGCCCTCTGACAGAGACACTGACCTGCGTGTACTGATTGACCTGCTTGATATAGGAGACGTATCACCTGCCATTCTCAATGAGGAGGACATGTAATCTGATGTAACTGAGTCTCTCCATAATGCAAGCCCATTGGAAACTGGGAATTCAGTTCAATGTCCAAGGGACCTGCAAGAACAGGATTTGTCATCTACACACACACAAATGAGATGTGACACCTTCAAGGCCAAGTCCCGCCTCTGCCCCTCTAGCTAGTGCATCACCAGCCTTGCTCACCTTCCAGCGACTGATACTACGAGAGGTGGAAAATTTTCTCCACCCCAACGTGGCGTCCATCATGGTAATATGAGTAAGGAAGAGAAAGCTGCATTACAAGAGTTGAAGAAATCTCCATCCATTGAAATGAAACCACTGGATAAAAGTGGAATGGCAGTAACAATGGACAGATATGAATATAACAGTGAGGTTTTAAGACATTCAGATGACTCAGGTTACAAAAAAATTAACTCAAGATCCAACTAACACGTTCAAGAATTGATACCTTTTTGGATACATTCCAAAATGAATACATCTGTGGTATATTACAAAATAAATGAGGCTCAGTACATTAGAAATGACAGTCCAGATGGCCCTGTGGCGCTGAGGGTTGAGGTGCTGGACACGACATCTCGTGCCACGCTGGTGACCCTGGTTCAGGAACAAGCCCAGACGGCCAGGGGTCAGCGGGGGGGGGGGAGAGGATCAAGCATCTGGAGGACTGCTCTCCTCTCTCGGGTGGAGGGTCCCACATCGTCCCACTCGCTGATTGCCCTCTGGTGGTGACTGGAGGACATTACGGATTGAGAAGCGTGCCCTGACATGGTTATATCAGTAGGGAGAGGGGACGGGATGAAAACAAGGAGGAAAAAGGAGCCTGTCAGGGCTCCATGATGGTCCGCCATGTTGGGGGCTGATCCCAGCTTCTGGATTGGGTCTCCAGCAAGGGGACACCACCTTCCCAGCCCCGCCATGGGGGGACAAGTCATGGGGGAATTCCGGGGTCAGCTAAGTACGGTGCAGCGGGACCTGAGAGACGGTCCCTCCTCGGAGGGCCAAAGCCCCTGCCAAGGCTCGATGGAGAATAAAAACCTATATAAAAAAAGGAAATGACTGTCCTGTAGTACAGACCATAACTATATGTATATATTGCCTAAACTACATAAGGATCCAGTGAATCCCCCCAGTTGTCCACTGTGTCTGTTAATGGTTCTTTGACTGCAACTGTATCTACATTAGTTGACTACTCTTGTCACAATTCTGTGAAGGCCATTATCTTGTACACATGTGACACTGTGGATGTTTTGGTGCATCTAGAATCTGAAGGGCTTGAACTTGTCCTATAAGTATCACTGGTTGACAACTGATGTTGTATCATTGTACACCGCAATTTATTTATTTTTTTTTACTCTTGATTTTATTGACTATGTAAAATCACATTACATAGTATTGCCTACAGAGAGGCATATCAAACTGACAAATGTGCAGTAAACAAGCACAACAGTGTTATAGTAACTGATATGAAGCAACCCTGAAATTGTTACACCATGTGGGGATATTCATATCTGTGCAGCAATAGATCACTGAAGAATGGTACTCAGTGAACACGGTGACTGCAGTTGAGTGCTTACAAAAACGGCAACTCAATTACAGTGCTTGTGTACAGGGCTACCTGGCAGGGTAGTGACTGGATACCTGGTTGGGTGAGGTAGGGCGACGGGAAGCATATGCACATGCACGGGGGAGGAAGGGGTGGGGAGGTGTGTGGGAGGGAGTGTGGTAGGCAGCTACCGAGCTGGTCGGCTAGCATGGTGGGGCGGGTGGTCGGTTGAGGGTGTACAGGGTTCGGGTCTAGAGTGGCGTGGCATGTTTTTTTTTGTACCGGCAGGTAGCTTTTTTTTTTTTAAGAATTTCACACCCCCAACATGCACACCCCTGGAGCTGAGAATCCTTAAGTAGTGGGGTGACATGTATATTCGGTCACCGCCTTGCAGTTCACCATGAGTGTACATTGCCATAATGCATTTTCAGCGATGTACACTTGCCCAAATGGCGATCACTATTCCGCGATCGCAGTTCTGATGTAGAACCCTGAAGAACTGTACCAGTTAATATATCCAGTCCAACAATAATGTCCAGTAAGTGAAGCAGTCAGGAAAAGTGGACAATGCCGCCATGAGCAGGGATACGTGAAACTTCCATGCATTATCGCTAATCCTAGCAAAGGGTTTATTATCCCACCATGCTAACTTCGGGAATTAAAGAATGAAAATGATTGCCCACCTGCACAGAGCTCACAGACTGCAGGTTATTAAACAGTTTAAGTAAGCAAAATATTCATGAGGTAATGAAATGTAATCAGAACATTATTTAAGCAACTTTGAAATATAACTATCACTAAAGTTTAAGGAAAATAATATTTTGGAACTCCTTTACTATTGCTTAGGCAACTCATAGTTTAACGTATTTGGGTATGTTTATCCATAATTCAGTAGACAAGATTGTAAACTTTAATTTTTCTTGTCTTATGTGAGACATTACTGAACATTTAGACAAACTGAAAAAACTACAGTTATTTCTTTGGGGAAAGATTAAAGGGACACTGTCAACCTGTTTTTCATCATATCATTTCTAGTTAAAAAACTGACATTTTATGATTGCTTACCTTCTCTAAAATCCATTAATGTTGGCTGTTTGTTTTGTCTGTCTCCTTGTTTAGTAGAACTGAAATGCATGGCAATGTATATTTATAAACAACTTTGTTTTTGTTTACAATCCTGGATCTGTTCTTACTGCATATGTCCTGAGCATTAGAAACACCCCCAAACAGTGCAGTCACTCATGAGGCAGTAGCCTCCTAAACTCCCACTGCATCAGAAGTGGCTAGACTGTGATGTGGTTGTTCCCAAGTCCAGGAAAGACGCAGTTGGAGCTGATCAAGGAATGTAAACAAACCTGTGTTTGTGCGGTAACACCAGTAAGGGGGGCAGTGTGTTGTTCACTTTTTCTAAGAAAAAAAGGGTCAGAATCAAACTACTAGCTACGTCAGCAATCTTTACAGAATGTTGGCAATCATAAAATGTGTTTTTTAAACTGGGGACACTTTGAGACCTAAGGGGTTGACAGTGTCCCTTTAATTCTATTAAAATGATTATTGCCCTCAAAGTTTCCAATCTCATAGATAACCTATCCAACCACATAAATACTTTGTGTGTCGGGTTTTAGTTCTTTTTGAGGGGCCATCCCCCGATCCTTACTGCAGCTTACCTTACCGGCTTACCCCCCCCCAGGTCAGGGCCATGGGAGCGGGACCCCCCCCAGCGGATATTGATGGCAGTGCAGATGGTGGCAGAGTAGGGCATCATGCCCAGCAGTTGGCCTTTTTCACTAAATGCTGGACCCCTGGGGGGGGGCATGCAAGGACATCCAGCATCCATCGCACCCCCCCCCAAGGTGATGGCACCAGCCACAGCAGTACCCCCAACATCCACCAGGGGTCCGTAAAGCACCAGACACACTTTCCCTCTCCCCGGAGAGAGCAGTTCCTGGGATGCTCTGATCCTTCTCCCCCCGGCCAGCACTTTGACTCCTGAGTCCGTCACCAAACCTCGGATGTTGGCACTGCAAGCGGACGCCTTGCCACTGCGCCAGCAAGCCAGTTAAATACTCTGTGGTTTAAAAAAATTGAGAGACTAATATTAAAGACAATAAACCCCCAGACTGAGCACCTCATAAGCATGGCAGATTTGGATTATCATGGTGGCAAGGATACCCCTGAGCCTTCTCAATGAGACACACCTCCTCTTGGTTTCTTCCATCTGGTGATAAAAATGTACCTCTTTGGTTCATTACTGAAAGTCACTTAGCAAAACCTTTATCACTTATTGATCTACTCTTTATAAACATCCCCAAATTACCTCTTTGATCCATTACTTAAAATCACTAAGCAAAACCTTTATCACATACAGACCTATTCTTTATAAACAGCCCTCTTATTTAAGGAATCACCATACAATTCTTACTTCTGTTTGGCTCTGTAAAAGATTAACTACTTCGTTAAAATAAGACACACCTCCATTTCTGCATTGCCCTCTGTGGAATAACCCTTTAAGGTTAAATGTAAGCAAATTAAATGTACAGGATGGGGAAAACAGGGCATTGATAAAGTTAAAAGTTTGACTGATGCAACCAATAACAGACTTCTGTCATTTGATGAAATTAAACCCAAGTACAAGGTTCCAAGGTTTCATTTGGTTTTACTTACAGCGGAGAGAAGCTTTACTCCAGAACATACTCGGTTCACAACATTAACTTATAGATGACTCTGGATGGGATCAAATTCTTAAAACTGGCTGAAATGGGGAAAATGGCAAGATTTACAAAATGATATCTGAACCCCATTCTTCCAATGCCAGCTCAGCTAAATTCAAATGGGAAACCAAATTTAATTTCACAGTCTCTCCAAAACTGTGGTCTTCATTCTGGTAGCCTATCAGAGCAGTAAAGAAACACAAGGGAGACTGACTCGGTTTAAGATTCTGCACCATTATTATTTTTCTCCTGACAAACTTGGAAAAAATGGGTTGTTCTAACACAGATAATTGCTGGAGATGTAACTCAGCCCATGCCGACCTTTCCCAATACCACCCATAAAAAACAGCGTGAACGTTTAAACATGGCATTTATGTCACAAAGCAGCTACTGTTTCACGTTAAAAACAGCTAAATACCTTTACCGTGTGCTAGTGCAACTTTACTGAGTGCAACTTAGTTATAGCTAAGTACATTTACCCTTAAAAGTGAATGTGCAAGTTACAGCCCCGTCACAACTACCCCCAAATTAGTGATTATGGAGCAGATCCTGAGCTATTACAGAAGAGATAATTTCACCTGTACTCCCACTTTTCGTCTTTACTCCCAAACATAATGTATGTGTTCCCACTACAAGTCTCTTCTTCAATATAATTTGTCAACCGTGCAGAGAAACGGTGCAGAGACAAGTGCTTGCGATTTATAGGGACTGGGATGGGAGGGAAACTGGATGCTGGGTGGGGGATCAGGCAACACAGACTAAAAATAAAATGAAACAGGATGCTGTCTTTTCAATTAGCTGTTGTTTGTTCCATCATATTTACTACAGGGACATTCAGGGCTATGTATTTGCTTTCATGGTATTGACCTGCGATGTATTTGACTGCGCTGTATTGATCTGCAATTTATTTGATTGCGTGATATTTACACTTGTAAGCAATAGTACCCAACAGGGTGGGCTGTATTGGGAAATGCCAGACCGCCCAGGGCCGTAATGAGGCCCGATGCTGCAGGTGGAGGGTCTTATAGCCCCTGGAAGGTCCAGTATGTCCCAATACTGCCCACCCTGGAGGGTATTATTGCGCTTAGAAAATAAGCACTGTAAGTCAGTTACCACTACCCACACAGCAGACTTTGTGTGCCCCCCAATATCGTCATGCAAGAGTTTTATTGGTCTAAGGCATTAATTGTTTCATTTCAGATGCTATATGTGTGTTTCTGCTTTGCTGCTTTTTTTTAACACTGGGGTCAGGAGATATTGCTGATCGGGAGAAGGAAGCGTGTTTGGGAGCGTGAGCTTGGTCGGACTCGGGGGGGGGGGCAGTGTTCAGCCTTACATTTAAAAAAAAAAAGTTTCCTGGTCCTACGTGCCGGCAGTGGTGGAGTTATTTCTGTTTGGTTTTTAATGAGTTCCCAGTACTCACTTTGTATTGCATGAAGATAGGGAGTGTGAAGAAGAGCTACCGTTTTCTGAGAGTGGGTCTGCGCTGGCATACCATACCAGAAGAGCAAATCTGCAGCTTGTCAGTGGACCAGAACCCTCAGGTGCTGTTGACTAGGGATACTGTACATCAGCAAATGTGCTGAGGGTATATTAGGGGATCACTATGCTGTGGCAACGTTTTTTCTTTATTTAATAGTTGGGGACAATGGCACAGAACAGTGGTGAAGGACAGTCTATAGCAGGGAGCTGGCACACCGGCTCGTTCGCTCAGTAAGTGAGTGTAAAAATACATTTTTATTTCTGTGTCACTCTAAGTTCTGACCACAAGATAACTGTAGTGCTTTTTTTAATTTTGTTTTTATTTTAAGAGGCAGCAGAGTGGCTGTAAGTAATGGGGAAAGAGTGTTTGTGTTGGGGGAGACCACAAGCTCTCCCTAAGCGAGAGAAAAACATGGCGGGCTTTTTGATTTTTCTCAGGTGCTTGCAGCCAATTACAGAGCAGGCTGGGCACCTCTGTAGACTATTCCAACACCATGTTACACGCGTGTTAATCCACTCCGAAGGTGGCATCTAAGTAAGCATTAATCCACTCTGAAGGTGGCATCTAATGGGGAATTAATGCATGGTTGGGACCGTTTGGCCGAGTGCCTACAAAGGCCCAACCATGCATTAATTCCCCATTAGATGCCACCTTCGGAGTGGATTAATGTGCTTGTAACATGGTGTTGGAATAGTTATAAATGTTAGACATTTATTTATAGCTTTGTATTACATATTATAGAGATGCTATTTAGTTACTAAATAAATATTGACTGCACTTTTGAGTCAGTTACAAGATGCTTTTTAGCACTGTGATGTGGCGAAAAGAACTTTTCCTATACAAGAGCAGAAAGGTTTGTTTAAACTAATGTTCAATGTTTCATGTGACTCTACACGGCTATTTTACTGATACCATGATTAGGAGGACTATGCTACACTGCTATTTGTGTTTCTGGATCTAACTCAGTGCTACTTTGCATAATTTGTCATCGTGTCTTTCTGTTCTCTGCCTGCATGCTCAGGCGGCTTCAGCTTTTGCTTGATATAGTGTCTGCTGCTTTTCTAACTCTGTCTTTATGGCTGTTTTCTGCTATTTCCTTGCGTCGGGCTCATGGGTGATAAGTGCAATTCACGGTTCCGTGACTGATCGGGTGTGCGCCTGTGTTCCACAGAATACATGCAGTAGCTGCAGGACCCGCGTAAGCCAGCTGTCTGTGACAGACAGCGCGACGATGAGCCACACAAGATTTACGTGGACAGCCGATATGCGCCGACAGAGCACAACACCAGCTGCTCACTAACTCGCCCAGGACAACAATGCTCGACTTCACAAAGCCAGGTACCGACAGCCGACTTGTATACCAATAGGCACACATGATCATTACACTCACATTGGTGGCATGGTGCAACGGTTACCAGGATTCGAGTACCTGGGTGCTAAAGACAAGACGTCTTCTTGTGGGTGTGTGTATTTCAGCACACTGCTGCTGTGTTCTCCGTGGTTACATCAGGTACTTTAGTAGCAACACGGCATTATGTCTGGAATAATGCTATGTTGCTCCTGTACCACCTGATGCTGTTGAACCTATTGTGTTGCTTCGTTGTACTCGTTTTATTTTTGCCATGTTACAATGGGGAATTAATGCATGGTTGGGCCATTGTAGGCACTCGGCCTTCGGCCTTGCACCACAATGGTCCCAACCATGCATTAATTCTCCATTAGATGCCATCTTCATCATGGATTAATGCTTACACATCTTCTTGTGGGTGTGTGTATTTCAGCACACTGCTGCTGTGTTTCCCGTGGTTACATCAGGTACTTCAGTAGCAACATGGCATTATGGCTGAAATAATGCCGTGTTGCTGTTATACCACCTGACGCTGTTGAACCTAATGTGTTGCTTCGTTGTACTCTTTTTATTTTTGCCATGTTACAAGCCCCCTTGTAGGAGCTGGGATAAAGGATGGGGCGAACCCGCAAAGACCTATTCAAATGACTAAAGTTACATTAACCAACATTACATATATAATTTTAAACAAATATATCCCAAGTACCCCTTTTTACCAGTCTGGTGGGGTAATCTTGGAAGTTAACAGTTTAACAAACACTCTATGTGCCCCATTTATATGTACTAATTCCCTCATACTAAATGAATATAAAATAACAATAGCCCAGAGAAGTAATTGCCCTACAATTAGGAAGGGAGATAAGTAACATACTCTAGGATATTTGAGTCCTGCTCAACAGGATATATAGTGAAAAAATAGACTCCCTCTCCCCTGTAGGACACAACCAGATTCAGCAGCCAGCAAAGGTGAAGACTTATAGATTTATAAGGTCTCATATAGGCTGGCGCAAAGGCTCTAAGGTCCCAGTACCCTGTAAAAGAAAACACCTAAGATATGGAACCCAAAAGTCACTCGGGGAGGTTCAGCCAGGTCATCATCATCATCACGGGTCTGGGCCCCACAGGATGGTAGACTGTCCAAAAAGTGACTGACTGCATCCACCTCCGTAAAAATGAATGGTTTACCCTGATAAGTCAGACGGATGCGAGCAGGGAAGAACAAATTAGAGGAAATGCCATGCTCACCCATACATTGTTTCATCAGAAGGAGTTCTTTACGCTTTGCTTGTGTATGTGATGCCACATCTGGGAAAACAGAGATGTTATGCCCATCCCTCTGAATTTCTCACTTATCTCTAGCAGTGGCTAACACTATTAAGCGCTCCTCCAATGATTCCAATGTGACCAGCACCGTTGATATCTGCACCCCTCCTTCCACGGTTCACTGACGGGCCAGTAACCGAAAGATGTGTTTAATGTGCACAGACTCCAGAGACAGTCCCAATGATCCTGTAAGTAATGATCCAAAAATGGATTTTAAATCTGTAGCAGCGATGATGGAGGGAAGCTCCACAACACAGAGACTGGCAGCCCAAAGCTGATTCTCCAGGGTTTCTACCTTGTTTACAAGGATTTTAGAATCTTGGGCCTGGGCCATGGTGTACTGCTCCTGTCGGCTACTCAAATCTTCGAGAGCCTTGGAACTCTCTTCTCTCCCCTCCTCAAGTTTTTTAACCCGCTGATCCATTGTGGATAAGGATTCATTGGTCAGATTAACTTTTTCCTCTATTTTCTGGAGGATAGCAAAGATCTTATCTGTTGCCGGATCCTTCTGTGGTGGAATAGACGCGGCTGCTGCTGGGCCTTGCTTAGGAAACATATAATCTTCCATGGATTTGGAGTAGGCGACCATCTGTTCATCAGCTTTCTTTGGTCCCATGATTAATAGAACAGGTATCCAAACAATAATAAAGGCTTATAGACAGTAATCAGATGAAAAAGGGTGTAGATTTTGAACAGAATATCAAAAGCCACGAGAGAGCTCTTCTAATACACGTCTGTTCAGCTTGCTGGCTAGCTCCGCCCCCTGAGTGTTTTTTTTTTTATTTTTATTCTGTGTTGCCTGATCCCCCACCCCTTCTTTAACCTCCCCCTTGCCCAGCATCCAGTTTCCCACCCATCCCAGTCCCTACCAATCGCAAGCACTTGTCTCTGCAGTTTCTCTGCACTGCTTACAAATTATATTGAAGAAGAGACTTGTAGTGGGAGCACATACATTATGTTTGGGAGTAAAGATGCAAAGTGGGAGTACAGGTGAAATTACCTGTTCTGTAATAGCCCAGGATCTGTTGTCTAATCATTCATTTTGGGGTGGTTCCAGGGGGGGTTGTAGCTTACACATTCACTGTGATGGGTAAATGTATTTATTTAGTTAGCCATGACTTGCATCTGGCTAAAGTTGCACTAGCACACGGAAAAGGGTTCCATATCAATACTGCGTAGATACCTCGCAGTAGATGTCCGGATAGTAAATTCACCGCAACAAACAACTGCTGATGGAAAAGACAGCGAAACACAGTACAGCGCACAGAGCGTCACAATACCTGCAAATGCAAACACTCGTTTCTCTGCACCACATAAGTCCAAATAAAAGTCACATATACATCATCAGCATCAGAGGTTTCTTTCTCACTGTGTTTGCATGTTGTGGCACTGCCCCCAGATTTATCACATATGGGAAGAAATCCATTCTATCTGCCAAAATATCTTAGGCAGCTCATTTCCTTTGTCCCCCTCAATCTTTATCGTAGAACACACCTCTAATCTAGTTCATATTGTGAAAATTCATCAAATGGAGATACTGTCAGTTGTCTTAGCCTTTAAGAGACTTGCTCTCCCAAAATGGAAAAGTAGTACTGTACCCACTGTTAGAAAATGGTTTGACCTAATAGGATCTACTGCAAATATTGAAAGGATAAGTTACACTATTTTACACCAAGCAGATCTCTTTTCAAAAATCTTGAATCCTTTTTTAACCTACAGAGGTTAATCTATCAGTTTTTGATTTAAATTTGTTTACCCTATTGAGTTACAGGAAATGTACATCCTTCTTGATGTTAATAATTAACTGCCATTTTATCCTATGTATTTTGCTAATGACAAATCCATTGTGTTATTTATTTCTGATTTTGACTGGTTGTACTATACATTGGTTTGTTAGTTGTATTTGACTTTTGAAACTTAATACACATTTATGTTGAAAACCAAAAAAGAAATATAACTATCACATTCTCACAGGCCATGTAAGATAGAGATTTAATAATAAAATACAGTCCTAATTTCTGCTGATGTCACCAACCTGATGAGCTGTTAGTTGTGGAACTCCGCTGTTTGCTTGGTGAAAGACTCCTCAAAACCAGATCTTAAACAACTTAAACTGTCCAAAACGGCAACTGGGAGTGATAGAGGAGATAGACTGACCTGATCCAAGGTGCAGAAAGCAGCCTTGAAGGTGGGCAGCAGAGGATTCAGCTCAGGTGGAAGTACTCATAGCAGGCGCCCTTCCCTTATCAGCACGACAGGCTCTGATGCAGACACAAGATGTCAAGATGGAGCGGCTCTCCTGCTCTTGGTTTGAAACTCTTCTTGCTGAGATAAAGAGCTTTAGACTCAAGAATCAAAGACTTCCAGTGACATCATTGAGGACATGGCAGCCTAGAAACTGAGCTCTGTCTCCCCTCACAGCAGACTTCCTCATTTCAACAAGAAAATACCAGAAAAAAATACCGGATTCTTACTCCCACAAGGAACAACTACAAAATGAGCAAGTCCACTAAACTGAAACTGGCTCTGCCGATGGAGAATGGATGTGGATCCCGAATGGACCTGTTAAACTTGGAGCTCTCCCAGGCCTCTGGGGCTGCTTAGCCTGCACGAGAGTCACCGCCTAAATCCAAAAGGACACCTGGCAGAAAGATTAAATTTGAGATTATCTACCAAGAAATGATAGCCTTTTGAGCTGACGACGTGAAGGTGGCCATGAAGGGATCTGTAAAGATGTGGCAACCCTGGGGCAACAGACAGATGACCTGGAGTGACAGACCACCACAACCAAAAATCAATTAGGTGACATGGAGACCACCCTGAAAGCCATCCTTGAGACCCAGGCCCTCATCATGGTGCAGCAAAAGGACTCAGAAAATAGAGTAAGACATAAAAATATTCACCTGTATGGTCTTCCTGAGGGTTCCAAAGGATGCGACTTACCCAAATTCCTTGACTCCTTCTTCTGCACAGATCTTGATGTGGGCCTAGATCTCCCAAGCAACATCGAGTGTACTCATCGTGCGCTTGGACCTTAGCCAAATGCTCATCTGCCAGATTGCAATTTGTGATTGTCTGATTTCTTAACTTTGCCATAAAAAAAAAAAAAAATACTCCAGCAAGCTTGGAAGAAGAAGAAGGCGGTGCATTGCAGAACAACCCACATTTTCTTTGACAATGATAATGCCTCTGATACCATGAGGCTCTGCAGGGAAAATGCTCCAGTCTTCCCAGTCTTGGGCAAGCAAAACCTAAAGTTCCGAACCCTCTATCCAGCTCAATTACTGATCCAGTTTTTGGAAGGATTTAAGGAATATCACTCAGCTAAGGAAGCCCTGTCTGACCTCCTTTTCAGAAACATCACCATTCCAGAGAAAGGCCTGAGACCCTCAACTCCTTCCTCTCAGCCACCATAATGTCAACCTACCCAAACCTACAAGCAGTGCAAGAGACACTCTGGGACCACAGTGGAGTTGATAAAAATCTCACCTGCAGTCCTTCCATTGTGAGCAGGCATCCTCCTGACTGTTTCCTGGCATGACTTTCTATCTTTTGGACACATGGTTTTATTTCCAAGGTGAGTGGATTGGGGGAGAGGGGTGGGGGGAAGAGGGCCATATTTCCTTGTTTATTACTGTGGCAGGTGAAGATCTGTCCAGTTTGGTTCCTCGCCTTTGACTCCCCAGCACTTGTGGCTCCTTCTTTCTAATTATTGCAGTGGCTCAGTCCTGTTTTACAACTATTACAAGCTGCAGTGCTACAATCAGGTGGTCTCAGTCATCTGTCTGCAGACTGGAGCTCCTACTAAGTGGGCCTCTCTTGCTGACAGAGCACTGTAACCTGCCGATCCATCACCCCTCCCAGGTATATGTGAGCCAAGGTAAATTCTTTCTAATCATTGGGATGGGGGGATCCTGGCCCTGCTGGGTTGTTCTCCAAGCACCACTGCCATGGTACTTGTTAGTCAGGGCTCTCCCATTCATTGATTGTCCACTCCCACCCTCTTGTTGCGGTTCACTATATGACATGCCCCCTTTTGTTGCATTCACTGAATAGAAATGGCATAAGTGAATTATGTAGACATTTTCAACGTTCAGCACACTCTTTGCATTTAAACTGATAGATGGGGGGGCTTTAATGTTACTAATAATCAACAAAGCAGTATAAATAAGAGTATTGATAATCTAGGTTTTCAAATGTTTAATGCACAAAGTTTAAGGCCTAAGTTCAATGAATTGACTGCTAGAGTTGTATCTGAGAATCCCGATGTTGTTGGTTTCACTGAAACATGGTGGCCTAATGACCCTGCATGGGTCACTTCTATCCCAGGTTATTTATTATTCCATTTAGGTAGGGAAAATCGTAAAGGAGGGGGAATTGCTTTATTTGTTAATTCAGATTTGAATGCAACCGATATTTCCAGTAAAACTAAATCTAAGACTAGTATTATGGAATCACTATGGGTAAGAGTAGGGTTTAATCAAAACTATTTTATTTTAGGACTCTGTTACAGAACTCCAAACTCTTAAACAAGTGTTAAATGAAATTCTGTCTGAGATGGCTGCAGCAGCGGACTTGGGGGACATTATATTAATGAGGGATCTGAACCTGAATGATACTGATTGGTTAAATAAAAAAGCTATTCATAATCCATCAAACGAATTTCTAAAAATGTGTAGTGAATTAAATCTATCCCAATTTGTTGTTTCTCCTACCAGAGGTTTAAACATACTTGATGTGGTCCTAGGTAGCGAACCATTACAAATATTAGATTGTTTAGTCTCTGTTCCATTGGGAAACAGTGACCATAATGCAGTAACATTCGCCCTTCAGTTTCCATACTTGGTTTCTGAGAACGTCACTGAAGTTTATTTATATCATAAGGCTGATAGTGAGGCATTAATGTATTATTTGTCCAATATAAAATGGTGTGAACTGTTAACATCTGATGATGTCAATGAAATGTGGTCTGTATTTAAGGAAATAGTACTGGGAGCTGCAACAAAGTTTATTCCCAAAGTAAGACAAATAAATTAAGGAATTGTCCAAAATGGTTATCCATTAAAATACTTAAAATGATTAAAAAGAAAAAGGAATTATTTAGAAACTATAAAGAAAGTAAATGCATCAGATTTGTAGCCTCCTGTAAAAAATTGCAAATAATTTGTAAAAGAGAGATAAAACAATCTAAAAAAATATTGAAAAAATATAGCTCAGCAGGCACAAAAAGGGAATAACAAAATACTAGACAGTTATATCAACTCAATAAAGAAACAGGAGAGTAAAGTGGGTCCTTTAAAAATAGATGGAAGAGACATCAATGATAAAATAAAAATGGCTGATGAACTTAATACATATTTCTGTAAATCATTTAATAACATGACACCAGGTATTGAGGTTGAGATCAGAACTGCAGAAATATATATGGAAATTACTCTGAAAAGTATACAGAATAAATTAGACTCCATAAAAAAGGGTTCTCCACCAGGCCCAGATGGTATATCGGGAGACATGTTACTATTGATGAAAGACCATTTGAGTTTTCCCTTAAAAACAGTATATGAAAGAAGTTTGAATTCTGGTTCAGTGCCATCTGAATGGAAAGATGCATGTATTACTCCCTTATTTAAAAAAGGCAACAAGAGTTTGGTAGAAAATTATCGTCCTATCAGCTTGACTTCGATTTTGTGTAAGATACTTGAAAGAATAATTAGGGATGAATTCTCTTTGAGTGCATCTTCTATTGATTCTGCTCAACATGGATTTATTAAAGGAAGGTCAGTTGTCACTAATCTAGTCAGTTTTTATGACATGTTAGTGACAAACTTGATGAGGGAATACCATGTGATGTAGTATTATTAGATTTCAAAATAGCTTTTGACTCAGTATCAAAGTGAGCAGTTATTCAAAAATTAGTAGTACTTAAAATTAATCTGTTACATGTTAATTGGATTATGGACTGGTTAAAGAACAGAAGACAATGTGTTTCCATCGACGGTTTTAGATCCTCCTGGAATCCTGTGTTAAGTGGTGTCCCCCAGGCTCAGTTGTTGCTCCAATTATATTTCAGTTTTTTATATCAGATTTGTCTTGCAACATTGAAAGTAATATTAAATATGCAGATGATTGCAAAATTGTAAATGTTGCAAGACACTCTAATGATTGTACTATTATTCAAAACAATTTAGACATTTTGGAATTATGGTCATTACGATGTAATTTAAGATTCAACACTTCTAAGTGTACAATTTTATATTTTGGAAAAAAATATTAAAAATCAGTATTATTTATACAATGAGCATATTATTGATAAACAAAATGAAAGAGATCTTGGAGTTATTGTGGATTTAAATCTTAATTTTGATGTACAAATTACTTATAGTATAAATAAAGCTAATAACATTTGGTGGTCAATTAAAAGGAATATTGTATCCAGGGACTCTGAAGTCCTTTTTCCTCTTTTTTTGTACATATGTTCGTCCTCATTTGGACTATGCATCCCAACTTTGGTCCCCCTATATGCGTAAAGACATTGATAGGATTGAGAGGGTACAAAGAAGGATTACAAAGTCCTTTTTCTCTGATAAATCCCTCTCCTATGAATGTAGACTTCAAAAACTTAATGGGCAGGATTCTCAAAGGAGATGCACCCAGCGCAACTCAGCTGCCCTGGTGCAGGGGAGATGCACTGGGTGCAAAATGGGCTATTCACAGAGGAGACACAGGGAGATGACCCCAGCGCACCCCCTCTGTGAATAGCACCGGTGTGCCCAAGCCAGGATGCCCCGGAGCATCCCCCATGACAGGCAGTGAGTCCATCATGGCAGGGCATCTCAGGATGCCCTACACCCAAAAATGCTATTCACAGCCAGGGGCATGCAAATGAGGCCATTAGACATACATGGTGCAATGGGGCCATTTGCATGTCATTATGGCTCCAATTTGCATATCACCGGCTGAGAATCCCCAGCAGAATGCTTAGGCAACCACTGCCCCACCCCACCTGACCCAGCCCAAGCCATGCCGCTCCAGGCGGTGTATCTTGTGGTTCCCCAGCCCCTGTAGAGCACCACACATGACAGCAGTAGCAGCACCGTACACCCCCAATCTCTGTACAAAGCCGCACATGGCGGCAGTAGAGGTTCAGATGCCCCCAATCCCTGCATGTCCGCTCATGGTGGCAATAGAGGTTCAGATGACCCCCCGAGCGCCCAGACAATGCCACTCGTGGCAGGACTAGACTGCAGGCAACACCCTCCCCAGCCCCAAGCACCTGGTACAGCCGCCACCCGTGACAGATGTGCAGACAGACCCCCCCCATGCCCCCCCAGCATTTAAAAGGCAACTAGGCTTCCAATTTTGTATTAGAGTCTTATCCCCAGATTTATACTGGAATTTTATTAAACCCCGGTTAAAATTATCTGTCACTAGATGATGATGTGTGATTTCATTGAACAACAATAAAAGCACATCCACAAGCTCTGTTTGGAATTGAATATAAAATTAAATTGGAAGGCCATCCAGGCCCGGAGAGACATTTCTCTGTAATCCTTTATTAGTCACATCAATTTCAGCCTTGGAAAGGGGATGTAACACATTTAGATTTTCCACGTCTCAGACTGAGATATTGAAATTGGATAAAAAATCTGCTACATCTTGTTGGTCAGGCAAGACATGGGAAGATAAGGAATTAAAATAATCCTGCATTATTTGTATCATAGCAATAGGGTCTGATGTCAAGGTCCCATTAGCATCTCATAAGACAGTTAGATCCGTGTTATCCACCCATGTTTTACAGGCACTACACAGGTCCCCAGTGGGGGATTTTACTATCCCATAAGTCAATTCAGCCTGAAAGGTAGAATTCCGGTCATACTGCAGCCACTTCGTCTGAAGTTTAACATTATCAGTTTGTAAGGAAAAATCTCCTTTGGACATTTTTGTTAGGGAAAATAAATATTGAAGATGCTGTCTATAAGTCAGGTACTGAAGAAATGTCCATGTCTAAACACGTTTACCACATGTTTGAAAACAGTGTTGGAATGCAAGCTTTGTATCATCCCACCATTCCTCCACTGTGTCATACAGGCACAATAATGTTTTCCTGACTCGTAATAGATCATTAATTTGATGTTGTAAAACAACATCTTGTAATACCGACATATTAAGCCGCCACCTACAAGGGGTAAAGCCACTAGAAGGGAGATGACCCACAGTTAAACAAAGCAAAACATGGTCAGGAAATTCAGTAGGGATCCTATCAATATCTGAGATTGGAACATTAGGGGAAACAAACCAAAAATCAATCTGAGACTGTACATTTCCTCTATAGTAAGTGGCACATGGGGCTTTCCTTAATATCGCATAAGAGTCTTTCAGTCCCGCCACCTCTAAACAATTTAACAAAGCTCTGGAGCCACAATAGGTTTTTTTGCCCTCCAAAGATTTAGTTTTAACATCAATCGGGCAACTAAATTCCCCCCCCATGAAAAACAAGGCGTTCAGTAGCCAAAAATGGCTGAATCAGTTTATTCTATTTATTTATTTAGCTTTTGTTAAGTGCACTGGCCAAAAAATTACTATTTTCAGGCATGACCCGGGACAGTACAAAACATAATGAACATAAAAAACATTTTACAGCCACAGAGCAACCAATTACACTTTGCAGTGTAGAGAGTAGTATACAGAAATACAACATTAGGAGATAGAAAATGCAATAATAACTAGCAAACATAACGATTAGTATCATAGTGAGAGACAATAATAGTAGTACAGCATTAGGAAAAAAAACAGTGATATAAAAGCTGACAGGGCAGTCGGTCAGCAGTGTATGTTATACTTCCAAAACCCTAGATGATGAAACATGTGATACGGTGATAGGAGATACAACTAACAAAATTTACATTGGAGGATTTGCCTAAGAGGGGACAGCAGAAGGTCAGCAACCAAAGAAAAGTAAGTCAGGTAAGGGGAAGGAGAACTAAGTATGAAACAGTGCCACCTGATATAAGCGGTGGTAGGTAAATGCAAGAGGAAAGGGGAAGATCAGAGGCAGAGGGCTAGATTAAAGGTAGAAACAGATAGATATATAAGTGTTAAGTAGAAAAGAGAGGCAGGACAGTCAAAAGGTGCCAAAGAGGTCAGAAAGCATGATTGAGGAAGGGTGCAGGCTAGCCAACTGAATCTATCACGTAGGGTCAAAACATGTACAAGGGTCAGTGCTCGATACGTATTACCTTAACTCTTTTTTAAAGACTTGGTGAGATCCAGCCTGCCTAAGTTCTAAGGGAAGTGTATTCCAAAGCTTAGGAGCAGAGTGTCTGAAAGCACCAGCTCCTTTAGTGGTATGATACCTGGGAATGTTCACTAGTGATCTGTCAGCTGAACTCAGTCCACGAGAGGAGATGATGGGGATAAAATACTCAGCAAGTGATGTAGGGGTTTTAAGCCTAATTATAGAATCAGAAAGAAAGCCAAGATAATATTGTCTAGATGCAGTAGGGGAGAGCCAGCCAAGGTCCTTGTAGAGTTGGCAGTGGTGCTTGAGTCGAGAGGATGAGGATGCATAGCGACAAATGTTGTTATACGTGACTCCCCATTTCAGGAGGGAGTTTTTTTGTGCAGCCACAAGGATGGGAGCACAATATGTTAGTATAGGGAGCAGGATCCCCCTAGCAATGGCCAGTTTAGCAGATGGAGAGAGCATATAGCTAGTCTTATAAGCAACCCCCAGTTTACTATTTACTGCTTTACAGGTGGATTGAATTTGAAGATTTAGATCCAGGGATTGATCCAGCAGAACCCCAAGATAATTAAAAGATGTGACAGATTCAAGTTTTGTGCCTTCAAGGTCATGAACCATCAGGGGTACAGAACAAGTCCTGAGTTTAGGAGCAGAGCCTAGAAGCATAACCTTTGTTTTCTTTGCATTTAGAATCAGTTTGTGGTTGTAGAGCCAGTTTTGAATGTTCTTGAAGTCCATTGAAAGGTCTGAATTTAGGTTATCCACTTGTGTAGAGCTGGTATAGATGACAAGATCATCTGCATATAGCGGGGACGAACAATTCTGAAGGGCATCTGGAGCATTGTTTATGAAGAGAGAGAACAGAAGTGGCCCCAGTATAGAACCCCGAGGCACACCAATGTTTATTGCCGCACAGTCCGATATTGCTGAGCCAAATTTCACAGTTTGTGATTTGTAGCGAGGTAGCTAGTGAGCCAGTTTAAGACTGGCATGGAAAAACCCAGGCTACATAAACCAGACAGCAGCAGGGGATGGTCAACCAGGTCAAAAGCCTTTGTAAAGTCGATAAAAACTGCCCCAGTCAGGAGCCCAGAATCCATATTTGAGAGTATGTTGGAGGTGAGTTTTAGTAGAGCAGTGGACGTCCCATGATTTTTCCTGAAACCGTGCTGTACATTTGAGAGAAGGTTAAATTTTGCAAGGAAGTCCACTGTTTGAGTGGCAACAATCT
Organism: Neoceratodus forsteri; assembly: GCA_016271365.2. Classification (NCBI taxonomy): domain Eukaryota; kingdom Metazoa; phylum Chordata; order Ceratodontiformes; family Ceratodontidae; genus Neoceratodus; species Neoceratodus forsteri. Next base: position 188,869,028 of record JADMNL010000031.1, read on the forward strand.
TCTCCAATATTTTACACAAGACCGACAGAATAGCTATGGGCCTGTAATTGTTGATGTCCTTCTTGTCACAATTTAAAGAGCTCAACCCTATCAGATTTTATCTGGGGAGCATACACGCTGAAATCAAATGGCAAGCATATTCCCAAAACATGCCATCAAGAATTAACAATCGCCCAGGTACTACGTCCATCAGTTTATGCAAATGAAAATGGTGACCCAGAAATAAAATCCCCACCCATCTGCACGATCCAACCCAAAGGACCAGTAAGATGGGCCCCATAACCAAGTATTTTTACATTGGGCCAACGATGAAGAATTCAGCATCCACTTTTCCTGAAGGAAAAAAATATCAGCCAGTAGTTGATGTAATAATGAAAACACAGCCTTCCTTTTAACCCCATTATGAATGCTACAAACATTTAAAATAGCTAATTGTAAGGCCTTCATCAGTTAACAGGGAACAAAAAAATATGACATAAAAATCAATGTAAACTGTCCCCTTCCTCTGTCTCCAAATGTTTTTTCTTTCTTAGTTTTTTCTACCATTCAAGAAGACATGTGGAGGCAAAGTCTGAGAGGTGATGTCCGAGTCTGATTCCTCCATCTCAGTGTCCCCCCAAGCCGGCGAGGTAGACAGAGTTTCAAACTTATTCTCTAAAGGAAGAGCTGGAGTGTAAACAACTCGAAGCTGGGCACTTTGTCTGCGACCAGAGGTCTTCCATTCTGGGGAAGGGGGATAGTCCCAGTAGACTGGTCAGGCAAAACAGTTGAAACAGGTTCCGAAGTATGAGCCAAGATCCGAGAAGGATCAGAAATAGGAATGTCAGGTTCCACAAATTCAGATGTTGTGCTACAGTGAGGCAGAGAATCTGAAGGCTGTTGGGCAGTTGTGCTCATGTACAGATACACCTGAGAAAGTCTGGGCAGAATCCACAGGTGAAGGATTTGACCTTTCATCCTCAGACTGACCTCCTGCAGCAGAAGAAAAAGGGGGTTTTGGGGGTATCACGTCTGGGAGGACATGGGACCAAAGAGACTCTTTGTGCCCCTGTCCGCATACATTTCAGTTGTGCTTGCCGGATAATGTCATCCTGGTTGAATCCATCTTGCTTGTTGTGTGCAGCCCAGAGGCAGTTATGGAACACATGCCCCCTACCATCACATAAGTTACAGTGGGTGACATTCCTGCACTCAGTACTAATATGATCATATTCACCACATAAGATGCAGCGCAGTTTGTCACAAGAACTCACTAGGTGGGTCTGGTTGCCACACTTGTGACAGGCTTTAGGTTGTCCCACATAAAAGCACACACCTCTGTCCTTGCCAGTAAAGAAACTGTTTGGGAGCTGCATCATGCCAGCGTCCGTGTGTCTTAGCTTCACTTTAAAATGCCACCCCTTAGTCCAAAAAGATTCAGAGTCGATTATGGTTTCAGGAGCACTGAGGACCTCACATCGCTTTTGTAGCCAATGATGGATATCCTCAACTTGTATCCTCTTTGTACGGAACATAAAAGTGATTCATTTAATTACGGGTGTTGAAAGAGGTATGACAAAAAAAAAAGGCATCCGAATGGGGGAACATGTTTTTTGATTGTATTTTGTCCAGAATTTATCTAGGCCATGAGCAGTATTGAAACTAATGTCAAAATTCTCCTCACCAGAGATATGTATAAGGGCATGTACATCAGAGGGGACAAACTGCAAGGACTCCTTAATTAAACATTTGCCCACATATTCCCGATCAGGTGGCATGTCCAGACCCCCCCCGCCCCGGTATCGGATCCAAACAGCATCTCGCCTAGGCAGTGGCTTGGAACGGTCAAACAAATCAAAAAGACGAGGGCTCTTCCGTTGATTTTGAACATTCTCTTCCCCACCTGAGGGGCCATGTGCATCATCCAGATGTCCACCCTGAGACTCCTCAATACTCTGCAAAGTAGATGGAGTTTGTAGCCCAACTCGTTCAGGCCTCTGATCCTGAGTAGTAGTTCCCAAAGGGATGGTATCAGCATCTACTGCTCCCAAAGGGACACCCGTGTCAAGGTTCTCATTCTGAACAATAGGTTCACCCTTATTCACCGCCGAGGTGGAGGCAGTATCGTGTCCATTACTTTTGTCTGGGTACTCTCCCCTGTGTTGCTCCTCAGGCAGAGTCTGAGCAAAATAAGGGTTAGACATCAAATGGTTTCCACCAGGACCCTCAGGTTGCACGGGTGGGGCACAATGAGAACCATCAGGGGGTAAATTTAGGTCAAAACTGGTTCAAATGTCTGAGATGCAGGCATTATAAGTGCATCTGAAGAGTGTCCAGGAACAGCAAAGTTTGTAATGTCAGAAACTGAAGCAGAATTTGGGCCACTGACCCACTCACCCATAGCAGTCTGAACCCACCCAATGCTTAGCAGTGCCTTAGTAGGAGTCCAGTCCAAGTACAAAAGTTGAGACTGCACACCAAAAGCCTCCTTAATCCTCTCACGGGCAGAAGGTAAACACGGGGGACCAGGGGAACACCAACTTCAAAACTCGATCACAGTGAGTCCTTCCCTTGTATTTTTTTCCCCAATTGAAATTTTTTTTTTCCATCTAACACCTTTTGTTCCAGCTTTTTTTGCAAAGCTGATTTCTTTGATTTAAATCAGAGTTTCTCCATTTGTACCGTACCATCCGCAGTCTGCATAGTCTCCTTTGCTAGGTGAAATTCTTCCAAAAGAACCTCCATGTCTGACGCACCAGGAAAGTCCTCACTCTCCAAAGCAGGGTCTTCCAAAATCACCAGCGCTAATCCAGGAGCTTGTTTCAAAACGACAGTAGTATCCACAGCATTCTCCTTCAAGTCACAGGCTGGGAGGGAGAACAGCTCCCCAGCCTGTCCAAATTCCTCCTCCATTGACTCCAGGGCAGCCATCTTGGACACAGGGCCAATAGTGCCCCCTGCCAAGAGTACAGGAATGTTTTAATTTATGATTTAAAGGTAAATTACATACAAAAATAGTGTTATTTCATACAGAATCGTAAGGAAGAAAAATGGAAACATAAATAAATATTTCATCATACATTAACCCCAAACTTAAGTAAAAAAAAAAAAAAAACAGTAACTAGGCTCCCCCACTAAAACAGTAAGGAACCCCCCGTGTCCTGGCCAAATTTCCCCATTCACAAAAATACCAACAAAAGCTTACTCTGGTTCTGTATGTCAGTTTGCATCTGTATCTTCCCCCCTCCCCTGGAACCAGGCTGAAAATAGGCAGAATTGCCTAGTCCTCCTTTCCCAGTCAACAAAAACTGAATGAATGAATAAATAAATACTAGACACAATGGGCTTTTCCTGACCTATTAAGCTATTGCAACTGCTTGGGCTAGAGAGCACTCGCGGGACCCTAATGCGTATACCAATCTGCCTCCCCTGCACTCCTTTCTCCTGACCGGTTCCTGGGCTGGAAACTACCGGACTTGCCCCTGTCCACGCTATGCCTCTGTAATGTTACAGAGTGCCCAAACCATTACCTCAACGGTTTGCATTTACACCTGTAACATTACAGAAGGTGTTTTCGTAACCGTTAGTTAAAACCATATAGAGTGGTTTCAACAGCGGTTATGGGCTCAGATGCGCCTTGATAGCGTTACGGGCATAGTGGATCGCGCTACCATCCCTAGTCAGCGGGAGCTGCATCGTGGGATCGGGTGCCGCCGTAACGGTTGCTCAGATCCCGAAGTGTGGACTGGCAGTGCCAGTCCTGTAATGGACACCACGGCAGTGTGGACACACTGCACCGTTCCCCAGTTGTAACGGTTTCTATCCGTTATGGGGTCTGAGCGGCATAGTGTGGACGGGGCCTTAGTGTTCTTACAATGTTTGAATTCTCCCCTGCCAGATTAATTGCTAATTTGTTACCACAGCCCTTTTCTTTAAATCTTTGTTTGGCATATGTCAACAAACTCTCTGTATTCCGTACCCTACAGGTCATACATCACACAAAAAAAAGACTGCAGCATGCACTCAGGGTTGCCAAAAGTGATAGAACAATTTATTTACTCAACAAAAACACCACAGCCGAACACTGAGCTAGCCCCAGTGCTTTGAGGTGCTTTGCCTCTTTCTCAGGGGGCATGGAAGAGGCAGAGCACCTCAAAGTACCGGGGCTGGCTGGGCTGCTCGCTGTGGTGCTTTTTGCCACGTAAATAAATTGTTCTAGTACTTTTGGCAACCCTGAGTGCACGCTGCAGTCTTTTTTGTGTGACAGCTGGATTTGCTCATTTGCGGCTGCACCGGGCTTATAGAGCGCTCTGCTTTTCATCACCCTATGGGTCATATACCTGGGACTTCTATTTGGACTACACCTGTTAACATTTTGTCCTAATTAGGGCTATCTAGACATTGTTTTACAGTTCAAGATACACTCCTGCAGTAGCTGAAATTCTGAGGTGGAGCTACGGACTGCATCTCAATTTCCGTGCAATTTATACAGGTTTTCTGACAACCCCCACACACACACACACACACAATCCTAGTTGTTGTCAGGTTGACCAAAACACGGTTTTCTTTCTCACCCTTTTCTTATTCTGTGTCTGGCTGTGGGTCCCTCATACTGTACCCTCTCAGTCCAACTAATAATTTCACATTCAGCCCTGGGTTCACATTATGCCCTTGCTTAGGGAATCTTGACCAGCCAGGCCCTTATCCCACTCCTCTGGTTCTAGTGGCAGAGGACAGATGCTATAGTATGCTCCCTCTGATTACTGGCAGTCTTTTATTCTGGGGGAGCTTACCTGAGTAGTCAGATCCCCAGATGGCAATATTATTTTTCTTCCCACCACCTTGGGTTTTTTTATTATTATTTTATGGTAGTTTTCATCAGTTCTACCCCACCACATGAGCCCCGAGTACACAGCTGTGCGTGCATGTGGAGGCAGCACACCGCCTTTCATGGTGCCAGCTCAGCCCTTCTGCTCTCCTGTCCTGAGCCCCCCCTTCCCATTGGACCTCCGCCTCGGTGGAAGCGGAACTACAGGAGGGTGACGACCCACCCCTACCACCCTCAGGAGAGAAGAGCAACCTACCAGCTCTCCTCAATCCTGCCCCTTCCCCAACACTAGCACCCTGACTGCCTGAGGTCGTTTTTGCCCCCTGTTGTTATTGGCATGTTCTTTTTGTTGTGACTATATAGTCCCAGTGGAATCTCAGGTTCCTTTTACTCCTGGATACACCTCCTGCACCAGCATTTGCTCCCAGTTACCGAGCCTCCTACTGGTGCATCAAGGGAAGGTTAGAAACCTTGCCCCTCCCTTGGAAGCCTATGTGTACATAGTTATCTACTTCCCCGAGGTCTTGTTCTCTGACCTTCTTAGTGTCAGTTCACAGGTTCATTATTTAATTACCTGGTTTCATCACCCCCAGTTAACCCTGATGGTGCACTCCTGTTCTATACCCCTCCTTTTATCTTATTGTTCAGGCCCTATTTATGAGTGCATGGCCTTGTTTATCTACTGTAACAAAAACAAAGCAGAGACAGGTTACTGTTGGGATTAACTTTAATAACACAGGTTATGTGGCAGTATGTTTTTCTGACCACCCCCTGGGGAGGGTGGCTGATGGGGAGGAATTGTGTGGGAAAGGACACTCTGCTGTGTCAGGTCCTTTGGTACTGGTGTCTTTCCTGCTGCTCTCTTCTCGGGAGCCCTTCCGGGGGGTTTGATCCCTCTTGTACAAGACCTTCTTCCCTCCTCTAGTGATTCGGGTCTTGCTTGTTTCACTGATGTCAATTTGTCAATGATGACTCTGGCAAAAATCTTTTCTTAAAACATTACTTGACTGAATAACCATTAAAAGGACAAAATGTAGCTGGCCTAGTGGCACTGAGAGTTGAGGTGCTGGATGCCATATCTCACACCATGCCGGTGACCTGGGTTCGGGAACAGACTCGGATCGCCGGGGGTTGCTCAAGGAGAGGAAGGATTGAGCATCCCACGACTGCTCTCATTCCTCTGGGGAGGGTTTGGGGCATGCGCCGCTCTGCAGCAGCAACTGGCAGAGGCCAGGGGCACTGCAGCTAGCGGGCACACTTGAGGGGGGAGCGAGGCAGGCATCAGCACATCGGTGTGGCACACCATTGCACGACCAGGCTGAAATGGAGAAAAAAGAGGAAAATCACTGGTGGCATGATGATAACCAACTCCCCGCAGGTGCCACTCTTGGGCCAGGCATAAGGTAAGCCCCGGTTATTCTGGGGGATGGGGCTGGTGGAGCCTGTCAGATGGGGGCTGTTGGTGGGAGGCGGAAAAATAGAAAAAAAAAAGGACAAAATGTATTCAGTATCTAAGACAACACCCTACAGAAGTCTGTTTTAAACAAGAATCCCCACTTGACCCCACTGAACATGCTAGGTTACCTTGGGGTGGAAGTTATGTGATACACGCTTCCTCTTACCCTAAAAGTAAGCACAGAGGTGTGGTAATATTTAGCTTCTCTACCCCTTTCCAGCTCTAACAAGCCTGTAGTGACCCAATGGGTTGTTACGTCGTTGTTGAGCCTACTCTTCTAGTCAGAAGCCACTGTTGCAAATGTCTATTTCCCACCAAATTCCATTCTTAGAAAACTGATGGATCTTCTTCAGGGTCAATTGATACGAGGAGGAGATTTTAATTTGGCAATGTTCCCTTGATCTTGATACTTCCCATCACACAAAGCATGGAGCCTCTCCTGTACAATGTTACCATCACTGTAGTTTGGCTAAATTTGGGACTGTGGATGTCTGGTGATGTCTTTTTCCCACTGGTAAAGCATACACATACTTTTCCACCAGGCACCAAAGTCACTCCTGCATTGATTATTTCTTCACTACGTGTGAGTACTTCTCAGTTATTCATGACCTGGAGTATGGTTCTCAGTTACTATCTGACCATCACTTTGTCTCTCTTAAAGTAGTTCTCGGGCCACACCTCGCTCCACGCCGGTGACCCAGGTTCGGGAACAAGCTCAGGCCGCCGGGGACCGGCCGGGGGGAGAAGGCTTGAGCGTCCAACAACAACTCGCCTTCTCTGGGGGGAAGGTGGGTACTTACACTGGCAAGCGGTGACCCCTGGCGGAGGCTAGGGGGTGTGACAGCTGCTGGAGTCACTGGGGCACGATTGGTTAGGGGGCGTAGGCCAAGGGCCAATCAGCTTCGGGGACGGGAACTTGGGGGTAGGACTTTGGGAGCATTGGCGCCTTCGCCTTGATGCTGGGAGCACATAAGTCCGCTTACGAAAATTGGGAAAAGCCCCTTCGGAGTCGGGTAGACTGAGAGCTAAGCCAGGTTCCAATTTGTTGCCGCCTACCCAGCCGGATCAGGTCCTGACGAGACATGAAGGTTCGGGGGTGCCCCTACCCTGACCCCGCGCAGGGGGTAAACCGCAGCATGATGGAGAATTCCGACCGGTGAGTGGGACGGGGGTAGAGACAGGCTCAATTGGCTCTCCTGAAGAGGCGACTCCGGAGGGGACGGGGGAGAACAAATAGGAATTTCCAAAAAAAAAAAAAAAAAAAGTAGTTCTCGGGAAAGAATAAAAAACTTCTTTCTGACATGTTAACAATTCCCTTCAAGGATGAACAGTTTCATAGGTTAATTAATGACCATATCGCTCAGATTATTAGTGACAATTTGTCCCCAGATGTAATGGCTTTGATCCTTTGGGACACCTTGAAGGTGGTCCTCGGAGGGGAGGTCATTTCATACACCACACCTAAAAAAATGACAACAAACCAAAAAGTGTAGCTCTCTTCTCGATGAATTACAGCTCTACCAGTTGCTGTGCTCTAGCAGTGACAGAGTCATTACAGAAAACATCAAGTGTTTGAAGAGGGACCTTCAGGTCATAATGGACTTTCAGGTCCAACAGGCAGTGCCAGAGGCTTGTGGGCACGACATCATTCCGCTTGTGTTTTACAACTTTGCAACCCCTTGTTTGGGGAGCTGTTTCATCAGAATACTCAGATCGCAGCCATATTTTGAGAATACTGCTGGTAACTCTACGCTGACATGGGTCCCGCTACTCCAGAACATGTAGCCCTCTATTCATAGAGTCTCACATCTCAACTCTTACAGCCCTGATAATGCAAGACAAGAGCCCTTTGGAGCTCCAATCAGCAAAAACACTGGATCCAAGGAAGAATGCACTGTCACTACACACCTACCCACCCCATGGAATTCTGAAGACCACACCAGACAGTTGATCCCCCAAGTCTGTACCTCCCCATGGACCCACCCCCCTGGGATGCAAATGTGCCCCGATGTTCTATCTGTCTCCGTTTGTTCACAGCGGTCACCATTGCACAGACCATCTGACATACCCTGAGTGGCGGACAAAAGAGTATGGTTCTGCCTTCTTGAAGTGCTGCAGTGTCAGAGCACTGTCAGTAGGAAAGACAGCAGCAGTGTGGCTCATAAGTCCATAACTGAAACTGAACTGACACAGTGACCCCCCTCACCCCTCCCACATCAGTGACAGACACAGAGAGTGACATTGGTACCAGAAGTGGGTCCCCGACATACTCAAGAGAATGGCTGTCATTTGACACACACTATCTATCGCTTTTCAGTGAAGCAGCAACATGTGCTCCAACCCATTAGTCACACACATGAGCCAGCCAAGGAGTTTCCACCTGAGATGCCACGTATCAGTGTGAGCCTTGAAATGTGCGGCCCTCACTGAGTAGTAGCTGCCTGTCTGCCTCCCAGTCCCCCTCACATACATATAGTCCCTGATCCCCGTAGCCATTGACTCGGCATGCACTGTGAGGAGTGACGTAGCAGTGAGCTGATGCGCCAGTCATCATGGAACTCCCGGCTGCCCAGCATCTGTCACCTCCCAGCCAACCACCATTCCCCGAGTAAGCAGCATCAGTCAAGTGCCGCAGCTGACGGCACACAGAGAGTAGCACAATGGAGCCAGTCAGCTGTGGACAGAGTAACAGTGACAGGGAGTGCTCTCCCACTTCCCTCAGAGACAGCGACAGTAACCGTGTGCCACACCTCCAACATTACAGGCATCCACGCGTGGCAATCGGCCATAGAGATGGTGCCCGACAACTGTGTGGTTGTTACAGTAGGCAAAAGCACATAGGCACATAAGAAAAGCATTGGCAGAAGGGGACCTTGCGATCCATCTAGTCTGCCCTAGAAACTACCCCCTTCTTATGCAGCCTTTCTCCTAACTTGTCCTTTATGTCTGTCCCATGCGATAAGAGCATAAGAAAAGTGTCACTCAAGTAGGCTCTCTTCCTTTCTCCTTCTTGCAGATGTGCGGCCCCTGCACCCCTGATGACAGCAGTTGGTGTCCTAGTCATGGGAAATCATTGGGGCTGAAGTGGGAGTACAGAAATGCGCTGTACAGATGGAGACCAAAAGTGACAGACACAAGCTAGTAGGAAGACGGAGCAGCCGTGCTGAGCTCCCTATCAGGTAAGAGACAGACACACCGAGTAGCGGGCGTTGGGGGGGGGGCTCGAGAGTCTAGAGAGTCCAACTGCACAAGCATTCTTCCACATTTACTCCTTGTTTCACAAGTTGGGCATCCCATGGTAACAGCCACCCTTTGCCATGCCTGTGTTTTCCAACAGCAGAGTCTACGTGTGTGTGTGGAGACATGAAGTGTTGTAGGGACAGTAGCAGAGTATATTATTTTATTTTTTATTATTTTAGTCTTTGGTAACCGGGTAAGGCCCACTAGGCACAAGTGCCTGTTTTCAGGAGCAACCTGGGAGCATTGGGCGGTTAAGTGACTTGCTCAGAGTCACACAGTATGCAAGTGGAGGTTGTGAGAATCAAACTCGGGTCTGATCTGCTGAATGTATCAAGCTCATTCACACCTTGTTCCTCTAACCTCTAGGCTATACTGCCAGCCCTATTATGCACAAGAAATGTCACAGAGCATGTCAGTACTGTCCATGTGACATTTTTATGTGCATAATAGCAAACAGCTGTGGATTTTTCCCTAGGGACTATTTTGCAAGGTGGAAGGATACATCAACTTTTTTGCCTTTAAACAGCAGAAAAATCCCTTTTGTTTCCTTTTTTTCATGCTTCTGACATAAGCCATGTTATAAGTGCAATAACCTCTCCAGGATGTGGGTTTATAGGCTTTTAATGCACGCCTGGGGTGCTGTGAGGAGTCGGGCACTCGGCCTGTGGCCTTGAGCCTCGCAATGCACCCTAGGCATGCATAAAATGCCTATAAACCCACACTCTGTCGTGGGTTATTGCTTACTTATGCCACCCTAGCCAGCATACTAAAATCATGTGGCTAAGACTCTGATACACCCTCCTTCTGGTATTTTGCACTATGCTTTGTAGCTTAGTCTTTTAAAATGCAGTTGATTGTTAAATGAGATGGTGTTATAGCATGCAAATTACTTTGTCTTTATATGCATACATTGTAATATATCATTTTTGTTTTAGGGCTTGGGGATTTTGCTGTGTCTGTGTAGTGTAGTGTTTGTGTAGGATTCAAGTTGTTATCCTTTTGTTCTGGTTTTGTATGCTTGTATATTGTTGAAAAGGTTAATAAAGATTATTAAGAAAAAAAAGGGTAAGGAGCCCTCTTCTCCCTCGTTCTACTGACAAACTTCCATCCTTAATGTTAATTACAAGCTCTGTATGGCAGTTTGGGCACATCAGATGGATCATATTCTTCCCTCTTTGCTCCACCCTGACCAGAGTTCATACAGAAACGTCAAACATTGGGCAATGTCCACTGCACTCTCCTGTTAGTGGAATAACAGCCAACAGATCCCCTCAGTTATAATAGGCCTAGATGCAGAGAAGGCTTTTGATAGGGTGTCCTGCTTGGCTAGCAGATATATCTGGAACTTAATTGTGCTAGGTAGGGGTAACCAGTTTGTTGGGGTGTAGAGGGTGCAGCGATGGGTGCGCTCGTCAGTCCCAAACACAAAGCAACAGGCCTTATTGCAGATCAAATTTATTCTGTTGAATTGAGTCACAGGCAGGTATATAGATGGAACTAGGTCAAAATAGCATCGGCATAATAGCACCGACCAAACCGCACATCCTTAACAGCGCGAGCCAGGGCAGTGCGACAATGTGTGTGCTGTTTGAGGGGGGCTCCACCCCCCCCTAAATATAACAAACTCCAGGACAGGCAGCAGAGGATGCATGGCTATTCCAGGAGAAAGCACAGCACACAGATTCCCGAGTGCTGTAACGGGTCGGGCTTTTAAGGACTTGCGCTTTTGTGCGGTTTTGACACCGTGCTATTATACTCATGCTATGTTGACCAGATGCCATGTAGACAGGGAGGCCATAATCAGCAGTGACAGTACTGAGCTTGCCACTATGAGACTGGGCTTCTAGCAGTAGGGTTGTCCCGGTTATGGTACATACAAACCCTTCCAGTGCCCCCCCCCCCCCAATTTTTTTTAGGACTCTGAACAAACAAATCTCTAGGTACTTATGGGAAGGAAAGAAACCCCATATCAGATTCTCTATCCTTCAGCTTCCTAAGCTGCTGGGGGGTTTAGCCACCCCCCATCAGGCAATGTACCATACCACAGCACAGCTCTGCACCATTTTTTGTGGGCTGGCTGAAGACTACAAGGCGCATTGGAAAGCTACTGAATTGTACGAGGAGAAACTTCAGCATTTGAATACAGTTTTATTAAAATGCCCCCCCCTCCCCGCAAACATCATGACTAATCCCTTTCCTAGCAATGTGCTCAGATCATGGAGGAGTGTTCTAAGTACCATTGGACTACGGCCAGCCAGGTATTTATTGTACTTCCTCCCTTACTTATCTACCTTTCTTCCTGCCACACTGAGTCATGTGTACAGAAGGCGGGAGAGGACCTGCATTCACCCGATTGTCCATTTCCTCTCGGAGAGTAACCTTAGACCATTTCCTGAGCTACATGTACAATTTTCCCTCAGACTCAAGGCCATGTTCTGCTGTTTGCAGGTGAGGGACTTCCTAAGGCCATTTTTAGCCCATACACTGGTTAGTGAAGCTACCCCCAAAATTGTAGAAGTCCTACAGATGGCCCTAGATGGCAACCCCACCTTCCCCAAAATTGATTTCTTATCTATATGATGCATTAGCACACTTAAGCATGGATAGTGTGGACTCTGTTAAGAAAGCATAGGAGGGGGACTTAAGCAATATTGAGGAGAAAGAATAGATGGACACATGACTTATATACACTCAATAACAACTTTCCACATATGGAAGCAATTTTTGTGGAAGAATGACATTTGATATTTCTGCACCCCTACGGTATGGTACAAGTACCTCGGGGGAGGGGGTAGCTGTTGGAAAAACTGCGGGATCAGCCCAGCCACACACTGCCAAGCATTTTGACAGTGTCCTGCTTTACAACCTTGTGTTATAGACCTAGGAAATGAACTTTCAGAATCGTATGAGCAGCAGATACATGTACATTTAACTGACCATCTGTTCTTACTTTCTGAGCACCGAGAAGGTGATTACAAAAAATTGTCTCAGTGCCTCCATCCCTATGGTACACCTATGGCAGAGCCTAATAATAGCAATATACAGGGTGGAGAAAATCTCTGCCCAATTGAACCACAGGTTCGATAAATTTGAATTATTCTGGAGACACTGGGTGCTCTATATTATGACTCCAAGGACAGATTTTGTTCCATAACTAGAATAGTTTGCCTGGTACCTTCTTCCTCACTGTATTGTTTGTACCATTACTAGCACTGTACCTGAAGTCTTCTTTAATGCCAGAATATAACCCTAAATCATGTCGTCACAGATGTAGCTTATGTTGTATGTTGTACTTTGTACTGTACATTATGAAAAAGGTTTTACAGAAAGAGTTAAAAAAAATACAATATTTTCCAAAATGATTACAGATAAGTCTGTGCTGGATGTATCTAACTAGTGAACTCTCTATCAACCAGCATGAATATCAAAGAGGGAAAACAGTTATGCATTATCTGATTATTGGGGTCTATTCACAAAAGTTCAGACTGCCTACGCGCTGTGTATGCGAGGTATGTAGGCAACCCTAAGTTGGAATGCCATGCAACGGTGGTCCAACAGATCCCTGGCAGCATTCACAGCTGGTGTGCGAGCCCAGTGCACATTCAATCCCCCGACTACCCAGATAGCTACGCGCCACAGGTGGTCCGGGGGCATGAGAAGGGGATGTACCTGTACTCTGTGCCATTCATTAAGGCGTGAAGTTGGTGTAGAGTTAATGTGGGGTGTTGGGCTGGAGGGGCATGAGTTACGCGAAGGTGAACCCTGCCATAACTGCTATGTGTCCCCCCCCCAAATGGAAACCCACCAGCAGCAGCAGCGGACCAGTGACCCCCACCACACTGCTGTTGCAGCCCACTGTGCTGACAGGGAGGGATGGGGGCAGCCAGTCGGGCACACATCTGTGGTGTCCATAAAATTGAGTCCCATGCCTTCCTAGGATCCCTTGCACATGTGCAGCAGGGGATCCACTGTGGGACCCAGGACAGGTATCCCACTGAATGCCTGTCTATGCCTCACAATCCATCCATGCACAGCTGCCATCCACCCTCATGTAACACACACTGGGGGCCAGGGCTGTGGACAGGTGCCCTCTGTGTGCTCATGGTTCTGAATACCATGCATCCTGCACCTGTCCAGGGGTACAAAGCTACATGGGCCAGGTACATGCATATCGTGTGTACCGTACGCCCACTTGGGAATAGGCCCCATTATGCATAGCTTACTTTGTGCTCTAGTCACAGGTAAACCACTCTGAAAAAGAAATAAACACTGCACAAATGGTTCCGATGCCTCGTGGTGGAGTTTAGGCACAAAAAGAGCCTGAGGGGAAGGAGGTGGGGGGAGTACCACGAGAGGCGGTCCATCTGTACCACATGGCACCATGTTGAAGTCCTCAGAAGTGCTTTGCAACAGTCCCGACAAAGTAATCATTTTTGTACAGACGACATCACAAGAACCATGACATACGGTTACAAAGTGTTCCAACCATTAACAGTAAATGCCCCAAACACATACAGTGGCGTCCCCCAGGATGAAACCCAATTCTGCAGCATTTTGCAGCACTCTGCAGAATGCTGCAGCATACCTACTGAATAAAGCAATGTAATTTAATGGCAATTAGTCCCTTTTGTCATGCAGGACAATGTGACACTGCCAGGATGAAGTGAATGCCACAGTTTCCTGCATGACAAAAGAGACTAATTGCCATTGAAATTACATTGCTTTATTAAGTACGTCTGCTGCAGCACCCTGCAAAGTGCTTTAAAAGTGGGTTTCATCCTAGGGGACGCCACTGTATCTCATACCTGGTGGCACCCAGCCTGCTTCTTTCTCCCACTGTCCCATTGTTTAGATATTCTAAGCATCTGCTTCTCCGTTGGAATCAGAATTGTCTCCCTGGACAGAAGATTGACTTTGAATTGTACTCAAGATTTTGGCGGCCTTCATTGCATCTGAAAATTGGAACACCTTACCTCCATACATGATCCTTAAACTGGCAGACAGCAAGCGAACGTGGTGCGCCTAAAAATGGGGAGGCAAGCCTGAATGCCATCAAAGCTTTTCCTCCACATCTGGGTGGCATTGCTTAAGTCTGGGAATAGGTGCACTCTGGTGTCCTGCAGTTTAAGTAGGCTTAGGTTTTTGGCAGTCCAGACTATTAGGTCTCTCTTCGTTGATGCACAGAGTTCCAGCAAAATGGTCCAGGGAGTTGGGTCTCATGTAGCTGCATGGGGCCCACTGCCATGTGGAGAGATTCTATAGACTTTCAGTAGTCAACGTCCTTCTCAATGTGAAGTAATTCTTTAAGCCAGTCCTTCAGAAAAGCTTTGGGGTTTTCTCCCTCCCTCCCCTCTGGTTAAACCCAGCAGATGAACATGTGTAGCCCAGGCAGCATTTTAGAGGTCTTCCAGCTGTCTCTTTAACAAGCCCTTTGTTCGTTAAATCCAGTGTGACTGACAGGGTTTTGTTGACATTCTTGGTCTCTCCTTTAGTGTCTTCCTTTAGTGTTCCAACTTTTGTGTGAAGCTGTTTGAGTTGTGAGGAAAAATTCTCCATTTTGTGATCCATGCCCCGGATGGCATGAAGAAAAGCTGCAATGGAAGGCTGAGTTGGGTCCACCTCCCCTGCTCCAGGCGGCTGGTCCTTGCTGCTGCCCACTTTCAGCTTTGTTAGGAAGGCTCCCTCTGCGCTGGCGCCCACTTTATTGCCTTGCACCGTAGCATCAGTCTATGGCTCACAAATCCAATAAAATTTTAGCTCTTCTGATAGCTGGAGAGATGTTCTCTTGAATGCTGCTGTTTTAAATTGGAAGTTTAGCTTTTAAAAGATGAGTCATTTGAAAATCTGCTTCCTTCTGCAGTGCTATGCAAAAAGGGTGTTCACAACTCTGCTGCTGGCCATGCCCCATTGTACATCTCAATTAATCATGATCTTGGTTTCCCAGCTGTCAAATACATGTTTTCTACAAGTATTTACGGTATGGAAACCCCCCTAGGCTTCATCCTGGAGACCACTGAGATCATTCTGACATCTATTTATTTTTTCATGAATTTTTATCTTCTGGTGTGGGGCCCCACAATGACTACTACAGTGGCTCCCTCCTAGGACAACCTTTTTTTTTGGTTGGTGGGAGGAGGGAGTTGTTTCCTTTTATTTATTTATTAGCTTTTTATAACCAGGTAAGCATTAGCCAGTAACCCTGCCTATTTTCAGGCATGACCCAGGAGAGTACATAATACAATATTCCAAACAGACACAGGTTGCATACAATCAGAACAAAGACAGCATGCAACAGGTATCCATGCAGGGATAGATGTAAATTATACATACAAGCAAAAACCATCCACGCAGGGATAAGTCAAATCTGGGCAAGCCAGATGAAATTCACGGAGTACTGAGAAGGAGTAGTCAGGGCAAGGAAGATCAAGAGCAGGAGATCAAGCAAGGTTAGATACAGTCACAAGTATCAAGTGCATAGAGGTAAGAAACAAGTGCAGTTTTAAAGGAGGCGTGAGATAAGGAGCACCTTAGGTGGGGAGGCAGGGAATTCCAGTATTTGGGAGTGAAATGAAGGAAAGCTTGTTCCCCCCATTTTGGTGGAGCAGTACGGGACTGAAAGTAGCTGAGCATCTGAGGACCTTGGGGTGCGGGGGTGATGCACGGGGGAAAGCATGGCCCCTAGAGAGTCAGGATGGGGATGTCTTGTCAAGGAGTCCATGAAACATCATAGAGAGTAGGAGCAACAGGAACTAGATGACAGCCAGTGCAGGGCGCAGTAAAGCAAACAGTGGTGTGTAAGGTGAGGAGCCGATAGGGCGAATCCACAAATGTTGTTGTAAGCAGTGTCCCACTTATGAAGAACACTGGCCTGGGAAAGGAGAGGGAGAGCATAATGTAGACTGGGGAGCAGGAACCCCCTAGCTACAGAGATCCTAGCGGCGGGGGTTAAGGAGTGATGCACACGATATGTGGCAGCAATCTTGATGTTAACAGATTTGCAAACCTCATTTATGTGAGAGGAGAAGTCAAGTGCGGGATCAATCTTCACTCCCAAGTATTTAAAGGAGTTAGTGGTGGAGACTGTTGACCTATCAAGGCAAAGCACGCAAAACTTAGGGGACATGGCAGGGACTTTAAACCCCAACTCACAATCCTTTTCTATGCAATACAGTATTTTGGGGCATTACGTTGATATCATTATGTAAGTAATAAGCATGAAAGGGTGTGCATTATAGGATTTTAATGCACACCCCAGACACCCCGGGAAATGCATTAAGGTTTTTTAGCGTAGCATGTCTGCAGTGAGACAAGATTTTTATTCAGTTTCTAAACTGTAATGAGTTAAGTCTGTCCTTTACTTTGACTTTGGATTCAGAACAAATTGATTTTTGTAAACTACCCTTACCGTAAGAAATAGGGAATCGGTATAAATAAAGGGGATGGAACACCCACAGCAGGCAGTACCCTACTGGGTGGTGGGGGATGATAGTGCCCAACCATCCCCTTTAAAATAAGGAATCCTTTATGATCAGTTTGTATGTTTCAGAAATAATTGCTCAAGCCTGGCACAATTTGATTGAGAGGCTCAAGAACACCACAGTGTTCCTACAAAGAGGTTGTTCTGTCTTGCTGTTGCAGCAGGCTTAGTGCAAAGCAAGAACCCTTAACAGAGGAAGCCTTTTGACCCTCAAGAAGTGGGATGATTTTGATTCATTAGGGGTTTGCTTTGTTACTGAGTTCAATAGGCTGACGTTGAGGATCATAGGAATTGTTTTTTAATGTACTGTACTTTGTACTCCTTGCTGCCCCACCGGCCCCCATCAGTCCAGCCGTCCAGCCCAGCCCTGTCAGCTGCTGTCTCCGGGACGAACCTCCACCTCGCAGTACTACCAAGAATAATCCCTCATGGGAAGGGCTGCTAGCACTTACACCCCCCCCCCGGCATGGTTCAGTATTGGTTGACGAGGGAAGAACCCATTTGGTGGTGCGGGACCTGCAGTGGGTGGTGGAATGCATCCTGCTTTGGTTGGGTGTTTTCTGTTTTTCTGCCCCACTCCCTGACATCGGGAAGTCCTTGCTGATGCATCACGTTATGCAGCCAACGCCCCCTCCCTCAGTTCATGGTTCCAGCTGCACCACCACTTGTGGTCACTCAGGTGGAGGAGTTGCAGTGGAGACAATACTCCCTCCCTTCCCGGAGGACATAGAACACTCAGCCATCCTCCCCCTGGATGGCCCTCCAACGACCCAGACTTGTTCCCAAACCCAGGTCGTTGGCATCTCATGCAGTAGGTAGCACTATGGCAATGCTGGCAGGCTGATTCAGGGATTATAGAGATTGTATCCATCACTGGGAAAGTTTAAAAGGTGATTTGGATCTTTTTCAGACTTTAGGACAGCGACCAATGGATACCTGTAATGGGGGCAAAAATTTAAGAGATCTGAGTACATATACAGTATTTTTTTTTTTACATGCCCTGCACCTACATCAAGTATGTCATGTCTCCCATCCAAACATACTGGGTGTTTTCACTGTGGTACAGGTAGTATTTTTAGACACTGCACTCAAGGCAGTGAATTTGTCCCCCCTGATGGCAAACACAAGGTTGAAATGGGACAGTTTATTCGTTGACATACACTATTTGTGGTTCCTGAGATAAAATGCTCTTGTCCCATGCTGTTCATCAACAGAATGATTCATCCACTTAAAAACTGCATATAGGAACATGCTCATTCAATTACCCAGGCACAATCCAACACCTCTCTTGGCCAATGTTTTCAGAGTTACTGTCACTGTAACCCAGAATGTACTGTATGCAGTGCATGGGGACTGGCCATGTGAAAGCTCCAGAAAGAAGGAGGGGAATACCAGCCCACCGGTACAGGGGCAAGGTGCTGACCTGCGATGCCGAAGACCCCGAAACCAGGTTGCCGGAAGGCCGGCCAGGGGAGAGGGATCAAGTGTCCCATGACTGCTCTCCCTCTCCGGGGTGGGGGTGGGAAGTGCATTCAGTGCAATAGGGACACCTGGCGGAGGCCGGCGCACCACGCACCAACGCCAGCACCGCCGGGATGGGGCAGACGCTGTCATCACTGCACGCCCCCACCCAACGTATACCGGAAAATCTTGCAAGTTGGCTGCATCCATGAAGCCAGCCTCCAGCTTCCCTTAGCCTCTGGGCTGGCTCCCCAGTCAGTTACTGGTTTCCGGCACTATAGGACCCGGTGCCATGACCAACCCACCTGAAGTAGGCCAGGGTTTCAGGGAAGGGGCGGAAATGGAGTTAGAGTGCAGAGGTCCATGATCGAGTGGGTGATCTGCGGCCAACTACGGGGCAAAAAGAAGAAAATAAAAAAAAAGGGGGATAGAATCGTGACACTCGTCTACTGGGAGGCAAGGTGGATTTTTGCCTTGCATCCCATGGGTCTCAAAAATCTCAGAATTGTGCCCTTTTTATAAATAGTAGATCTGTTGTCCCTTTATGTTTAAGGTTCTGTTTCATTTAATGCTGTTTATTATGTATACATTGTTTTTACTTATGGTACTGGATATGTTGTATTCAAGCTTTGTCATCTAATTATTTGTTTTTCTTTACTTTTCAGGATCAACAAATATGCACACTTTTCCGGTGTTCATTTTGGTTGCATCTTTCTGTCTCTTCTTGATCTTGCTTGTTATAAGTTAATAGGTTCACAGAGGGGTGTCTCTTACAATATAAGAGAAATCTTGTGTGAGGTTTGGGCGAGAGGACTGCAAAATGAAGCTGATTGTTTCTGGATGCCAAACCTCATGAGAGGAGTCTCTTAAACCATAAGAGGCACCCCACATTGGTCCCATTAATTTATTATAAATCATTCAAGTTAACTACAGTAATTTAAATTAAATTTCAGGTATTTTCTTTTTAATTTCAAAAGTTAAATGAAGCTGCCCTCCCCGGGCTGTGATGTGGAATGCTCTACTCCTAGTGTTCCTGCACGAGATACCACTGGACACAGGATAAGAGGTGCAATGGCTTGGAGCTCTGAATGGCTGAAAACACGGAAGGGATTTATACTATGAAGCACAAGCCTTACTCAAAACTTATATTATATGAGTAGTTTGGCACTGTTGACTGAGCACTAGATTTTATTTAAGCCAGCCTTTTGATGTTATCACACCTTCATCTATGCTTGGGAATGGAAATAATCTTTATCCTCTAAATTCACTGTGGCTGCTAACTACTATACACCTTAAGTTTGTTGTTAATACATCTGTAGGAAGCATGACATTTAGGCATGATTATTGAGATTTCCTGTTTCCTCACTATCTTTTTCTACTGTAAATAAATACTGTCAGATTTTCTTGTTTTTCTTTTACGAGAAGGTTCCGTCCCCTGCTAATCACTATATTTGAGAACCTTATACTTCTATTATTCTGGTGTTTATTGGTGTGTTTTACATATTTAATTATTTAGATTCTGATTGTACTCACTGTGGGGTGAGTCACACATTCTGCAGTATTTGGTTCTTCAGCAGACGTACAAGTTATTGTCCCTTCACTGACACCTGTATAAACTGACTATATATGAATTTCTTGGAGATATTTACAACTGTTATAGAGTTATCCTAAGTGCTAGATATACTGAATACATACAACTTTTATCACCACCACTGAGTGTTAATACCTATATAACTCACAAGTGGTGAAACCATGAGTTAGTTATGATTAGTTCTTACCACTAGTGTGGAGTTCAATGTGATAGTCTACTGTATTACGCTCTGTATTTGATATGTACTACATTGTTTCTAAGGCTTTTATTAGTGTTTTATCTTTGTTTAGCTTAAAACTGCCTTTCCACTGCAAATTCTCAATCTGTCCAATTGATTGTCTTTGAGGGTATCTCCATAGATAACCCTATAGCAATTACCATGTATTTTTACTTATTCTATGGACCCTGTACCTTACACTCTGTCTAATTGTAACATGTTATTCTTCCTTGTTTTCCTTCATTCTGTGACATAGAACCTTTGTAAATGAACTACTGGCTCAAAAGTTGCAATTCCAAAATTTAAATAAATAAAAATAGAAAAATGTGTTGCTTTTCAGTCCTCTCTTTAGAAACAGGCTGCTATAGTAGCTAAGGCTGAATCACAAGCCTATGAGCTACTACTGCTACAACTGACTCTCCCTTTCTGTCTCTCCCAGTCTACACTGCCAGCATATACTGCTGCCCTGGCACACCAGCAGCATCCGTCACCGACCTCCTCGTGCAAATCTCCTCTCTAACCTCTACTGGAGAGCTATATATTATGGGAGACTTCAACCACAATTGGCTAGCTCCATCCCTCAACAAAGCCCGGACTGAAATATCTGCGCTAAACCTCTCACAAACTATCACCGAACCCACCCATCTAAACTACAAAACTGGTAGCCACTCACTATTAGACTGGGCTTTCACCACCCACCCCTACCAGGTCATCAATTCCGGACTACTCCCTGACTCCCTGAATGACCACCATGTTATATACCTAACGGAAATCCACCACCCCAAATCCCCCCAAGTTCCTAGTCCAGCTCATAGAAATCCTTAATCTCGCCCCAGTGCTTGAGGGCTTAAGGCTATCAAGCTGGGACACTTCTTCCATATTCTGCTCCATAGACAATGCCTTCTTACACTTTTGAAGCACGTTCCTCAATGTCTGGGATGCACATGCCCCACTGCGTCGCACCAGGGTACGCAGCAACCACCTGCCTTGGATCACCCAAGAACTTATAGCGTGCCAAAATGCCTGGGACAAAGCTTGGAGAACACATAGAGCTTCTTGCCTCCCTCAGGACTTCACCATATACCAGAAGCTACGGAACAAGTGCACCAGAGCTACTCATCTAGCTAAAGCAGAATACTTCAGCTCATCCCTCCAGTCTCACTTAAATAGTCCATCCAAATTCTGGAAGGTCATTCACTCCCTCTTCTCTCCACCAATCAGGAATCCCACTCTGCTCCTAAACATAAAGAACACCCTTATCTTGGATCCAATTGCAGTAGCTGTCAAATTCAACTCATACTTCTTCTCATGTGCCTCAACTCTCCTCTCTTCTCTTCCCTGCCCACCACTGCGCCTCTCAGTCCTCCCGCAGGATTAAAGAATATGCACAGCCTGAACACCTTCTCCTTCAAAAATATCTCACCAGCTGAAGCCCAGAGGCCCTTCTGACTCTCACCCTATCAAAAGGCAATTCCCCGGATGATCTGGACACCAAACTCCTTTGCCTCTCCACCCCTCACCATAGCGACCCCCCCTTACCAGGCTCCTAAACCTATCCTTTGCCACTGCAGCTGTCCCCCAGACATGGAAGCATGCCATCATCATTCCCCTCCCTAAAGGGGGTGCCACCACCTCCACCTCAAATTACCACCCTATCTCTCGCCTCCCAACTCTTGCAAAACTACAAGAACACCTAGTGCTCGACCAACTTACCTCCTTTCTCTCTGACTCCAATTTCTTCACGCCATTCCAGTCTGGATTTAGGAAGGGACACTCTACTGCCTCCTCCCTGCTAAGGCTCACAGACACCATCCTCTCTGGAATGGACTGAGGACAGATCACCTTGGCTATCTTTGTTGACCTCGCCAAAGCATTCAACACTGTCTCCCACCCCTTGCTCTTATCGTGCCTCTCGGATTCTGGCCCCTCTGATTCAGCCACCAACTGGTTCACTGCCTACCTCACAGGTAGAACACAATTAGTAAAAATTGCAGACGCCACCTCTTGCCCCCTCCCCACGACTACCGGAGTCCCCCAAGTTTCAGTACTCAGACCCATTCTGTTCTCCATTTTCTTAATAACCTCCCGCTAATCTGCTCATCTTCATCAATCCATATATACGCAGATGACACTGTCCTATTCGCCTCCGGGTCATACCCAGAAGAGGTATCAGGAATTCTCCAGGCCGATTTCAGCAAAGTCCAGCTCTGGTTCATCTCCCACCAGCTCTCCTGCAATGCTAAAAAAATATCACCATGATCTTCAGCACTTGTCAACGTCTGTCCAGACTCCTCCTCCCCTCCTTCTGCACACTGGACGTGACAATACTGGAGGACGCCACTCCTTTCTGGTACCTAGGGGTCTGGCTTGACTGTCCTCTACCCTCCTCCGACCACATAGACGCAATCATGAAAAAACTGTGCCCTAAGTTTGGTGCCCTCTATAGGAACCACTGTAGCCTCCCCCCAACTGTTCAGCATGACCTCGTGCAAAAGATAATCCTCCCCTCCTTTGACTACTGTGACATAGTCTATAGCGCCGCTCCCAAATCTACCTTATCCAAACTGGACCCCCTTTTCCATGTCTTCTGCTGTTTCGCTCTTGCTGCCCCCCCCACACCCATCACTGCAACCTCTACCGTTCCCTTGTACTCTTATCCCTAGAAAATCACCGCCTACTGCACTGTGCTAAATATGTCTCAAAATGTTGGCTTGGCGCCTTCCCATCTTACCTCTCCTCCTTACTTTTGTCACCCCCACTCATGCCCTTAGATCCCTCAACTCTCTGCAACTGTTAACCCCCAGGAGGAGGACCACTGTTGGTCAAGCAGTCTTCTCACACCGCTTCCCTAAACTGTGGAATGAACTCCCTCCTCAAATTCACCACTCCTCCACTACCCACTCCCTATCTATGGCCCTGGCAAATTATCACATGGTAAATTGTTCCTGCACTTGATACCTACAAGTGCCCCCCTCCTGTTTCTCCCCCAACTGCCTGACCAGCGGCACCTAGCTCACACTTTGGAAGCTGGCTTATCCGAACCAACTACAGCACTTTCTTGTCTTGTGTTCCCCTGTCCTGTCTAATTAGCACTTGATATTCTATGTATTAAATGTCTCTCTGATATGTACTCAATGTGCTACATGCTAGACTGTAACCAATGTTGTTAGCCCTGATCTCCTCTGCAACACTGTAACAAGTACTAAATGTATTCCTATTCCACTGTATGCTTGTAATTGTACTTCAATTAATACCTCCGTGATGTCCCACCTGTTATTGTATTTCACTTGATAAACTGTTTATCTCCCATTGTAATCCCTCCCCCCAGGTCGCATCGGGAGATGAGCATCTTCTTGCTCAGTGTGCCTTTCCTGGTGAAACAATTTCAGTAAATTAATAAATACCTGTAAAATAGTATATGGTGGTATAAACAGTCTTAGCCTGCAATTCACAGTCGACCAACAGATGACTGTCAAACAAGAATAGATATGGTGGGCACAGAGGAAGAGAATAGCTGCAGGCTCAGCTATATATTAATTCTCAAGCAACTGTGCATTACTTGAAAATTAATGTATGGTCACCTGATGGTGCTCAGCCAATCCAACACAACCCTTTCTCTTCCCCATGTTACAAAGAGCCATAATTGATTGGACTGTAAGCTGTCAATGTCAAGAACTCGCAGGAAGTTTTTTGCTAGTTGGGGCTGCCCAAGTTGACATGCCCATGTGCATGTCACCAGCACATATCATCGCTTATATAACGTGGGTGGCCCGCAACTACTTCAGTTCTTTTTCTCTTGTCATCGAGAGCATGAACTTGGGACTAGTGGAAGAACAATATTAGTTTTTATCTGGTAGATACTCCTGTGGTAAAGTCTTCACTAGCTTATGCCAATGCAAAAAAATGAATTTACCATGAAGATAATCACTAACTGTGCATTTATTGCTTGGGCCTGGCCCATACCGTGAACGACTGCAACGTCTGCAAAGATTTCAACTAGGTTACACAGAGACACAGGTGTAAAACTTTGGAGCATTTTCTAGAAAAGTTGGATAAAGCAATGGCAGTGCCTGCCAACTTGCTGTATCTGCCACCACCAGCTAAACTGAAAATGCTGACACTGGATAAAGGGTCAGAATCACCATGAAAGTTGACTAAATTGGCCATCCATTCAGAGTCTTCCCCCATCATCACTGAGAGCATTTGAGCCATCAGGAGTTGCACCACTCATCACTGGTGAGTGGATGATGCTCCCCCGAGCATCATCAATCCAGAGCTCCACTCTCCCAATGGGATGGTAAGTCTACCGATTCATCTGATATACTGGCAAAATGGGCCAGTTCAGCTTCTTTGGGGCCATATCTGGTCACTACTGACCTTTCAGTGCCAAATCTGGTCACTACTGACCTTGCAGATACCCACCTTGTCAATAGTTCAGACCAAATTTCAAAGGTACCAGAGCCTACCACTCTCACTTTGGGGACCACATTGTCAGTTATCATCTTGGTTTTTATTCGCTCCTTCCCAGGCCCCTCACAGCCCCACTCCTTTGGGCTCTCTCATGCTACCGCTTCTCTGCTCAGTGGACCCTACCTCTGCTGCCGTGCCTGTCTCAGCATCCCCCAAGGCTCTGTCAACACTCCCCATTGGTGGTCCGGCTTATCCCTGCTGGGGGCTCCCCGAGCAGAGATGGGAGAGGAGAAAGCATCTGTTACACCATGGATGTTGGTTGGGAGCCAGGCGCGGTGCACTAAGCAGTCAGTAGTAGAAGTCTTACTGAAGGCCGTCATTTGGTGCTGCAGGTGGCCATTTTCTGTTATTTGGGGCCCCATCCTCTTCCCATGTCTGTGGTCATGTCAATGTCATGGGGAAGGGATGCTCTGTGGTTACCGATGCAGCCTAGAGTATCTCCACAAGCCACCACCAGGGGCCACTCCAAGAGTGGTCCACACCAACCCACCCTCCAGGAGGAAAGGCATCCAAAGGAAGCCCTTAAATCCCTTCTGCCGGTCTCCACTCCTGACACCCAGGCTCAGGACACGAACCCGGGTCACCAGCATGCCAGATCATCTTGCTGACACTGTCAACAATGGCACTGTTACTGCCCGTCATTGCAATCTCCGGTGCTGTTCTGGAAAAATTCTCTAATTTGATAGACAAGTTAGTGCCTTCTTTGCCTGAGGCTGTCCCCCAGCTACCTCTTACAGTGCTCCAGGCCTGCTGCCCCTTCCCCCGTGGCCTGCTACTCCTCACCCCTCTTTTGAGAAGGATGATAATGAGTACAACCCTGATCTCCTAGATGATGATGATGATGATGATGATGAGGAACGGTGAGGGAAGAAAATGCTGATCCTCACCCTCTGGGGCTGGAGAACTTAGATGGCTCTACTATATCCTCAGGCAGTGATGAAACAGTCTTGTGCAAGTCATATTCCCCCTCCTGAGGACCCCTTAGGCCCAGCTTTGATGAGGCAAATCCAGGACACTTTGAATTTCTCTTTGGAGAAGGAAGAGGATTCTTCCCAAAGAATCTGTGTTATTTTCTGAAGGTCAAATAGCACTTTATTGGTGCTCGTCCCTCAAATCAATATGGTTTCAGAGAAAGTTACCCAGGTTGTATGGCACAAGTCCAGTACCCTACTAGTGTCTCTAAGAAAGTAGTTAAGCAGTACCTAGCTTCTAGGGATAAGAAGAAGCCCTCACATTAACCTTCTCCTTGGTCAGGGATGAGGTTTTGTTACCCAGTAGCAACAGCAGTTCATGATGATCCCTACAAAGTCCCCAGGGATGTGGGAAAGGTGACCATCAGCCTACATTCTCTCCCCCCAATCCCTCCTCTGGGTGAAGGATATCCTTGTTTCTGACCCACTGGCAAGCTGTCAGGAGGTGCTGTGACATGGTGAATCAAAAGTGAAGCTTGAGGGGTCAGTCTAACAGTGTAGAAGGCTGAGGCATCTAGCGCCTTACCTCCTGCCATGCTGGTGACCTGAGGTTGAGAACGAGCTTAGGTTTCCAGGGGTTGGATGGGGGGGGAGAATTGAGCATCCGAAGGACAGCTCTCCCTGCCACTCTTCTCTCCTGGGGTGGGGAGGCTTGTCAGTTTGGCCCTTGGCTGCTCATGTTGAAGGTCTGGTGGTGGCACTGGAAGCTTGAGCCGCACGTAGGGAGGGGCCACAGTTCCATAGCATGTATGCACCTCCACATGCACGTGGTTACGTGACACCATGGCTGGGGAGGGACTACAGGAAGAAAATGGAAAATTAGTTGGCACAGGCTACATGAAGCCCTGCCCACCTACCTCTATCCCAGCGCTGTTGTCTGGTCTCTGGCCCACAATCTGGCTGGACGGAGTCTGACCCTCCCCTTCCCAGCCCTGCCACAAGGGGCAATCAGTTGAGGATCTGAGTCTTGGAGACAGAGAGAGAGAGAGAGAGAGAGAGAGAGAGAGGGAGGTGTGCCGGGCAAGAGGAGGCAGGGACAGGGCTGAGAGCACACCTGCACTGACAAGCAGGAGAAAAAGCTATATGGAAGAAAAGAGTGAAGCTCGAGGATTTCTATCATGTGACCAGCACTTCGAGAAGGAATTATAGTATAGCCAAGTAAAACATTGTTTCTGGTTTGTTATTTTTATACTATGTGGATCTGAGTGTTTTTTTCACAAAAATAAAAGTGTACTGACATTTTACTGTGGGTTGAGTATGAGTTGGCAAAAGCTAGTTACAGTTAAAGCAGACTAGTGCTATGCACAAGGAATTTCATGAATGTTGCCTCTCATAAAAAACATAAAGCTGTCAGTGGTCATGCTGAAAATAAAATGTTGTGTATACGGGGTGGAGTGAAAGACATGTAGTCATTAGTGGCCAGGAAGCAGTGGCAAGGCGTCTGCTCACAACTCTGGTGACCTAGGATCTGGAAAAGGCTCGAGTTGCAGCAGGCTAGATGGGAAGGAGTGATGCATGTTCCACTATACATCGCTCCTTCCTAGTGGAGGAGGGACTCCATCCTATGCTACTTGACTGCTCTGCAGCACAGGCTCGCTGGCAGCACACACAGAAGCTGTCTCAGGGGTTGGGGACTGTTGTGGTGTGCCTATGTGTGCTGTGCACAAGTGTGCATGCTCAAGCCACACAGTTGCATGCTGGCACTCTCCTGAGGAGAAAATCAGGTGGAAAAACCAACATAGTGGCACAGTGGTGACTGGTCCCTCATTGGCCTCACACCATCTACCAGGCACTCACCTTCAGACTGGATCCTGCCAACTCCCCCCCCCCCAGAAAGGGCACTCCTAGGGGTGTCTCACCAAGTAGTGGGGGGGCAAGCAATGGGAAAACTTGGAAGTTGGGTTAAGTACCTGAGGAGGGTGGATGACGGGGCTGGGGGTCAATTAAATGTGGACCAACCCATAGCAGGAGCAGAAATGATAGACTGAAGAAAAAAATACACGTGGTCAAGACAGGCTAGACAGGGGTACCATGAAGGGTTCTGCTCATTGTGTGACCCTGAGCAAGTCGCTTGACCCTCCTTCTTCTGTCCTTGCTCTAAAACTGGGAGAGTGAGACACAGGAGCCCACTTAAGAATGTCCTGGCATCTCAGTTTGGCTATTAAAGGTAAAGAGATTGTAATAAGAAAATGGATATTTCAGCTGTTTAGTCATGCCAATTATTGGAAAGCCAGCAAATGAAGACTGAAGGAATGAATCAGCCGCAGTGAGGGAGAGGGTAGGGTATGTGAGCTCCAGAGTATTTGTGTCATGAACAGTACTGTGAATTGGGTGAGTGCGATGTAGAAAATTAAAGAGCAGCTGACAACTTAAGGAGAACTTCAACAAAACATAATATCCATACACAAGTCAGCTTGTATTTCACATTAGTTTGTATTAGTCCTCCACATTATTTATTAACATAGAAACGTAGAATTTGATGGCAGATAAGGACCGCTTGGCCCACCTAGTCTGCCCACTTCCCTACCTAATGGATAAGCTGCAGATCCTAGCTAACCAGCAGCCTACTTCTTTCTACCCCTACCCCCTAGAATTGCCTTATGACTGTCCCATGCATGCTTGAATTCCACCACCGTTTTGACTCCACAACCTCCTCAGGAAGGCTGTTCCATGCATCCACAACCTCTCCATAAAAAAATACTTCCTCACATTACCTCTGAGCCATTCCCTCTAGCTTCAAATTGTGCCCCCTTGTTCTTGCACACCTCTTTTTCTGAAAGATGCTACCCTCTTGGACTTTGTTGATTCCCTTGAGGTATTTGAAAGTTTCTATCATGTCCCCCCTCTCCTTGAGGCTATACATAGTAAGATCCTTAAGTCTCTCTTGATATGTCTTCTGGTGCAGACCCTGCACCATTTTAGATCCCCTCCTCTGGACAGCCTCCATCCTGTCTATGTCTTTGTGGAGATTGGGTCTCCAGAACTACATGCAGTACTCCAGTTGGGGTCTCACCAGCTGTCTGTACAGAGGGATAATAACTTCCTGTTTTCTGCTGGTGATGCCTCTCCCTATGCATCACAATATCCCACCAGCCCTACTTACTGCCCTCTCACATTGCTTGCTCACCTTTAGGTAATCTGATATGACTACCCCAGGCCTCTTTCCATTTTTCATTGTTGTTAGTATCTCACCCTCCATTGTGTACTCTTCCCCTGGGTTTCTGTTTCCCAGGTCCATTACTTTGTACTTCTTAGCATTGAGTCTAAGCTGCCATACATTTGACCATTCCTCCGACCTTGCCAAGTCTCTTCTCATCCTTTCCACCACACCTTGTGTATCAACTCTGTTGCAGATCTTTGTGTCGTCTGCAAAAGAGACATACTTTTCCTTCCAGTCCCTTTGCAATGTTGGTTATAAAGACATTAAAGAGGACCGGTACTAGTACTGAACCCTGCGGTACCCCACTAGTAACCCCCCTTTCTTCAGAATGGACTCCGTTTACTATTACCTTCTGTGTCCTGTTCTCCAGCCAATTTTTTACCCAGGCTACTGTCTTGGGACCCACTCCCAGGCTGGCCAACTTGTATATTAATCTTTTGTGTGGGACTGTGTCAAATGCCTTGCTAAAGTCTAGGTAGGCCATGTCCACAACCCCCTCCCTGATCTACTACTTTGGTCACCCAGTCAAAGAAATCTATTAGATTCATCTGACATGACCTTCCCGCTGTGAATCCATGCTGTCTTGGGTCCTGCGCTCCTCTGGTCTCTAGCTACTCAACAATTCTTTCCTTCAGAAGTGATTCCATCATTTTCCCAATCACTGAGGTTAAACTAACAGGCCTACAGTTTCCTGCTTCTGCCCTGCTCCCACTTTTATGAAGTGGAATCACATCTGCCCTCCTCCAGTCTTCAGGTACCACCCCATCCTCCCATGATCTACTAAAGAGGGTAGTCAGTGGTACCACTAGTTCTACCCTTAGCTCTTTTAGAATTCTGGGATGATTCCCATCAGGCCTCATTGCTCTGTTCACCTTCAGTTTTAAGCGTTCATTCAGAACCCTTTCTTCTGTGAAAGGGCTAGAATCAACTTCCATATCTAGCGTGTTTCTATTGTTTGGTTTAGGTACCTCCCCCTCTTCATTTGTGAATACTGAGCAAAAGTATTTGTTTAATATCTCTGCCTTTTCACAGTCACCCTCTGCCCACCTGCATGTAGATGACCTATTACTGAGGTCATCTACATGAAAACAGGATCTTTGCTTCGGAAGAGATCTAATAATTACTGGTGACCCCCTTTAATGTACAGAATCAACATGTGTTTAAAGGAGAACTGCTCTGAATCCAAATGTTATTTTTGACAGTGGAAGCTGTTTTTTAAATACTGGTTCAAATGCTGTTATTGCTTTAGCTATGAAGCCTTTTTGGTTATTCTGGTGGTGTTTCTGATTTACATGCTGCTGGTAAGAATCATTCTAGAACTGTATGATGTGGTTTATGTGTCCCTGTTCTGCTCTTCGATTGTTGGAACAATACACATCCATGTTCTATTATAGAACTCTGCGACTGATGGGACATAAACTAATGATACAGTTCCAAAATGGTACTTCACATCAGTGTGTACATCAGAAACAACCACTGAGTTTACTAATTGGCCCATATAGATTGAACACTAACAGTAATCAAGCCAGTACTTAAAAAAAAAAAACAGTTTCTACTGGGAAAAATTACTTACAGATTTAGTGCAGTTCTTTAAAATGCTATAATTAATGGTCTCCGTTTTTTCTCATAGAGAAAAGCGTGTGTTAATTCCCGTAACACCTGAGTAGGTGTTACGGCATTCACGCGCTCCCTCTGCATAGCAAAGCGCTCGAGACAAGTAAACAGAGCGCCAGCTTCCAACCGTCCCTTCTACCTCAAACATTGCTAACCAGAAAAACACTTACTTGTCGTCGTTACCTCCATCGGGTATTCAGTCACCTAAAACATACAAATATAACAATTTATTCTCCGAGCCTAACTTATCCAATACACACTTTTGCCAATGATCCCTAACTCTCCCTTTGAACCCTAACCTTTCCTCTGCAGGTCAAAGGACTACATCACTGCAGAAACAGGAAACTATACCGCACAATCTCCACACTCATGGACTTCTAGCTGCTGTACCCATTTTATTTGATTAACAGTTTAAATAGTTAACGTTCAAGCACAATTCAGTTTTCCTCACAGAAAAAACGTTCATCTGCAAGGTAAGCCTCCCAATCTTTTTTTACAAACTCAAGTCTCACCATAGAAAAAACGGAGCCCTTCAATTATATAAAATAAAATATGGGGTGCAGTGTGTTAAACTCGAATTTAACACACACCCTCGTTGTTGGATGGCATGTGCCATCCAACAACTCGGGTGTGTGTTAAATTCTCGTAACACACTGCACCCCATACTTTATTCTATATGTAATAACCTATAGAACCAGTTATTGTGGCATTTAGTGTCACCGTTTTAAGGGTGTCAGCTCATTGGCCCCAAGCCTGTGTGTGGGCCGTCCAAACTCCTGAACAAATGAGGCGGCTCTGTTTTTCCGTTATGGAGCACCTGCGCTGATCCTTCATCTTTCACTCCATGGCAGGTAACTTTTCTAATGTTTTTCAACATTTATCTGGCTGATCCTGCCTTTCCAAATTTAAAAATCGATCTGGTTGATCCTGCTGCTCGTACCCTTTGAGCCAGCTTTGGAAGACAGCAGTTTCATCGTGAACTGGTCGTGGTGGACTACTACTGTTCTAACTGTAATAAAAAAAATGCCTGTACTAGTAAGGAAGAAACAGGCAGTGTGTGTGTGTAGCTGCTCCAGCAGCTGTGACATTGACTGCCTTGCTCCAGCAATCATAAAAAAAGAATGCCCGTGCAAGGTTTGTGTTATGAGAATTTTTCGCACACCCTTGGTGTGTGATAATTACAATCTCATAAACCCCCTCAAGCTTTGCTCTCACAGGCATTGTTCTCTATGTCCTGCTACTTTCTCCCAACATGAGGTCATAATACACTGCTTGTGACATCACAGTTACTCCCATGGCAATAGTCTGTGATGTCACAACAGAGGATTATGACTTGAAGAGGGGAGTACGCTGTAAGGCAGATGAACTCTTGGGGATAAATTTATTTATGTCCTAGATTCATGCAAACATTCTTAGTAATAAAATAATGGGGAGGACAAATCTACAGGGTATATATATATATATATATACATATGGAAAAAAGCTGAATTGTGCCTAAATCTTCTGTTTTTCAAAGATTTCTTTGGGGGCGTCAGCAGCCCTTTAACTTGGAATAATCAGGACCAGTGTTTGTCCCCTGATTGTGGTGTTGTCACCCGGGGTTTCGCTGTCTGCAGCTGTGGCACACAACAGTGAAGTGCCAGAAGTGAGACCCTTGCATTGCTCAGTCCTCCAGCCCAGCAGAGAGTGTGCTGCTGGAACTGTTTTGCCGACTGAGCCTTTTCAAGTTGATTTCAAGTCGTGCACGAAACAGAAGTTCAGAAAAAAAAATTGCTAATCACTCCCAGACAGAGGAAGTGGTGCGGGGAGCAGAGGAGGAGCCAAGGTCTCCGGCACCGATGCTGCTGGGACTTGATGGGAACCTTGTTGCTTTCAAGTGAAACTTACGAAGAAGAAAACAAACAAAAAACACCCCGTAAAACTAACGCGAGAGTACAGAACAAAACTGTATACACAGAGCTTGCTTTCTCCGTGTTTAATCCGTGATAATCTGTTGGCGAAGCCCGAAACCCGCTCGCCGCCGGCGCCCTTCTGTTCCTTGGGTCCGAGGCGAAAACAGGAGTGGCTGCAGTGCCGTGCCCGTGGGGCTCGGAGCAGACGGACCGTGGTACAGGCGAGAAGCCGGCGCGTCCTGTGAACAGGTAAGGACTTCGCGGGTTACTGTTAATATTATTTATACTGAACACCAGTGAACATGAAAGGATGGTAGCTTTGCTGCTGCCTTTTTTAAAAAATGAAGGTCCCCAACCCCACTGACTAACTTGAATGAGGTGTTGATGAGAACAGTAAGAGGAAAAACATTGTCTAACCCACCCAACCAAGGAAGCGGCGCTTGCTGGTGATGTCGATAAACCTAGCTGTGATTGCAGGATTAGTTTCTTTGGGCGGCTGGTGTAAACTTTTATCACACCTTTGAACTGTGCTAAGAAGGGGCAGAATTAGGACGCGCCGAGTTACTTCCTGTCTCAGGCTTGCGACCTGCGGGCTCTGCTGCTGCTAAGTATATCACACTGCGAGGGTGTTACTTCACTTCAAGCAGCAGTGCATGTTGAGGTAACCGTTTTAATGTATAACTTATTATTAGCTGCTTTTAAACCCTCATTGTCCAATAAGGTGAGGGAGAAGTGTATTTGCATGTTACAAGAAAAGGGATGTTAAATCATTTGTGTTCAGAAAGAGAGGAGAAGACTGAAAAAACTGGAGGCTAGCCAGGGACTAGGACCAGGGGCCAGGAAAGGCACACCAAACTGTGACTGCTCATCTCCAGGTGTGGCATGGGGGTGGGTTACAGAGATTTGTATTATTTATCAAAGTCCAGCCCTGAGGGGCTTTATCCCAGACTCCTCCACCTCTCTGCTTCTGCAGTTGCAGTGCCACTTACTCATCTGTTCAACCTCTCATTCTCCCTCTGCTCTGTTTCTCAGTACTGGATTATTGCCAAGAATCCTTCCACTTCACAAAGAGGGTGAGCCCTCCTCCTTTTAATAACTTTGTCCTATCTCCCTCCTCCCCTCCTTCACCAAGTGGCAAGAGAAGTTGGTATGTACTAGACTTTTTGACTGCCTTATCTCTTGCAGTTTCCTCTCCCCTTTCCAGTCTAGTTTCTGGAAGTACCATTCCACTATTTCCTCCCTGTTGTGTGTCACTGACTACATCCTCTCAGGGATGGGTCAGGGGCACATCACAGCTGCCGTTTTCATAGATCTGGCCAAAGTATTTGGCTCTGTGCCCAACCCGCTCCTCCTGGGTAAGCGAGCTCCTCTGGCATCTCGGCTCCCTCCATTGGCAGGTTCCACTCATACCTTATGGGCAGTCAGCAGTAGGTTTAGGTGGAAAGTACCTTACCATCACCCCTTCCCATCCTGGCAGGGGTCCCACAAGGCTCCATCCTAGATCACGTCCTGTTTTACATATTCCTAAATGATCTCCCATCTGCCTGTGCCAACTTGCATGTACACACACATGCAGATGGTGAGTCACCTTCTCCTCTTGTCCTCCACTACATCTGTGGAAGACCTACTTAGGCATGATTTTCACAGCATCCTGCACTGGTTCCACAACAACCATCTTCGGGTCAATAACATTAAAAACTGCCCCGACCTTTGGTACCAGACAGAACTTGGCCAGGCTTTTGAAACTTCTGTTCTGCATGCTGGATGGCTTCCCTCTTGATGGGGTGCAGTCCTTTAAGTACCTTGGCATGTGACTCAATAGCGAGCTTGACTTCTCAGCCCACATTGATGCCATCTGTGTGAAATGACCCAAGTTGGGTGCTCTGTACCATAAAAAAGACTGCCTTCCCCCGAATGTCCGCCATGAACTGGTCTCCAAAATGGTGCTCCCAGTTTTCAACTATGCCAATGTGGTTTATGCTACCACCTCTCCTCTTCTCTAGCCAGACAGGACAGCCTTCAGAGTCTTCTGTCGTTCTGTGACAAATTCCCCTGTTCATAGTCACCATTGACTGTTTGTAGTCATCATTGCTCCTCCTTTTCCAACATCCCACTACCAGCATGCCGTCAGTGCCACTGCTGTTCTTTCATCTCAAAATACTTGTTTGGTTCCCTTCCCTCTTACCTCTCATTACTCCTGTCCCAATTACCCCGATCCATATGGTTTGTGTTCCAGGAATCGGCAAACCTTCTCTTCAGCCCCTTTCCTCTGCTGGGCAATCTGCCACCTTCTTTCGCTTCTTGACACTCTGGAACCAGCTTCCCTCATTCCTGCTCCATTCCACCTCCCCTGGCTCCTTCGAGCATCTGCTGAAACTCCTCCCAACCCCCAACTGTAGCAGTTTCCTGTAGGAGGCCTTTTCCCTTTTTGACATTAGCTGCTCAGCATTTAGGTTTTCTCACAGACCTATACTTGTTCCTGAGAGCGCTGTGTTGTTTGTTGTTATATTTAACATCTTATCTGGCACTAGAATTTTGGGTGACTATTGTCTGAAAAGTTTCATTTTAATTTGTTCCAGACAGATACCTGTGAAGTATTTCTTTCTGATTTTTTACGCAGCCTGTTAGTTAGTATTTTTATGTTTGATACATATAAGTGATATGACATGGCTTGACTGAAGATGATATATTTATCTTCATGAGAGGCCAATGATATCATGATATGTCACAAGTGGCGAAGCCAAGAGTGAGATATGTTATATACCCATTGTAATGAAGCCCAGAGCCTCTGGGATTGGGCGCCATGATATAAATAAATGTTTACTTACTATTTATACAGTGCAATTTATTCCTGCAACGTTTACTGTACAATATAAGGAAGGGCTGCAGTGTTTGAGTCTGAAGTATGGTGGACAGGAAACAGTATGACCGACGGGAACACCGTCAGTGCCATAACTGCATGTCCGTCAGAAATATTTACCAAAAACGTCAGCCCCCTGCACTGCCAGTATATAAATAAATATAACCAACTCCGAGATCGCACAACATTGAAGCTAAAAAAAAAAAAAAAGCAGTTTATGGAAGCAGGCATTCA
Organism: Neoceratodus forsteri; assembly: GCA_016271365.2. Lineage (NCBI taxonomy): Eukaryota > Metazoa > Chordata > Ceratodontiformes > Ceratodontidae > Neoceratodus > Neoceratodus forsteri. Next base: position 188,904,478 of record JADMNL010000031.1, read on the forward strand.
GCCTACAGGTGCGACCTCAGAACCCTCTAGAGATTTGGTATCCTAACTAGTAGTCACGGCTGTGGGAATCAAACCCCTATCACTTAATGCCTACCTATGTCCACATCCACAGTCCACCACCCTAAACATTACGCTAAATGAGCAGGGCTGTGGAAAGATGCTCCGCCTCTCATCCTTTATAGTTTTCAATGATAGATGGCATTCCGAGTACCACACGAGTAATCCCAAACGGTACTCTCAGGCAGCATGAGACACTCGTCTGCCATATGACTTCCGGTGCAAGGTGTCCGCCATGTCACCTGACTCAAACACTGCAAGTGAGCCCAATCGAATGCTCTATATACAGTGTGGTCGCACCTGGAAAAAGAGCCTCAGCTTAGGGTGCCTTTCCCAGTCACCAATTTCAAAATATATTAAATATTATTGATGGGGCAAATTTTGGCTGGGGCACCATGGAAAATCCCCATCTCTTACAGTGAGTGCCATAAGATTTTGTTTTTAATCAAGCTTTTTCTCGTTCCCCAGCTAACCTGACAGAACCCCAGCCTTGTCATTGACTGTCTTTTGGTCTTACTGGTTATCCATTACTTGCCCTGGACCATGTTAGTGGTGGGCCTATGGGGGTGATGATACAGTAGTAGACCAGGGCTGCTCCCTCCAGCTTCTAGTTTTTGGCCCAACGGTGGCAGTGTGCAGTGATGTTGATGCATTCATACCTGGCGGCTGCCCCTCTTCTGTACTGCCACTGGTCATCCAGCAAATGGCAGTCATATAGCAGGATGCAGCCCCCCCCCCCTTTTTGGGAGTAGAGCTGTCCTTGGGATGCTTGATCATCTGTACCACAAGTGACTCACATCCATTCCTGAACCCAGGTCACCAGTGTAGTGGGTGGTAGCGCTACCACAACGCTTTTGGGCCAGCTTGTGCCATGGGATTTTTAACTTCCACCTGGCAGCCACCGGAGATGGGCAGATGAGACATTGGTTTTAATATCTCATCTGAAGGACAGCACCTGAGCTAGCCAGAGTTCCTGGTGTGGGACTACAGCCCATGACCTTTTGATCTTCTAAACCCAGAGGTGAGCATTTATTTATTGAAAATTTCAGAGAAAACCTTTGAGCACAAGTGCTCTTTTACAAAGATTCCACGTCTCCATAGGTAGCATACCACTTACTGAGCCACTGACATGAACAACTATTATTGTGGCAAGACACTGCTGTAAGTGTTCTTACCTTACCATATTGTAATAGTGGGTAGCACTGAATGTACATCAAGAGATAGTGTTGCATCTCATATGACCAGTTTTGTGGCTGTAACAATGTTATTGCATTGTATATGACAGAAACATTACAGGCAGAGTGGCACTGCAAACCAGAAATTTCAGGCCATTGATTCACTGTGACCTTGAGCAAGTTATCTGACCTCCCTATATCTCAGTCCTCTTGGCTTTGCTGAGTTTTATTGTAATTGTTTAATTCTGTACAGTGCTTTTCACCCAGGTCATCCTGAAAATGAGTACTTTGTGCTGATTGAACAGGGGTCAAAACTAAGTTTTGCAGACCAACAGGGCCAGTGACTGGAAAAATCCACTAACCACACAGACTTTTTTTACCAGCCCAGATGGTGTACTTATTGAAACTGTGTCTTCCCCAGCATAAGCCTGCAGGGCTAGTTAAAATAAAATCTTACTAGCCCGATACAACATCTACCAGCATTTGGCTAGTTGTCTGGTGCCAATTTCCGACCCCTGATTGAACCCACTTGGCTAAAAAAACATTGACAAACCTGTTAAATGGGTAGGCAGGACTACACTGCACACGAAATGGTTAGTTCTCACTTGGACTCTCCTGTCTAAGTAAGTTGTATCACATGATTGGGTGTGTGGTCGTGCTCTGATACATGCACTGTTCGGGTGTTTTCTGAGTCACGAGACAAAGCCATATGTCTTTATCTACCTACCTGTGAAGAGTGTGTAATATTTAGTTGAAATTACTCCAGCCAGGATAACCCAGTGAGATGCAACATCTCATTGTCATGGGGGGTCCCAGGTAGGATAGCAGCGTTCAACAGGTTAACATAGTCCAGCAGGAATAGTTAGTTACAGGCTAAAAAAACACAGGAATGATAAACTGTAAAGGAAGGTGCATCTAAACAGTAAATCTGAGTGAGCTAACAAAGTGGGGTCACATCAAACGAGAGCACAAGCATTGTTATGCAACATGATTCTTGTTGGGGAGCTGGGAATTCTGGGTCAAAACAAATAAAGGGAGTTCAAAGGTAACTGGAAAGACTGGATATGAAAACCTGCAAGCTAGAAGCATTCTTTGGATGGAGAGGGAGTTTGTTCCAGGTGTCTGGTGTTGCAGATTTATTTATTGAAATGTTTCGCCAGGAAGGCACACTGAACAAAGAGGAGCTTGTCTACTTTGGGGGGGGGGTACAACTGGATGAAGAATTAGACATTCAGTTTAACATTTAACATATCCTAGAAATTAAACATTCAGTTACATTTGTAACAAAACATACAGTTACATATTGTAAATAATCATACAATCGCATTTGTGGCATAACATACAGTTAAATATATCATACCTGTGGAATACGCATGTAATTACAAGTGGCATATCTGAGGAACATAGTAAAGAAATTTAATGCAGTCTTTGAGCCAACTCCTTGTAGGAGTGTGTGTCACGGATTCAAGGGCCTTACTACGAAATTCACAGTTATTCATCCTGGGAATTGAGAGGGTAAGTGCTGCTGTCTAAAGGGGGTGTGTAGGCACTGCTTGAGTGTGTGATATGGGCTAGGAGATAATCGGAGGCTTTTCCTAGTGCACAGTTGTACAATAAAGAAAGCCTGTGGTAGTAGAGACCCGGACGCCACGATGGTGGAGGCTAGTCTGGATTTGGTGGCCATAAGGGAGTCGTAATGCACCGAGCACCATGACTGGGACATGGCCATAGCAGGCTGCTCTCCGTTCAGTAGAGACTGGGCAGGGAGGAGGGGGTTACACTGTATATATAAGGGAGGGAATCAAGGCTACAGAGGTGCAATGGTACCTGGAGGAAAAAGCAAGCGCTCGAGATGCTGTGGGCCATTCTGGAGACAGGCTCTGGGGCACTTGTCCATACCAGGGTAGTGTACAGATCTCCAGGCCAGGGAGAGGACTTGGATAGGGCTCTTGGGAAAACCATCATCCGAATGGCAAATAAGGGGGAGGTGCTAGTAGTTGATGACCTCACTCTGCCAAGCGTGGAGTGGAGCCTTCCCGCTGTGGCTTTGCCAAGGAGCAAGGTCATCCTTGACTCCCTACAAGGGGCTTTTATCAGGCAGCTAGTGAAGGAACCCTCTAGAGATGGGCAATGCTGAACCTAGTGCTTACAAATGGTGACAGCATTGCAGATGTCATGCAAGCTATCCCATAGGTACCAGTGAGCACCATACAGTTAGTTTTAACATAAAGGCATTAGCAGAGGCAAACCACATGATGATGAGGGTCCTGACCTTAATAGGGTGGATTTTAAAGAAATGGGAGACTGCTCAGAAACTGCCTAATAGGGTGAGATTGTAGAGGCACAGTGGGGAAAAATAAGGGAGGGCATTGCATGAAAGGAGTGAGTAAAAGCTGAAGGAAAAAGAGACCATTATGGTTCTCTAAGGAAGTGGCAAGGTGGTGAAGGAAAAAAGGGTGGCATTCAGAAGACATAAGAAGACACACAAAGAGGACGACAAATATATCAAGAAAAACGGAGGGAAGCAGGACCAGTGGTGAGGGGTGCAAAGGCGCAGACCGAGGAAAGTATAGCCAAAGGGATTGCAAAAAGGGACAACATTTTCTTCAGATAAACAAGTAAGAAAAGCAAGGGGAGGGATAGTGAGGATTAGAAGGGGAGACTGCACAGAAGAGGACCAGGAAGAAGTTGCCATCCTAAACGGGTATTTTTGCTCTGTCTTCCGGGGGGGGGGGGGCGCAGTGGACCACCAGGGAGTAGCAGGAACGGGGTGGAGAACACAAGTTTGTTTTCAGAGGAAAGAGTCCTGAAGGGTTTTGCAGCTCAGATGTTGGACAAGGCTATGGGGCCAGACAGGATACACTGGGTAGTAAAGATACTCTGGGAGGAGCTAGCAGCCTCTCTCAGCCTTGTTCAGCAGTTCACTGGAAACCACCGTGGTTCTGGAGCAGTGGAGAACAGCTAACATGGTCTCTCTACATAAGAGTGGCAGCAGGTAGGAGGCTAGCCATTACAGGCTGGTTAGTGTTACTTCATTGGTGTGGAAATCATTGGATACCCTGCAAAAGGAAAGATTGATAGAGGATCTTAAATCCAGTGGTTGGCAAGACCATAGACATCATGGATTCACTGGGTGGGGGTCATACCAGATGAATCTGATTGATTTCTTTAACTGGGTGATGAGGGAAATAGATTAGGGAAGGGCAGTGGACATGGACTGTCTGGACTTTAGCATGGCCTTTGGCATTGTTCTGCATAACAGACTGATAAGGAAGTTGGTCAGCCTAGGGGTGGGATCCAAAGTGATGAATTGGGTTAGAAACTGGTGAACTAATAGGTGACAGTGGGTGGAGGTGAATGGCACTCACTTTAATGATGGGAAAGTGACCAGCGGGGTGCCACAGGGCTCAGTACTGGGACCAGTCCTCTTCACTGTCTCCAGAAATGACATTGCAGAAGAACTGGAAGGGAAGGTATACCTTTTTGCAGATACCACCAAAATCTGCAGTAGGGCGAACGTGCCGGAGGGGGTGAACAGAATGCACAGGAATCTGCGGAGACCCGAAGAGTGGTCAAGGGCATGGCAGTTGGGGTTCATTGCCAAAATGTGCAAAAATCATGCACCTAGGGCATAGGAACCCAGGAGCAGAGTATAGGATGGTGATGGAGGTAGTGGCAGTCACTAAGCTGGTAAGGAACCTTGGGATTATCGTAACTAACAACCTCAAAGGCCCTGTCTACACTGCACTGAAGATCTGTAACATTTTGAAACCATTACTGACTGAAAGGCCCTGTCTACACTAACCTTGGAAATCCCCTCAGTAATGTTACAGGGGGTCCAAACCGTCACCAAAATGGTTTGCGTTTACACTGGTAACGTATATAGAAAGCGTTTTCGTAACTGTTATAGAAAACCGTTGTGAAGTGGTTTCTGTAATGGTTTCAAAGCTCTATTAAACCCTGTCGACGCTAAACAAGTAAAATCCTGTAATGTTTTCAAAACGTTTTCAGTGGTATTGTGGATGCACTGTAACGTTTTCAGTCTGTACCGGTTTCAAAACGGTACAGATTTTCAGTGCAATGTAGACAGGGCCAAAACGTTACAGTGCATCCACCCTACCACTGATAACATTTCAGGATTTTAGTTATGCAGTGTAGACAGGCCCAAAATATCAGTTTTCAACAGTGGTTTTGAAAACACTTTGGCCCAGATATTCAAAAGGGTTGCTCCATGTGCAACAGGGTTGCGCATGCGCAAGTCCTATATTGCGCCATTCTGCGATATTCAGCAGGAGGCAGTTGCTCCACTGACAACAGGTTGCGCAAAAGAGCAATGCAAATGAATGCATGCTCAACAGGAGGGGGAGGAACCATGCATAACCTGCGCAACCCGATATTCAGTCGGGTTGTGCAGAGTTGTACCTGCGCCTGCACAACCTTGAGCCAAAAAAAAAAGGATCAAGTAGAGGGCCACCCACAGGTGAGCTGCTGTATTGCAGGGCGCAATACAGCAGCTGCCACTGGCTGGCCCCAACTGGAGTCCTGTGCTCCCTCATTAGCCCAACAAGCGGTCATAACGCACATGAATATTTTCACAGCCTTTATCGCAGGCATACAGTTAAGATGAGTTTCGCCGCTCAATATGTTTTCACACAGTTTTATCGCGGTATAGTTATTTAGTTTCGCTTCGATCGATCGCTGGCATTACAGTTGCGATGAACCTCGCCATTATTCCACGCCCGACCGGGTAGAATGCAGGCGAACCCTCCTCAGTGCCCGATCTGGCAGATGTAACCCCCGAACCCGGTAATATTCTCGGGTCCAGTGAATTTACACCGCTGGCAGATTCCTTCACTGACATTATGGTTCAGTGACTGTAAGCGACGGGCAGAAGTAAACTTACTTTAACATCTCCCTGGTTTTGTGTCTTACCACCCATCGGCTTCTCCGCCCGCTGCCCACCTACCGGACAGTCAGTCGGCGGGCGGTAGGCGGGTGGATGCTGCCGCTCGCCGCCGCGGGGAGCGGGTGGAGGCATTCGCGGGTGGGGTGGGGGGGACATCAGACACCAGGGAGATGTTTGGGGGTTGTAACATGACATTCTGCCCGCGATCGGGCTTTCACGTCCACTGGACCACCAGGGAGATATTCGCTGGGGGTTATATTCTGCCCGCGATCGGGCACGGGGGTTCATACACGTCTGCCCGCGATCAGGCTGTGGGAGATGTGTGGGCGGGGGCCCATGACTGTAATGCCCGCGATCGGGCTGTGGGAGATGTGGGCGGGGGTCTATGACGTAATGCCCGCGATCGGCTGTGGGAGATGTGGGGTGGGGGTCCATAACTGTAATGCCCAGGATCGGGCTGTGGGAGATGGGGCGGGGGTTCATGTAACTGTAATGCCCGCGATCGGGCTGTGGGAGATGTGGGCGGGGTTCATAGAACTGTAATGCCCGCGATCGGGCTGTGGGAGATGTGTGGGCGGGGGGTTCATGTAACTGTAATGCCCGCGATCGGGCTGTGGAGATGTGGGCGGGGGTTCATGTAACTGTAATGCCCGCGATCGGGCTTCGGGAGATGTGTGTGGGGGAATGTAGACTTAGAGTGATACTCCCTGATCGTCGTTGCAGGAGTGCGCTGTCCGACGGCCGCTGCCTGGCAGGCGCCAGGCGCAGTCCTCGGGGATCGGGCGCACCTACATGCTAATGGCATGCAAATGGAGCCAATGATGCAAATGGCCCCCGAGCCTTTGCATAAATTATGGCCCCATTTGCATGTCACCTTTGAATATCGGAAATTGAGCATGGCTATGGTACTTGTGCCACCGCAAGTTTAATGCTCAACTCTGGCAACTTCGTGGTGCAAGTTCCACTTGCGCAGTGTTGTGGTTGGGTGATATTCAAAGGAGTTGCTCAATAGTGCAACTCCTTTGAATGTCACCCCGGCCACACCCCAGCGCAACTATTTTGAGCAGAGCAGGGGCTTGCGCCTCAGAATGGCGCAGTTTGAATATCTGGGCCCTTGTCACGTTACCAGTGTAAATGCAAACCGTTACCGTAACGGTTTGTATCCTCTATAATGTTACCGAGGAATTTTTCTGGTGTAGTGTGGACAGGGCCAAAGTGGCAGGATGGTGTGACAAAGCAGTGGGTAATAGGGCTAGTGGGATGCTGGGGTGCATAGGGAAGTGGTATCTCCAGCAGGAAGAGGGAGGCGGTGTTGCCACTGTATCCCTTGCTGGTAAGACCCCACCTGGAGTACTGTGTTCAATTTCTGGAGGCCACACCTTAGAAAGGACAGGGACAGGGTGGAGGCATTCCAAAAGAGAGCAACTAAATGGTGCAGGAGTTGCACAAGAAGCCCCATAAGGAGAGACTGAGGGATCTCATCATGTACACCCCGGAAGAGAGTAGAGTGAAAGATGACGTAATTAGAGACCTACAAGTACCTCACAGGTGTGAACAGGGTGCAGGAAGGGTGTATCTTTCAAATGAGAAAGAGCACCAGGACAGGTGGGCATACAGTGAAGTTGGGGGGTATTAAAAGGGGTGTTGGGAAATATGACTTCACAGAAAAGTTGGTGATTGCTTGGAACAGACTGTCGGTAGAAATGGTGGAGGCAAAAAAAAGGTGAGGACTTAAAGCATGCTAGGGATAGACAAGGGGTTTATTAGTAAATGGGCAGCTAGGAGGGAGGTTAAATGGAGACCAGTTAGGGTCTGCGGAGACGGATTAGGCAGGCAACATCTGGGCAGATTGGGTGAGCCAAGTGGTCCTTTTCTATCGACTGTTTATGTTTATAGTCACACCTGCTTGATGGACTTGTCCAGTTAAGCTGGTCATACAGCAGACAATGATGGGCAGACCATCTGCAGGAGAGGATGAACCTACAAAACGTTTTGTACAAACAATCCAAGTGCAGCAGAGTGGTTTTGTTTCCACAGTGGTATATGATGTCTCCATAGTCGATGGAATGGAGCAGGAAGTGAGAGACTACCTGTTTCCTTACGTCAGCACTCGGGCAGCGTTTAGACCTGTGGAGAAAGTTGAGCTTGGGCCCTACGTTTCATAAGATATGATTAATGTGCCTACTGTATGTAAGAGGTGCATCAGGTCAGATTTCAAGCTGTTTGAAAGTGTTGCCATCTGATATTTTGATTGCGAGAGGATCAGCCGAATGAGTTGGAAAGTTCTGGGATCCAAACACCATAGGCTTACGGATCAAGTGGTTGTTGAACCGGGAAGAAATTGTGTTGAAATTAGCTTGGAGGATTGAATTAACCTTAGATGTTGTTAATGTGTAGTAGTAGTAAAGTATGGTGTCATCTGCATACATACGGTATGTAGATGACACCTTCCGCTAAGCTTTGGGAGTTCTTGGGCAAAAATGAAGCACAGCAGAGGGCCAAGAATTGAGCCTTGAAGAATCCCAAGATTTAGGGCAGCAAGGTCTGAATTAATGCCGTGTATGGACACTTGCTGGGTTTGTTTAGTCTGGTACTTTTCTAAACATTTCCTGGCTGGTCGGCTGAGACCTAGCATCTTGAACTCAAGCAGGAGTATTGCATTATCCACCAAGTTGAATGCCTTGGAGAAGACCAAGAAGACTGCCCTATTGAGGTGACCATTACTCGTGGACATGTGGAGATCACTGGTGACTTTGAGCAATGCAGATCTGGAGGAATACCCCTTCCTTTAGGCAGATTGCATGGGAGAGATGCATTATTGCACGAACGCACACTCTGAAGTGTGATTTTCTACTTATTGAATAGGCATAGAATTAATATAGTGCAGCCCAGTGATAGTGGACACACTTAAGTTGGATAAACGGTTATTGCGGAGGAATTGTAAACACTAAAACCACTTACATAGGCTACCTTTTTAAAAATGCTGCATGTAACATACCTTATGCACTGTCCATGCTGGACACTTGCTCAGTAACTTGGTGGCTTCCTTGTTCCCATTTGTGAAGGCAGTCACAGTAATAGCAAGGAGAGCTTACCGGCAGTTTGGTCATGGTAACCGGGTGGGTTGTGGGCAGCATACAGATGGGTGGTTGGTTTCAGCAGCTGACCAGATGTAACTGGTGTGTTTCGCATTCTTGGAGCAGTAAGAAGAGAAGATCCTGGAGACTGCATTGTAAGCAAGTCGGTTGCTGGCAGCATATGGGGTGGGTGACTGAATGATCAGCTACGGAAAAGTGAGGTCATTACAAGCAGTAATATCGTGGTACAATAACTAGGCAAGTTGCAAGCAGCATACGGGTGGCTGACTTGATGTATCATCCTTTATTCTTTGCTCTTAGGGCATGGCTGAATGTCTTTCAGAAGATGTAGTAAATAGTCATGGTAGTAAAGGGGGTAGCTATCTGGGAAGTAACCAGTAGAGGAAACTGGCTAAATCATAGGTGGCGGGGGGAAACTGATGGGTTGGGACTGACTGGGCCTACTGTAGGAGTGTATAGCTGGAAATCGGGACAAAAAAAGGTTGGCTTTGAGTGCTATAATAAATTTGAGCCATTGAGTAAGTTGGTTGGAGAAGACGTAGTGAGGGGGGTAGAGGAGAAAAAGGAGGGTGGAGGAAAGAGGGATACGGTGAATCTGATGAGGGTGGGTATTGGTAATTGAAATAAGTATGCTAGCAGGGGACAGGGCAAATCAAGTGTCAAAAGAAGGGTCGTGGGGAACCAGCAGAGGGAAGGTGTGGAGGCTGCGAGTCAACTTGGTGAGAAAGGAGGAGAGCTTAAGACGAGGGAGGGGCATCCTTCGAGGGGGAGGATCATACCAGAGAAAGGCCCAAACGTAAGGGGGACCTGCAGGTAGGTATGGAAGGGAGCAAGAGGAAAGGGGAGGAGTGGGTGATGGGAATGCCTTGTTTGTTGGGGGGGACTGGAGAGGTGGGAGCTGGAAGGAGGGGGAAGAGGTCAGAGAAAAAGGCTCGACAGGGTTAGGGAGTGGGGTGGAGGCTAAACTGGGGGGAGCCACAGAACTCTTTTATAAAAGGCATGACAAGAGGGATAGGGCGGCTAGGGGTTCTCTTGTAGAGGGTCCAGAGAGAAGCCAAGGGGAAGTGGTCTCAAGGAAAAGGGAGGTGACGGGGCCTGGCGGGGGAGTCCAAAAAGGAGGTGCACACAAGATCAAGGGAGACACTAAGATGCTCCTGCTGGGGGACTCCATGATCAGGGGTATTCATTGGGTGGGGCAGGGTGAGGAAAAATCCAGTCCAGTTAAGGTAGTGGGTATTTCCGGTCTGACTGTGCATAGGGTGAAGTTCATGGTGTGTGAGCTAGTGAGGGACTGTGGATCACTGGACTTCCTGATGCATCTGGGAACAAATGATATTGAGGGGAATAGTGTGCTGGAAATTCAGGCAAGGTTCTGAGAACTGGCCAGGGTCTGTCATGACATTGGATGCACAGTCTCCTTCTCGGAAATCCTGCCAGTGCCAAGAGCCACTGTGGAGAACAAACAGATCATCAGGGAGATTAATGACTGGCTGGGGCAGTGGGGTGAAGCACAGGGGACTGGGGTGTTGGGAGACTGGGGGCAGTTTTTGGGAAGACAAGGGACTGTATGTCTGGGATATGCTTCACCTAAATCCGGTAGGGAAGGAAGTTCTTAAACGGGGGATGATGGATTTCATTCAGGCTAGATGGGGTTTAAACTTGTAAAGAGAGGAGGGGGCACTGCCGGGCTGATCCGGCTAGCCATACCGCCAGTAGGACTGGCCTGCAACCCTATGGGGGGGGACAGACAGTACAGGAGAGAAGTGTGGATGGACTTATGAAAGATCTGGGGAGAAAATGGTAAAGAGGGGTAGACACAATGGTTGGAGGGTGGCTTTAATAAATGCCAGGAGCCTGGGGAATAAAATGCCTGAGTTCCAGGCCACACTGTTTGAGGGTGGGGTGGATGTAGCAGCGGTCACTGAAACTTGGGCCACCCCTGGCCATGACTGGGTCCTTAATCTGAGTGGATACCTTGTGCTAAGGAAGGACAGAAAGGTGGGCAGAGGGGGAGGAGTAGCAATATTCATTAGGGATAACATGGAGATTATGAGAGTGGAGGAAGCAGAGGGAAATGTGGAGGCCCTATGGGTCACCTTGTGAACCCCTGTGGGAGGGAAGATCAAGTTGGGGGTGGTATATAGGCACCAGGACTAGCGGAGGACCAGGAGGATTGCCTGTTGACTAATATTAAGGGGGAGTGGTGTTGATGGGGGACCTTAATATGCCAGCTACTGTTTGGGGTACCATGGTGTCCACTGTAACCAGGGAGCAGAAACTGCTGGATGGCTTCCTGGACGCGTTCCTCAATCAACAGGTGATGGACGGAATGAGGGAGGGTCATATCCTGGATGTAGGGGAGGGTCATAGCCTGGATGTAGTTTTAGCAGATGGGGATCTTGTATGAGATCTGGTTGTGTAAGAACCCCTGGCTGGGAGCGACCACAACACAGTCTGGTTTCGGCTTAAACTGGGGGAAGGGGGATCATTCAAAGGATAATGATAGTTGATTTTAGGGGGGTGGACTTTCAGAACATGAGGAAATTCTCAAGGTGCATTTGAGGGAGATAAAACCAGATTTGGACATGGAAGGTAGGTGGGAGATCATAAAGCAGGGGCTATAGGAGGCCACCAGGACCTGTGCAAGAGTGAAGCGCAAGGGCGGTACGTCTCGTAAACCATGCTGGTGGACCAAGGAGGTCCAGGAGGAGGTCGGGGGGAGAAGGCCGCCTACAGTAGGTACAAAAAAATGAGAGGAGAGAGGGATATAGGGAACTGTCACCTTGCAACCAGGAAATTCACCAGATTGGCGAGGGGAACAAAGGCCTGGAAAAGGCAGAGGCTGATCCAGGGGATCGGGGTGGGGAAAAGGGGTTCTTTAAGTATATTGGTGAGCGGAGGAAGGTTGAGGACAGCTGGGGGGGTGGGTGGAAGGGGCTGGAGAGCAGGCAGAGGTACTGAATGAGTACTTTGCCTCAGTGTTCACTAGGGGAGGAGGCTGGGGAACTTCCAAAAAGGGGTTGAAGGACACAGAAGGCACAGCAGACCTGACTATTGGGGTACCTGTTGAAGAACAAGCCGCTGGGGAGGTAGGCCAGGGGTGAGTTATCAGGCTGATTCTGCTGAATGGTGGAAGGGGAACAGATGCTGATATTTCTATCAGTCAGGTGTGGGAAGCCCACCAGTCCCCAAAAAAGGATAACTCTCTGGGGCCTGATGCTATTCATCCCAGAATACTGAGGGAGTTGGAGGATGTTTTGGCTGTGCCATTGGCGGATCTCTTAAACGTGTCGCTCCCGACAGGGAGGGTGCCAAGGGATTGTAAGCAGGCGCATGTTGCGCCCATCCATGAAGGGAGATTGAGAGAAGAGCCAGGAAACTATAGACTCGTCAGTTTGACGTCGGTGGTGGGGAAGATAATGGAGAGCATACTTAAGGAAAGGCTGGGAGGTTTCTTGGAGGAGATGGGTTACCTGGATGACTGGCAGCATGGGTTTGTACCAGGTAGATCATGTCAAACAAACCTTGTAGAGTTCTATGAGTGGGTGACAATAGCACTCGACAGGGAGAGACCAGTGGATGTACTGTTCCTGGACTTCAGCAAGGCATTTGATTCGGTCCCTCACATTGGCCTAAGGGAGAAGCTGGGGGGGGGGATGGGGGTAGGCCCATTGATGGTTAGGTGGATTGGAAATTGGCTCTCAGGTCACACTCAGCGGATCGTGGTTGGAGGGGAGGTCTCATCTCCTATGGAAGTCATACATAGAGTCCCACAGGGATCAGTCCTGGGGCCACTCCTGTTTAACACCTACATCTCCGATATCAGGGAAGGTATTGGGTGTGAAATGAGTCTCTTTGCAAACTACTCTAAGCTGGAGGTGGTGGGGGAGGGGAGGAGGGAAGATTAGCCTTGCAAGGGGACCTGGATACTCTGGATAGGTGGTCCTGCACCTGGAAATTGAAATTTTAACTCCTCCAAGTGCAAGGTGCTACACCTAGGACAGGAAAACTCCAACTATGTGTACACCCGGGGGGGGGGATGAGTTGCAGGGAAAAGAGACCTAGGAGTCTCGGTGGACGTTAACATGAATAATTCAGAGCAGTGCAGGAGGGCTGAAGTCAGGCCAAATAAGATGCTGGGATGCATCGCTAGGGGGATTACCTCAAGGAACAGGGAAGTGATTTTGCCACTGTACAGCAGCCTAGTTAGACCACATCTTGAGTACTGTGTGCAGTTCTGGAGGCCACACCTACGGAGGAACATCTAATTCCTGGAGAGGGTTCAGAGGAGAGCAACCAGAATGTTCCGGGGCCTGGGGGGATATGACATATGAGGAATAACTAGGGGAGCTCAACCTGTTCTCGCTGGAGGAGAGGAGGGACCGGGGGGACATGATTGAGGTCTTCGGGTACCTTGGGAGAGTAAATAAGGTAAGCTGAGATATATGATCTTTCAACTGAAGGAGGGTGGAAACACAGTTGGAAGATTGAGGGTGGTAGGATTGGGGGGGAAAGGAGGAGGAGGTACTTCACCGAGAGAGTGGTGGAACCATAGAATGCGCTGCCCGTGGAGCTGGTACAGGCAGCTACAGTGGAGGGATTCAAGAGAGGGTGGGACAGGTATAGGCAAGGGGTGAAGCAGAGGCTGGTTTGCCTGGGCGGGGGACAGGACTGGGGGATGGAGTAACAGTGGAAGGAGACAAATGGAGGGCTACGGTACCCAATCAGGGTGCTGAGGCACGAGCAGACTTGATAGACCAATAGGCCTACTCTGCTGGCGTCTAGTATGTTGGTAACAAATGAGACAGAGTGGACAGGTATGACTATGAACACAGACGGAAGAGTTGAAAAACTGACTTTGGGTATTCCGGACACCCGCTGATAACAGAAGGGCATGCATGGAATAGTCCATTCTAAGCAGGTTCCACTGTAGTATAGGGAAAAAAACGTGAAAAGTGCAGTTGTGTAATCATTGGGGAATAATGTACAGACATGTGATGTGCCTACACCAATAGTAGAGTAGGACTTTTCTTGTACATTTTATATGTCAATTCTAGACATACATGTAAATAATGGAATACGTCATTAATTAAACAAAATGTTGTATTTCAGATTTAGTTTTTGTACAGTACTGTTAAAGATTTTTGCAGTAAACACAAAACAAAAGCATATCAGAAGTCCAAATTACAGAACAGGGCATGCAGGTTCCAAATGCATAAAAGACCAGTTCTCTTATACTCGGTGTCTGCGTCAAGGCTATAGTGCAAAAGAGTGGCCAACTCCGGGTGAGGAATTTTATAGCAGGTACTCTCGGGGAGGTCCCATGAGCACACTAAATAGATGCATCATGAGGGTGTGGACCACACTGTACAAGAACAGTTGTGGCCACATTCAGCTTAGTCACAAGATTTAAATATTAAAACAGTGCAGACTCTGAACCCTACTGTCTTTCGGCTGTGTCCAGAAATAGATGCACAGAATGGTAAATACTAGTGCAAAGATGCAAATATAACATTTCCTGCCAAATTGTAGTCATGTTTTCCTGCCTTCTGTTAACAGGGCTCTCGGTAGGATTTTTTGATTGGGGGTCCAGGACTGTCCATGAAAAAAGGGGGTCCACAACCGAAAAGTGGGAGTCCTTGGAAAATTTCTAGGGATACCCATTCAAATACATGGGAGCCGGGCCCCTGCGCCAGCAGAGCTTTTACTGTAGTATTCTGCAGAAAGCTCCATTAGTTTCTGTTGGGGCATTTTAATCTACATTATTTTATGTTTCAGAGGGTATATCCAAACAAATGATGTCCACTGCTCAACTAACAAGAGGTTTTTTTAGTTGAGCAGTGGCCCTAATTTGTTACGACTCCCCCTCTGTAACATGAAAAAATGTCCTAAAGTGACTCCCGGGGCTTGGTTGCTGAACGTCTCAGGGACTCTCACGGAAAAAGTCCGAGCATCCCAACACTCAAAATGTGCGTAAAGGATGCGGGCGCCCGTGTCCCTGAGACCCCTGTGTTATGACAACAAGGATTGATTTTACCACTAATTTACTAGTCTAGGGCATAATGCAACTTGCCATTAGCTTGTTCAGTTGCCCCATACCTGTCTGTGCTCACTAGTGCAAACACCGAGGCAAAGATGGTGCACCTCACTTTTGGGAGCGATGCACTTACTTCCTAGAGTAGCTGCCTTTGCAAAACCGTGCAAGTGCATTTGTCAATTCTGGGTTTGCGCTGCTGTGGGTGAGAACTCCCTCAGAGTTCTGATTGGATTTCATCAGTATGTACAAAACGTAAACAGAGTTCTGATGTCAAGGGACTGGTGTTAGACTGACGTCTGGGGTCATCATAAGTACACTGCAATGTAAAGGGATCTTATTTTAGCATACATTAGCAGTCTGTATGGTAGTGGGGTTCCGTTTGGTCTGGGGTAGTGTTCAAACAAGTCATTGTTTCAAAGGGTGTAAGGGCTTGATGGAATTTTCTCCTCTTTTCTGCAGGGGCAATTATGAGGTCATTGATGAACTACTTTTTTGAAATCTTTGGGCAGAATTTGTGCTTCAAGTTACCATTGTGTATCATGCGAAATCTCCAGTTGACTGTGACTGCGGACTAGCATAAGTTTCTGTGTCTAATTAACTTGTCCTGTTGCCTAATGCAAACAGAAGTAAAGGTCAACCGCATGTAACAGTTACGAATTGTAAACTGAAAAACTTAAAACGTTAAAGATTTGGCCTTACAGTGTACTGGCAATGTGGGAGATTCGGCTTCTTGGTCGTGGTTTTGTTGGGTTGGACCAGTGGCAGTTCATCATGTTTGAGGAGGTGGCAACCTCTTTTTATGGGAGTAATAGATAGAACAGCTGCCCAACACTGGAGCATCCCATCCGGGAGACTTAAAGTTGAGCTCTCAGCCTTCTAACCAGCCAATGCAGAACATCATGTAGAACCAGTGACCACAGTGTGGAACACACCCTTGTCTGAATGTACAGCATCACTGGGTTTTTAGTCTTCTAATTTCTGAATCTTTTAAGTGGTGGCTTACACAGTGGCTGATATATTTATAGAGTTAAAAACAGCTACCTTTGTTTTGGGTGACCTCAACATCCGCTGGCTCTCCCCTTTCTTCAGATCTATCGCCCAGAAAATCAAGGTTCTTACTTACACACAGCTCTTCTCCAGGATCGCCAGGCTCAGTCTGCTAATCACTCAATCATTGAGTGGCTCTTTCTCATCTAACCCCCACCAGATCCATACTGCTGGCACCTTTCCAGATGCCCTTGGAGAGCACTGTATGATCTGCGCATCTGGAAAATCCTTTGCGTAAGTCCCCCTGAAGTACATGTGAGCCAGGTAATTCAGGTCTCTTCCCCTTAGCAGAATCTGTTGATAGATGTCACCCTCTCCCTGTTCCATCCTATCATCTCGCACCCTTGCCCTCTCCTCTCTTTTTTTCTTTACCACCTTCCCTACTGATACCCTTATCAGCCATTCTCTTGCAGTCCCTTTAAGGTACACAGTCCCAATGGCCCTGACCCCAAACTCCTGCACCTGTCCACTCCTGTTATTGCATTTTCAGGGTTTTATTTAACTCTAAAAATTGATTAGCGTTTTGCTCATAAAAGTGCTAAAACATTGTGAAAATGCATAGCACTTGCCTCACTGTGTTTAACAAACATCACACTTCTAGAAAACCTATATAAATACTTTCTGTACAGTTAGTATTGTCCCAAGAAAAAAACTGCTAATCAATTATTTAAAACCCTGATTTTGCCCCACCACTCTCTTCACCCTCTCCTTTCACCAAGGGTCAGTCTCCAAATCTTGGAAACATGCTTAAGTCCTCCCTCTCCAAAAAGGGGACTCTTCCCAGGAACTACCATCCCATCTCTCTCCTCCTTACCTCGGCTAAACTACAGAGGAAGAGAAACTTGTACTTGCCGAGCTGTCCCCTTCCCTTGACTTCTTCCTCTTCCACTCCCATTTCCAGTGTGGATTTGGAAAACCTGGTCAGCCATCTTTTCTGTGTGTCACTGGCTCCATCCTGAAAAATGATATACCCAATGCCAGCCTGGTGGTGCAGAGGGCTGAGGCACTATGCCTTACCTCGTGTCATGCCAGCAACTTGGGTTCAGGAATGACCTCTGGTCATTGGGGAGCCGGCGTGGGGGGAGGTAGGGAGTAGGATCGAGCAGCCTAACGGTAGTCGTCCTCTCCCGGGGAGGCTGTCATCCCCTGTAGTTCCGCTGCTACTGGGTGGAGGTCTGGTGGCAATGTAGATGGAAGGGGGCGGCGAGTAGGGTGGGCGTCCCAGAACATGGCATGCATGTACCTCCACACACACGTGCACACCTGGGAAGGGCAAAAACCAGGAAAAAACCTTCCAAAATACAAAAAAAATTAGAAAAAAAGATGTACCAGTGACAGATTACAGCCGCCATCATCTTTTTATTTATTTATTTTTTTTTATTTTATTCCTTGTTTACTGGTGCTTTCCACCTCTGCCTGACAGCCACTCAGCTCCATCCTGCTACATTTCTAACACTTACCTGCCCTCATAGGACACATGGGGCATTTCCATCCCATGGTGGAGTCAGTTGGGGTGCCTGACAGGGGAAGTGTCCCTCTCCATTACAGGAAGTGTGGAGGACTGAGGGCAGTCGTTGTGGTGGGGCCTGAAAGTACCAGCGTCCTACTGCCCTGCTCCAGGGACTTTGCATTTAGTTTCTTCCAGCCCAGAAGGTGCAGCAGACAAGGACTCTGAGAATACTACCCGTTCTCCTCAGAGAAAGATGGTGTCTTATGGGGTGCTCAGTCCTCCACCCCTCGCTGGCCTACGTCAGTGTCCCAGTTGTATTCATGAGCCTGGGCGACCAACATCATGACCAGTAACTCTCCCACCTCTCCGATAGCCCGGCTACACAGCTGCCATCTTTGGCTGGTCCACGTGTGTGTTCTCCTGCTGTAGTTAGTAGTTTGCTTTTGGCGGACTGCACTCCTACCTACCCAAACAGGAAGGCAAACGTCAGTATGAGGTAAAAATCTGATTTGCAAGGAGTGGGCCACACAGGCAAAACTATATAATGAAAGAAGGTAGTTCTGAGGTTTAATGAGGGTATTTAGCTTGTGATTTGGGTGATATTCTGCTTGAATGTGTGGGCTTATGACGATGATGGCATGTAGTGATTAGATCTGTAGTAACCAAGCATGCTAGAACAGCACAGTCGTTTTTTGGGAGCATGGCTGCAATCCACCAGAAGCAAACTACCAGTTAAGAAAGGAACACACACACACACACACACATTTATAGAACAGAAGGAGCATTTATTCAATGTTTAGGATTTGGAGATAAGCATAGCACTTACTGGCAGAGTGACACTGGATAAGCACTGTGGATGCTATGACTAGATGGTAACTAGGATCTTGGGCTCTTAGTAGGTCTAATGGACATCACTCCCAGAGGCATTCTGAGAAAATTCCAGCAGATGGGCAATGATGAAGCCTGTATGATTACCCTCCGGGGCCATAAAACTGGCAGGGAAAAGGAAGAAAAAAATGCCACAGACCCAGGGAACATTATGCCAGAAACAATCTGAGAAACAAGAACCCCGTGCCTAGGAGGGTTTTTTTTTTTTAAAACATTTTTTTGCATGCAATTTTCCTTTAAATGATTTATAATTCACTTTGTTGGTGCTCGGTGTGCAGGCTGACTCTGCCGAACGGAGGACTGCCATTGCACACTGCATTTCTCCTAACTGTATTTCCCTGCAGCGTTTGCACCCTACCTTCCCCATTTATGTTAGCCAAGCACCCTCTTATGGACTTTGTAATGCACAGTCATTGATTGAGGTAGAAGAATTAGCATTTATATAGCACTGTTCATACACGTTGTATCCCAAAGCACTTTATGAGCAGTGAGAGAATGGCACTGAAGAGACTGTAAATGTGTAGTGGCAGACATATCTCGCATCAGCACACATACAACCTTGGACAGTTGCACAAACCAGTTTTATGGGAAGGAGCATGATGGCCAGGACACCAGGGGAAATCCCCATCGCTTGCAGAAATTGCCTTGGGTTCTTTTACTGCTGCCCGGACGCCCATCAGGAAAGTACCTTGGTTTAATGTCTCATCTGAAGGACAGCACACCCCAAGAGTACAGCAGTCCCCTAGTAATGCACTTGGGTGCCAGTGTTGATGGTATGAGCCCAGTCCCAGAGTGGGACTAGAACCCACGACCTTCCGGATGTGCTACTGAGCCACACTGACACCTTTTTGAGACACGTATGAAGTGCTGCTCTGTGGAACAACCTCCTTTAAAATTGTGTCATGTTCCATGAAATGCAAGGCACTTAAAGGGGAGAAGGGGCTTGCGGAAGAACCTGTTGGCTCTGTAAGAAGGGGTAGTGGAGCCCCCAACCACCACACCATCGAAACCTGTTTTATTGCTTTCTCCTGTTAGGATTAGTATAGATCTGCACATGGCTGTGACCCATTTTGCCATCGCTGGCCACGTCACTTTCATTGCAGCATATAACCTACCAGTAAGTCTGGCGTTGCTGACAGATGGCAAACACCATTGTGAAAGCTGGGTGCGCCATCATGTACGTCACATATTCAGTACAAATATACGTGAAAGGAACATGCGTACAACTGAAACCTATCTAGGAAACTCCCTGGACTTTCAGAGACTTTCCCACAGTAAGTTTAAAGTTCAAACCTTGTTTTATTTTTTCAATATCTTGCAAAGCCTTTAGCTAATGTTAATAGCCCAGCTAACACTTCACTGAGCTGTACCCATTCCCGCTGTATAATGGCTTTAGAAATATTGCTAAAATGGAAATAAAATAAAAAATGTCATGTTGAGCATGAGTCCTTTATCAGGAATAGTAGGCCCACTCATTTTTCTGGTTAAAAAAAAAAAAAAAAAAAAATTGGCAGTTCTGTTTTACAAACTCTTAGTTCATTTCTTTGCCCCCCCCCCCAAGTTGAGTCCAGTTTAGCTCGTCACATAAAATGGGAGTTACATGAATTTGGCACCAGATGTGGTTGTAAATGTGGCTCAAGCTGGTTTTTGCTGTGTGTACTTCGTAGAGTTTGCTTTTGAGAGTTTTACAAATTACATTAAAAACATCTGCGAGTTTGCAAACAGATGTAAAGTTGGCAAAAATGTCTATGGTTATTATCTCCTGAATTGCAGAAAAACAATACCTGAAAAAGTGTTGGGATATACAGATATTTTTTTTGTTCCGCAAATGGGAACTTTGTGGGAAATAAAATCTGCAGATCAGATACTTGGCAATCTGCAGCACTTTATCTGCAGTTCTTTTTCTTTTTTATAAGTTTCTATTAAAGAAATTTTTCAGTTTTATATACAAAGCAGATATGAATAGATGCAGGTTGGTTGGTTACAAACACAGTTGTTCTTTGTACATACATACAGATTCAAATATGGACTACACTGTTCATTGGAGACATAGCTATAAAAGTCAGAAAGACCTGTCTTGCCCCACATCCTAGTTTTCCAGGACTGGATTGACAGAACATATAGATGCTTATTACATGTAATAACTACTGGATTCTGGCTAGGAATACCATCTAGGAAGTCACAATGTTACCTCTGGGGGATAAATTCTGGGGATGTGTCTAGCAGATATTACCTTCTACACCCAAATTCCTCACATCTTGTTTGATGCCCCTGAATAGAGGTTGCTATAGTTTAAACTTTCCATTCAATGTATAATGTTAACTGTTGAAACCCACTTTGGTGGGGTTGTTTTTAATACCCACAGTCTGGTTATTAAAACCACTTTCTTTGCTGCCAGTATTAATATAAGCAACAGTTTCAGTGTCTTGCCCCTTATTCCACCCAAGGGAATAGACATGGGAACCAATGACTGGGTAAGTAGGTCTTGACCTGCAAATACCCTGCTTAATCCTGGACGTCTTGTCAGTATGTAGCAAGCACAGGCAAGCCCAACAAATATGAATGTGATTGGCTTTCTCCTTGCTACAACCTCTCTAGTATCTCCCCATTTGGGGACCCATATATGTGGCTTGTACAGCTGGGGTGTGAAAAAAAATTGCATTCATCATTTCCAAGAAAAATCCTCCCATTGTACCAAAGACGTAAGTCTGTAGTCGGGAACAGAATATTTATTCCATGTTTCCATTGGATGATTGGTCATTATGTCCGAATTCCACCGGCGAAGAACATCCGCCATGGAATCTGTTACGAGGTCTGCTAGGCTGTTATAAGGACTTGCTGTTAAGTGGGGCCAATACATGCCTTGTTTATGATCCTGAAAGGGGGCCTTGTCGGGAATTTGTTTAAATGTCGGACCTGATCCAATAAGATATAACCTGATTTGCAAGTACAGTACCTGAAAGAACAGCTGCCACAATTTTAAGCCTTGGGCAGGCAGTTTATACTAAGAAGCTACCTGTCCAAGGAACTATTTTAGCCCATAATTAATTTTTTCTATGCAGCTGTTAAGGAAATACTTAACTTTGCTTGCCCAGCTTATAACTTCTGAGTATGTGCCAAGCGGCCTCTGAGTGCTGTAGCCCTGCCCCTAAAAATTGCAGCTATGATGATGTGAAGTTGGGAATGGGACTGCAGGCGCGCTACATATAGAATAATGAAATCGGGGCAGGGGGGCTCTTTAAACATGCCGACAGTTTCTTTACTTCTAATTATTCATGTATGGGGCTGTAATATATATCGTATAGTAGTTTCATGTATGTATAACAGGGTTCCCCACTGTCTGAAAATATAGGGCGGTGGCAGGGGTGCTCGGGTCAAAATGTGCATCATTTTTGTGGACCTCCTATATGTACTGTACATGTGCATAAGCTGATTTTAAGTAAAATATAGTGTGCTGGTATCAAAACAGGGGTAGTAGTGCAGTAAAGGATGTCAATAAAAAAACTATTTTGGAGAATTTTGTAAAACAATCAGTAATGGATAGAAATATGGGGTGGTGGCAAAAAAATATAGGGTGGTGGTAAAAAAAATATAGAGCGGTGGTAAAAAAAAAAAAATATGGGGTGGTGGACCACCGCACTAAAACAGTGAATGGGGAACACTGTATAATTAGAAGCAAAGAAACTGTTGGCATGTTTAGAGAGCCCCCTTCCCCTGATTTAATTATACCTCGAATAGTACTCCTGGAGCCCCGTTCCCAGCTTCATGTCATCAAACTGCAGTTATTAGGGGCAGGGCTGCAGTGCTCTGCGGCCGCTCGGCTCGTACTCAGAAGTTAAAAGCCAGGCAAACAAAGGTAAATATTTCCTTAACAGCTGTATAGAAAAAATTCATTATGGGCTAAAATGGCTCCTTGAGCAGGCAACTCTTCAGTACGAGTATCCTGCCCAGAACGTGGCAGTTGCTCTTGAAATGTGCTGTCCTGCGGAGGTGAAGGTCCTGCTTTAAATCCTGGAATGTTCTGAAGCTGTGTGCTGTATAAAACTGATATATATTTAAGGCCCCCAGACCCCCATTCATGAAGTAAAGCAACAAACGAATTGGGTGGGAAGACTTTATCATATTCCACGGACCGCAACCCAACCATCATGCTGTTTGGGCTATATTTAATGCAGCAATGTCTCCAGAGTTTTAGGAGAAGGTGACAAAATGTGGTCTGCAAACAAAGAAAGGGACGCACATTTGAACACTGGGGCTTGTACTGTGTGGCTGGCTGGAGTTTATTTTTTTCTTATCCTTTTTGGCACGGATCAGTGTGTTGGCACTGGTGTTACCGGGTCTAACAGCCATGGAGTGCTCACCTTTCTTTGTTTGCTGTGCATCGATTTTATGGTGGCGTGCCCAAGTCCTGTTTTCAGTAAAATGTGGTCTCCCCGATTGTAGAACTGTGAAGCATATTTGTTTGCAGGTCGCAAACAAACATACTTTGTCCTCATTACATATGGAGGGATGATACATAGTAACAGTGGAGAGAATACATAGTAACACAGTAATTTTAGCTATGAAGGGACTACGTTCGTCTAGCCCACCCACTCTGACATTGCTGTCACTGGTCAGCACTTTTCTTGCAAGTTACAACCGAGTTAGTTATGTTCAGCCTACTTGAATGTCTCTGGCGATTCGGGATTTTCAGTCATTAGCCCTACTGGCTAGTGAGGGTTCCATGTTCTCATCTAAAATAATCTGCAGGTTGGGCATGCACAGTTTTGGCCCCATTCAGAGGGAAGTCTGTGTCTCAAGATCTGAGAGAAGCTCCTTGGGTCAAGGCTTTGAAGAAAGGCTTAAAGGCTCATCTTTCCAACTGGTCTGTCCAGAATTTGTTTTTTTTTTAATAATTCATCTCTTGATTGAGGAATCCTCTGTGTGCTTTGTTTGTATGCTATACTATTGTATGTTTGACCATTAGGGCTGTGTTAATTGTCCTAATTTTAATTTGCGATTGTTCTCTGACTTGAGTTTGTTTGTATCCAATGTAAGACATCCTGAACCCACTGGAGAGGAAACATTAGAAATAAAATCTAGTAGTAGTAGTACTACTACTACTACTACTACTACTACTACTACTACTAGTGGCTGTAAAAGTCAAGCTGGATCCCTAGGATGGCATCAAGTCAAAAAGAGCTGCCGTCATATCCCTGAGATGTTTTGATAGTGGCTGGTTATCATACTAAAAACCAGCAGAATAAGCCTGATGGTCTTTCGTGTCTGCTTGGTAGCCAGCCCCTATCCGGCGCCACCCCCATCCCCGAAAGGGTCAACCTTGGCTTCAGTACACCCATGCATCTGTCCCACCCCCTCTTGAAGCCCTCCACAGTGCCTTGCTCGACTAGACTCCTGGGCAATGCATTCCATGGCTCCACTACCCTCTCTGTGAAGTAATGCCTTCTACATTCTCCCCTATAGGGTCCTCCCTCCAGTTTCCATTCATGCCCTCTGGTTGTGCCCCTTCGCTTTGGCCTGAACATTTCTTTGGCTCTAGCCCTGTTAATCCTTTTCACATATTTGAAAACCTCAATCATGTCCCCCCTATCTCTCCTCTCCTCCAGTGAATACAGCCCAAGGGCTTCCAGCCTATCCTCATAGGTCATATCACCCATGCTCCGGATCATCCTGGTTGCCCTCCTCTGGACTCTCTCCAACAGTACTATGTCCATCTTAAGGTGCGGCCTCCAGAACTGCACGCAACACTCAAGATGCGGCCTAACCAAGGCATTGTACAGAAGTAGGATCACCTCACTGCTCCTGGACATTATTCCCCCGAGCTATGCAGCCCAGTATCTTGTTTGCCTTTGCTGCCGTTCTTCTGCATTTCTCACTGTTGTTCATTTTGGTGTCTACCACCACACCGAGGTCCCTTTCACTCGAAGTGGCTTGCAATGGGAACCATCCGAAGGTGTAAACATGCCCTGGGTTTCTGACCCCAGATGCAACACCCTACACTTCTCCGGATTAAATCTCAGCCCCCACCTCCTTGACCAACTCGCTAGGGTATCCAGATTCCTCTGGATTGCCACCCTTGCTTCCTTCCCATCGGCCAATGCTCCCAGTTTAGAGTCATCCGCAAAGAGGCTCATCCTACTCCTAACGTCTGTCCCTAGATCGGAGGCATAGGCGTTGAACAGGAGTGGCCCCAGTATTGAACCCTGGGGCACCCCACTGACGACCTTCCTGGGGAAGAGACAATCCTTCTAATCACCACCCTCTGTAAGCCAGTTTTCCACCCATCTAAGCAACTGTCTTCCCACCCCATCAACTTTGTCAGTGACCCGAAGTGGGGTACCAAGTCAAACGCCTTCTGAAATCCAGGTATAAGATGTCCACTGGTCTGTCTGTCCAGGGCCCCCATCACCCAGTCATAAAAATCTATGAGGCTGGTCTGGCACGATCTTCCCGGGATGAAACCATACTGTTTGTCATCCATGTGCCCCAGCCTATCCAGCTGCCTCCCGAGCATCCCTTTGATGAAGCCCTCCATTAGTCTGCCCACCACTGACGTTAAGCTGACAGGTCTGTAATTTCCCATCTCCTCCCTAAACCTCCCTTTGTGGATGGGCACCATATCCCAACCAAACAAATCACAAACACATCATGCCTACAACAGACACCCTCATCATCGCCAGGAAATTACGTCAGGGAAACAACAAAATGCCCTGAATGGCACCACAGACTGTGCCAGCTTGGTGGCGAACTGCAACGGTACCCTGCCTGATCTTCTACAAACGGTACAGAATTTGAATCTAGATTGTCCCACTTGATAATTTTATGTCGTCGCCAGCCAGGTCAGATATAACCAACCCTGGTGATCTGCAGCAGGGCAGAGTTGAAATAGTAAATACTAGGAATGAAGTTTCAGGACAAACCGTGTGCTGTTGCGGGCATGACTCCTTTGGTCAGATGAGTTAGCCCTAGGTGGATGTCTGTTTCTACCCCCACCCCCAGTTTCCGGCATCCCCCCCCCCGCTATGGGCTGCGCCGGTGCACTCTCACAGTTGAATGGGCAGATGCTTGCATTTCATTTGACCTTCAGGGCACCCTTCGTAATTCCTTGGATCAATTACAATTTCCTTCCCTTTGCAGTGAGCTCTAGGACATTGGTTTATGCCAGCCACTAAGAATTTGAACAACTTCCATGTGAGCTCTACTTAGTTTTCATAATTCACTTTCGCCTTATTCAGTTTCCCTTGCACGTAAATTATATGGGAGAGAAATAAGACACAACGCACACTACTTGCAATTACTAGTAGCTTGAGGCTACTCATTTTTGTCCAAAATTACCTTAAGTCAATACTGAAGTAGTACAAGTGACCGCACCCTCCATAGTTGATTTAAGGTGCTCTTTTTAAAAAGAATAGTCGCCCCCAAAAGTGACTCATCTCCATGAAAGCAAACTTTAAATTACTTTTAAACACAGACGATCATAGAATCGTAAACATTTTAAGCATAGGAGGGACTTCTTTCTGTGCTGTAGTCAAATCCTTTTCGTTCTGCTTTGCAGTAATTCCATTTTCTTTCCCTGTATCTTTTTATAGTCTTTCCTTTTTATGTTGTCTTGTGCATGTGCGCAAGCAACATTTTGTGGCAGTAGGAGATTAATAGGAGAAATGCAGAGGTGTGTCAATTTTGGTGACTGCAGGGCACGCTTTAGAAGGAACAGCCCTCATTCGCCAGTTAGCGAGCATGCTAGTGGTGACACAGGTGTTTTGCAGTGCCAACAACTTGAAACGATTTCGCCACTGCAATCGGAGCCAAGCTCGTCATTCAGTGGCACCGATGACACACCTCCGCTACATGCCTTGCTTGGTGTAACATTTAAATAAACATAGCGCTGGCTCCGCTGTCCGCCTCGTGCAATCCCTAGAAAGCTGACTTCGGGGGTGCCCAGTCCCCATTGGCATGTGTTATCTCCCCCTGAAGATTTTGTGGCACACTGGGAGCCCACCCCAGTGTGCCTCCCTGTGTTTAGAAGCCGATCAGGTCGGCATTTTTCTGCCTCTTCCCACCCCCATTGTGCGCCGCACTGGGAGACCACCCCAATGTGGCAAACATCATGCCCTCAAAGTCACGGGGCACACTGGGAGCCCACCCCAGTGTTCCCAACATTGTTTCATAGGGTAGCCCCTTTTTGCCTGACACCCCGACGGCGAATCACAGAAAATTACCACTACAGCAACAGTCGCTGTAATGGTCGTGTTTCGCAGTCTCCCAGTGTCCTGCCCCCTCCCCGGACCAACTCCGACCTGGAGTTGAGAATCTTAAAGTCCACGGGGGGCAGAGCTCCCCCACAAAAGACACTGGAGGCTTGGGCGGCACAATACCTGCATCGGTATTGTGCAGTCACTGTACGGGTGGTAGACAGGTTTACTGTCGACCAAACTTGGTGCTTCCCTTTCATACACCTGTAAAGAAAGAAAACAGTCCCTGCTGTTCTTTTTTATTGGAACCTAAAACAAAGAAAACAATCCCTCGCTGTCAGCGAGCCCCCCTCCCCTGACCTGCACCCATCCTCTGTGCACTCCCCCACCCCATACTTACTTCTGGAGGTCTTGCGCCATGATCTTCGTTGGAGTGGGAACATATCTGCACTCTTTAAAGCCTACTGGGAACTGAAGAAATGCCGGTAAGCTGTATAATGGCATCAATGGGGGAGGTTTCAACTTAAGTGGATATCTTGGCTATATTTTTGACTTTTGACTCCAAATTTTCAACATGGGGCTCTTGAGACCCCACTTCATGAAATCAGTCACTGTCATTTTGTTATTCGGCCCAGAAAGGTGATTTCATGGTCATTGCCTGGAATCCTTTTTTGGGACTGATCAACGAAATGACAGTGCCACTGTTTATGAGGTGGGCTCCCAAAAAGCCTAAGGTGCGAATTTGGTGAAACAATTCCAAAAAATGACACTTGCGAGCATGCATGAGCAGTTTCCACACACGCTTGTAACTTCAAGAATTTTTAATATTTTTCACTCCAGATTTTCAACATTGCCATTTTTTTCACCTCCTTATGAACAGTACAGCTGTCATTTTTCACATCCTGCCCGAAATGTGTTTTCACACATCTGGCACACAATGGCGCGGTCACGGTGGGAAATCGATGTTTGGGACAGATTAAGAAAATCACAGTGGCACTGTTCATCAACAGAGGTCCCAAGATGTCTATGTTGAAAATTTGGTTAAAAAAAAAATCCCCAAAATAATTACGTTATGGGCGTCTGTTGCCCAGTTTTTACGTACACTCGTGACTTCACCAATTTTCCATATTTTCACTCCAGATTTTCAACATTGCCTTTTTTTTTTTTACACCTCCTCATCAACAATACAGCTGTAATTATTCACATCCTGCCCGAAATGTGTTTTCACAACTGTAGTGCCAAATGGCACAGTTGCTGTGCAAAATCACCTTTCAGCTAATGAACTGGTAGTGCCACTGCTCATGAGGTGGGATCACAAAAAGCCCATGTTGAAAATTTGGAGTGAAAATAACCAACAGAAGTTTCTAACTGTAACGCCCCACCCTGTAGAGACCGACAGGCGTCAGGGGGTGTGACTTGGGATTTTCGGCTGTAATGCTCACATCATTCCACCCCCAGCCTGCAGCCACTGACGGGCATCGAAGTGTGCCTTGGACTCTTAGGCCCCAAAGTTCACCCCATTCTCCTATAGTGCACCTGTCTCGGCATATTTCCTTATGGAATGGGGTGAGTGTAAGGCCCGAAGACCCCAAGGCACACCGCGACACTTGTCCGTGTCTGCAGGGTAGGGTGAGGTGAAATGGTGTGAGCGTTATGGTTGATGACCCAAAGGCACACCCTAGTTCCTGTCAGTCTCTGCAGGGTGGGGTGGGTTAGCGCCAGTTCAATACTTCACTGCCATTCCTATTATGCATCTCTAACTTCTGCACTACCAATGCCTGTGCCAGCAAGACGACATTTCGACACTGACAAATGTTTGTTGAATATCCTGTTTTTTGACGCTTATAATCTGGGGAGGCTGTAGACCCAGAGGATGGAGGAATTGGGGATAATTTAATAAAATGTCATTGTTGGTTATTATTTGAAGAACAATAATTTGATGGTTAAAAAATAAAATCGAATTTAGGGAGCCTCAGCCCCCCGCCCCCATGTCCCCTTTGGAGCCGCCACCTGATTATGATTGAGTCAGCATCTATATCCACTTGTGGCAGAAATGTTCCATATCCTAGTGTCTGCGCTTGAAGTTTGTCTTTGTGATTTGGAACACGAGCTGTGAACCCCGAGAGCCACATTTGAACCCCACAGTGTGTTTACACACTGTGATCCTGGGTAAATCTGTGCTTAACCTCACTGTCATTTCTGTCTCTGTGCTTTCTCCCTGTGTGATGGCAGCAACATCCTCTGCTGGATTGTCGAGCTGATTTTTCAGTTTGTATGAAACGTGCTATATTTAAAAAAAAAAAAAACTCCATTAATACTTGAAAATGCTTTGTCTTGCTAATGTGTCTAGTTCTTATTTTGAGATCACTCCCTTACTCTTGAGCCGCTTTACATCAAGATTTACTCTTTTCTGGTTTTTAGTTTTGTGAGCACTTTCATGAAATTCCCTCCATCAGTCGTCTCCGCTTACGCGAATATAGCCCTGTGTCTTCATAAAGCCATTGTTCCTAATTCACGTCAGACTGACAAAGCTGTGCCAGAACAGACATCACTTTTTAAACAGGCTTGTAGACTAATTCATTGTAGGTTGAGAAAGACAAAGTAGAGACGTGTGATTCATCCTCTGTGGGACTGTACAGCGTTGTACTGCAGTCATGATCTCCATGAGGCACCACTGTCAGGACTCCAAGGTAACATCCATTCAGAACACACTGAGTGAGCATATTGAAGAGAAACTTGCAGGGGAAGCAGCATGTGGTATGCATAAAAGAATGCTTGTAGGAAAAAACAAATTGTTTAGTTTCTGTGCATCTGTCTCAAATCTTACACGTACACTCATGGATCATGAATATGCAAATACTTTTGCGATTACACCCTTTATTCCTGATAACCTTTTGGTAAATGCGCACTGCCATTTTTTTTTTCATGATTTTGATTAACAGGCACTGTTTAAAATGTTTTGTTTAAAAGCTGGGCTATGTAAGCAAT
This sequence comes from Neoceratodus forsteri, assembly GCA_016271365.2. Taxonomy (NCBI): domain Eukaryota; kingdom Metazoa; phylum Chordata; order Ceratodontiformes; family Ceratodontidae; genus Neoceratodus; species Neoceratodus forsteri. Next base: position 188,934,316 of record JADMNL010000031.1, read on the forward strand.
AAGACATGACAGGATGTGTGTTGAACAGATATTACCGCACGCCCAGGGGCATAGTAAGGCATGAGGCCCTGCCAAGTGCCTTCAGCCCCTGGAAGTGCGGTAATATCTGTTCAACACACATACCCTGGAGTGTTTTATTGCGCTTAAAAAATGGTTCTTTTTTTTTTTTTTTTTTTTTTTAATATTTGTAACCTTAAAAAATATTACTGAACTGAAGAAAAACTGAAATCATTGTGTTACTTTGAGATAAAATAGTCCTTCCACCTACTAGGTGATGACATCATTGTCTTCTGACACATTGACATTGCTACTGTTGTCGCCCACTTCCCCAACCTCAGGTCCCGAGCAAGAGAACAAGTGTGGTTAACAGAGGAAGTAATAGGTTCTCCCCGACAGGTTGCACCACTTTTGCAATAAAAAAAAAAAATAAAAGGAATAAGGGATGCAGATTTGTTTTTGTTGTTTTAGTTAATTGTACTGGGAGGGAAGTACAGTTTACTATGAAAGGGCACCCTATTCTGGTCTATTTCCAGTTTCGTGCGGCAGCAAGCTTCAGTCTCGCCGAGCTAGAAGAATGCTTTATGCATGATACAAGCTGGCACGCTGCTGCTTTCTGATTTTTACTTCTAGCGGAGACGAGGTTTGGAGCAGGACTGTCAGCATGACATTCACTCCCTCGCTTACCGAGACTAAAAACAATGGTGGCCGTTAATTTTTTTTTTTTTAACATTCCACTGGCACATCTGAACATTCCATTTGGGTGCATTGATTTATTTGCCTGCTCTTTTTTTTCTCCTATGTGTAATACCTATTTGACACTTCCTTTCTGGCCAATCACGTTGCTTCTTTTGACATGCCTATTTTATAAACAGTAAATAATCCCATTTAAAAATGCATCTTGGCAAATCCATTGAGCGTGAGTGTGTGTGTGTTAACACATTGGTAGCTACTCTACCAGTGTAAGAGTCCTCTCTAGTATGTTCTTTGGGAGGTTAAAAGCAAAGTTGAGCTGTTCCGCCAACCGCATAACTTAGTGTGGAGACTACTTTATACTGATAAGAGTAGCTTCTGAAGTCGTAGTAACACGCATAAGATCAGGATTGTTTTACTAAAAACACCCTTTTAGAAGAAACAGATGAGCTTTTCTGTTGGGCAGTTATCCGTTCCCATGGTGCTGTGCATGATGTACTAGAGTGCGTCCTGCATGAAGGAAAGCAACGCTAGATTGGTCAGGAGTGTCGATGACACCCTTGATCTGCTGCAAGGAACGATCTTTAAGTATCCATGCAAGTCCTACAATAGCAGATTGGGTCCATGCACTGTTTAAAGGAAAACTGCAGAAATGTAACCCCTGTCCAAACAGACCGGCCGGCTGATTAGCTGTTTGATATAATTGTTTAATTACTGCTGTTTGATTTAGATAAGGGAGTCCTCTGTAACTTCAGATACATAGTGCTGTGCACCACCATCTCACAAATCTACAGTCCCTCGCTCTATGCAAGTGTGTGCTGCTAGCTGCAACATTGATCTGCAGTAAGTGAGCTGCGGCAGCAGTCTGAAGGCCAGTGAGATGTGGCATACAGTACTGGGTATGTGAAGTTACAGAGCACTCCTGTATTTAAATCAACAGCAGTAATAACATCATTTTTTTTTTTTTAGCATAAAATGACTAATCAGGCCGGCCCAGTGGCGCTGAGAGTTGAGGCGCTGGACGCCACACCGGGGACCCGGGTTCAGGAATGGACTCGGGCCGCCGGGGGTCGGCAGGAGGAAGGAGGATTGAGCCTCCCCACGGATGCTCTCCTCCTTCAGGGAGGGATACCAGGGGGTGTGTTTAACACACTCGACATCCAAGAGAGCCGGTGGAAGCACCGATGCTCAGGGCAACAGCGGCTTCCATTGGGGGAGCCGGGAAGGGGAGGATGCCATCAGGCACTTGGCAGGTGTGCGTACGCACGTTCCGAGCCAGGCGCCCCGGTGGAGGGACAAGAAAAGCGGAAAAAACATCGGCGCCCTGGGTGACAGCCGCTCCAGCCTTGCAGTCTACATCATGTGCAGGTGCTCCAGAGAGGAAGAAGCAGGTAGGAGCCACCAAGAGGCACTCTAGGGGCAGACTCTGTGAGGGATGGGGGACATTGAGCGACCTGACTGAGAGGAATGACGAGGGTGAACAGGAGGGGAAAAAAGTAATTTCAAAAAAAAAAAAAAAAATGACTAGTCAGCAGGCTTGTCTTTGGGTTGGGGTAAATACACGCAGTTTTCCTTTAAGCAGCAATATACTCTCCTGGCTGTGGTGTCATGGGATCTCGTCACACATCTGGTGTGATCGGAGTGCCTTTACTGTTCAGAGATTTATCTATTTATTTGCAACGTATTTTACCAGGTAACTAAGCAGAGCCCAGGAGGGTTTGTTTCCAGTGACCATAACGCATGATGCACCACACGCTGAAGGGTATCCTTGTGATTATGCACAGCCAATGAGAGTGCTTCCTGCACCATTGCGTGGGTTCAATGGCTAGACACTGACTCAGTTCATAAAGGTACAACAGTTTTGCTGTGTGGCTTTATTCAACAGTATTCCACAAATGACAGTTCACAGAAAATTCAAATGAAATTACACTAATAACGCTTTCTTTAAGTTGCACTTGTCAGAATGTAACAAAGTCCCTTGCCATCATTTAAAGATCCCTTTCTTTCTCTGTGCTTAAAATTGCTCTGTGGACATGAAGACTGTGTGCTTCCCTTTCTCTCAGGCTCCAGTCGGCATCGCAGTCCCAGCAAATGAAAACAATAATAAACGGAGCATCACTATACGATAATGCATGGGGTGGTGTGTTTAACGAGATTTTACACTTCTCCCCGAGGTGTTGGATGCTACATAAACCGCAAGAGCAAAGCTCGAGGGTTTATTTAAGCATCCAACACAGAGGGGTGTGTGTAAAATCTCAAGTTAAACACATACCCCATGTTTTATTCTATATAATTATTGGGGAGCCTTTTCTCGCCTTAGCAGTCATATAAAATAAAATGGCTGCAGTCCAGTTGACATAAAGCCCTGTCAGCAGTCCCCGCCCAACTGCAGTCTGTACCGCTGAGCGGCTGTTGAAATCTTTGTAAATTTGTTTTTTTTTTTTTTTTTAACTATGGGGATTAAAAACAATTTCAACTGCTGATAGGCATGTTTAGTGTGCTTGACTTACCACCCAGTGATTAAGCGAGGCGGTCAGCTTTTCGGCGCTGTGTACGGGGAGAGAGCGATGGCAGGTGCATGCATGGAGTGAGGGAAACCTGGCGTGTGTTTGCCATTATAATGTCAAATTATAACTGGGTTTCCCTGTGGACGAAAAGGCTCCCCAGTTATTATTTGCTAATAATTAATGGGTCTCCCCTTTTTCCCATAGGGAAACTGTGCCGTAATTTGCTGTTATGAAAGAGCGTTTATAATGGCAAACACGCACGTGGTTTCCCTCGCTCTGTGCACTTGCTTGCCGCTGTGTGTCCCTTCCTGCTGCAGACCACTTCCTTCTCGCTTGAAACTCAGTCACCAAATGAACTCAGCGGTAAGTTATTCTAAGAACAAAAAAGGTGCAATTTTCCACATGTTGGGGCATATCAAAACATTGTAAAACATTTTATTGTCTCACACAATGAAACTGCAGGAACTCTAAAACTGATCTGGAGCACGGCTGCACTGAACGTCTGGTATTTTATATAATTGCTGTGGTGAAAAGCGGAGACCCAGCAATTATATAATGAATATGGGTAGAGCATGAATCAAGTTTACACACCCTCAGTATTAGATACTTTTCATAAACTCCTTGGGGTTTATTCAACATCTAACACCTGGGAGTGTGTAAACTTCGTTACACACACCACCCCATACTTTATTCTGTTTTTGCCAGCGTACTCACAGTCAGACTCTCATAGTGTCACTGGGATCCTTTTGCTGTGTGCTTCACATCTCAGTGGGGGCATGAAAACCGCATGCCTTCTCTCACTCTAGCTCCAGTCAGTGTTCGATCCTGGGCTTATACTCTCTGTCTGCTTTGTTAGAAGCAGGATCCTAGGCAACTACTCAGCTAATTTCAAAGGGGGGGTTATATACCTTTCCTATTTGGACATTGCATCACAGAATGACTTCTAGGCTCTGTGCAGTTTGCATTAACTCGTTACTTTTTTGTTTGGTGACTGTTATTTATTTTACCATATTGTACTCCACGTCTGGATTTCTGTGCCCTAACTGCATGATTTTGCACTTCATCACACTGAAACCCAGCTGGTCAAAGTCTTGCACTTAGGGTACATAAATCCAGAGCATGTACAATATGGGAAAATGAATATCGACAGTCACCGAACAAAAAAGTAACGTGGGAGTAATCGTATCTGAGGATCTCATGGTAGTAAGGCAATACATAGGAAGGGGTATCACCAGGAGAAGCAGGGAGGGGGTGTTGCCACTGTATAGATCACTGTGGTCGCACCTGGAGTACCATGTCCAATTCGGGAGACCGCATCCCAGGAAGGACATAGCGTGGAGGCAGTCCAGAGAAGGCAACTGAAAAAGCCCTGTGAGGAGAGATTGAGAGACCTCAATAAAGTACACTCAGAGAAGGGAGAGGGATATGACAGACACCTATAAATACCTCATGGGGTAAATAAGGTTCAGGAGGGAGTGTTTTTCAGAGGAAAAACTTACAAGAACAAGGGGACCTTCAGTGAAGCTGGAAGGGGTTGAATTCAGGAAAGATGTGAGGAAGTAGTTCTTCACTGAAGAGTGTTGGATGCCAGGAGCATTCTTCCACTGGATGTGGTGAGTGAGAAAACCATGGGGGACTTCAAGCATACATGGGATAGGTGCAAGGGAATCTTAGTGGGCTGCAAGAGGGAGCGGATATCGGGTAGGGTCTGTGGTGACAGTGTGGACAGGGAAAAATTGAGCACTGGGTGGGCCAAGCAGTCCATATCTGCCATCAAATTTTGTTTCTGTGTAATCACCAGGGAGTACATTTCAGGTCTGGACGAGGGAGTGGGGATCACATAGTGTGCGGCATCCTGGAGCAACTTCAGGAACAACTTGAAATCTGAGGGGAAGGGTAGCAAGCAGCTGTTAATGAAATGGTACATATTTCTTTGAGACCTGTACCATTGTATTACAGCCGTGCTGCAGTTGTCATCCTCATGGAGTTTGTCTCAAAGAGGTAAACAGATAGGGCAGTTCACCTGAATTCAATTTTGGCCATGCTCTCCTGCTGCTATGTAATAACAGAGTCTCTACTTTTTAGTGTGCATAACAACCTTAAAAAAAAAAAAAACCTGCTACAGTGGAAAATGAAAAGATTTGCTGTGTGCTGAGGACAGTGGATGGAATGACTCGTACTAAGCCAAGGGGTGGTGGTTAGCTTTAAAAACAACAAAAGAAATGAATGGGGAAACTGGGTATGTTATCCTCACATGTGTTGGATGTATGCCCTCCTTCCTTGTACCCCCCCAGGTCGCACCGTGGGACGAGCATCTTTTTGCTCAGTGTGCCTTTCCTGGTGAAACATTTTCAATAAATAAATAAATATCCATTTAACAGTTCTCTACCACACAGTAGCAAACGTTGCAGACAATTGCTGATGCAGAGTTGTGGTAGAACAGTGGATGGAATGACTCATACTAAGCCAGGGGTGGTGGTTAACTTTGGATTTACAGTAGAGTGAAGCTCTGTTCAAGGACATAAAGAGAATGCAGAATTGATTCTGAAATTGAGAAATGCAAACTGAGAACAGAAGGAAGTCTGAAGCCCTGCTCCTTTAGGGTGCCACCCAGCAACATGTAACAAGTCTGTTCCTCCAGGAAAATGAATGGGGCTGGCCCACCAGTGCAGGGGTAGAGCCACAGCTTATGCGCTGATGACCCAGCTTCAGAAACTAGCCCAGGTTGTCTTCGTGCCAGCCTGGGGAGGTGAGCTGATTGTCCCAGTGGATGCTCTCCACCTTGGGAAAGGAGGGTTCAGACTCTGCTGCACAGCCGCCGCCTGTCAGCTGTGGGTGGTGGTAGAGTCGGAGCTGAGGAATAGGGAGGGAAGTCGCTGATGCACTCCATTGCGCAGACATGCACCTGTGTGTGTGCATGGGCGTCGGGAGTTCAGTGTCCTAGGGGTGCAGAACCAAAACCGTGAAATTCCAGTCACTGCAGGAGGACGTTTGCCCTTCACCACTGGCCCCACACAGCCTACTGTGTCTCTCGCCGTCTCACTGCATCTGTACTTACTTAGTCTCCGAGTATTGGGTCCATCCCCAGTGGCCTGCCCCGGGGACAAGCCAGGGTGCATCAGATTCGAGGTAAGTCTCGAAGAAATGGGTGACGGTGCTGGGTGAGGGGTCAGGACCAATGGGGGGGGGGCTGGTCGGTTAGTGCATGGGGGAGGGGGAAGCATACATAGATTAAATTTAAAAACAACAAAAGAAATGAATGGGGAAACCGGGTATGTTATCCTCACATGTGTTGGAGTATAGAGACCCACTCGCCGGTATCAGTGTTGACAGTTTCATTTCTCTTACGTATATATAGCCAGGCAGGCTAGGTCACAGAAATCTGTGTTCTTGATTGTCATTGACCATTTCTTTGTCATTGTAGCCTAAGTAACTATATGGCCACATACAGCATCTTTTGGGTGGGCCGCTTGTCCGGCTAGGATCCTGCGCTGAGGATGTGAATCTGATCCTCATGTAGATTGTGCTGGTTTGTCATTAGGCTGCCCAGCCACCCAGAAGGTCCTATCTACTCAATGGACATTGGAAGTTACGTTCTCTATTTTCAGTGTCCGGGGTGCAGAACCAAAACCGTGAAAATCCCCAGTCACTGCAGGAAGACGTTTGCCCTTCACCACAGGCCCCACACAGCCTACTGTGACTCTCAGTGCATCTGTACTTACTTAGTACCTGTGTACTTTGTAATTGATTTTTTTTTGTTTGTTTGTTTCAATATAGCACGGGCAGATTTGGAGGATTATCCTCAACCTTCCCAAGCTACGCTACCAGATTTACTTCTTTTGCACACATGTGTGGAGAAATATTCCTGTAGCATGCACTCGCCTGCCTATGTCTGTCCATTCCTGAATTTCTGAACCTGTCCATGTTTATTGCAACATTTGATGATGGTACTTGGCCCCATAGTTTGAGACCCCCGACTTGCTTTAAGAGCCAGTTGTGCAGACTAAGAAGTACTTGCATATGTAGACCCGTTCTTTAACACTGTAAGACGAAGACTTGTTTATTGGTCTTTTGTTAACGACTTGCTTGTAACCTATGCTTAATATTCTTTAATTAGTCTCGTCCCCAAGGAGGGTCATTAGTGGGGTCCCTCAGGGATCAGTCCTTGGGCCTCTCCTGTTCAACGCCTATCTCTCTGACATAAGGAAAGGTATCAGGAGTGAGATGAGTCTCTTTTCGGATGACTCAAAGCTGGGGGCGGTGGTGGATGGGAAGGAGGGGGTGGCCCTTCAGGGGGATCTGGAGGCTCTGGAAGGGTGGTCTAGAAAGTGGAAACTAAGGTTCAGTGCAGGGAAATGCAAGGTACTGCACCTGGGAGCCAGAAACCTGGGCTAAATATACACCCGGGGATGCTACAAGTCTAGATGGCTGAGAGGGACCTGGGGGTGGTGGTGGATGTCAAGATGAACAACTCAGAGACTTGTAGGGAGGGCAGCCGCAAGGCCAACAGGATGCTAGGATGCATCGCTGAGATCACCTCCAGAAAGAGGGAAGTGATACTCCCTCTGTATAACTGCTTGGTGAGGCCGCACCTCGAGTACTGCGTGCAGTTTTGGAGGCCACACTTAAAGAGGGACATTGAACTCCTGGAAAGGGTCCAGAGGAGGGCAACCAAATGATCTGGGGCTTGGGGAACAGGACCTATGGGGAGAGGCTTGAGGAGCTAAATATGTACACACTGGAAGAGAGAAGAGACCGAGGGGACATGATGGAGGTCTTCAGGTACATGAGGGGGGTGAATAGGGAGGTGAAGTTGGGGTGCTCAAGGAAGGACGGGGGTGCAACTAGAGGGCATGGGTGGAAGCTGGGGGAGATTCAGGGAGAAAGGAGGAAGTGCTACTTCTCTGAGAGGTGGTGGAACCATGGAATTCGCTGCCGGAGAGCTGGTGGAGGGGTTTAAGGGGGTGGGACAGGTACAGGAAGGGTTCTGGAAGCAAAGTCCAGTGCAGAGAGACTATCCGGGACTGAAGGGAGAAGCCCGAGAGGGCAAGGGGGACAGCAAGGTCAGTTCCTAGGGAGGGGGCTGACCAAACGAGCAGATGCGAAAGACCGATAGGCCTATTCTGCTGGCATTTTAGTATGTTAGTATTTGTAGCTTTTATTAAGGAACTGAGCCACCACAAAATGTCTGCATAATGCACACGTTAGACTAGTTCAGCTATAGTTGGCCCCCAGGTCACAACTGGAAACGAGTTCATTTGGATCTGTTTGCTTACCTTGCAAAATATGTTACACGTAATAAATACAGAGCTTTGAATGTCTGGAAAATATTGTGAGTTACAGCAGCAGTGCAACGGACTGGACAAACAAATTGCTGCTACCTTGCTTTCACTATAAAAGATTCCAGTCATCTTCCAGTTTTATTTAGTGATTATAATGGTCTAGTTTCTCCAAAATATGAGTATTTTATAAATGTTTTAATTTAGTTTTTCCTCGGGGAGATGGGCACCCATTTGGCTTAGAAATATCACTGTAGACCTGGCAAGGGTAAGGGGGGGGGAGACCTGGTGGTGCGTAATGCAGGTACCACCTAGAAAAGTAGATCTGACAGATAAGCTAATATTGTTATGTATTGCAGCTGAAACTAGTTTTTGGGAAAAACGTTATTGGTTCATTGCTGCCTTAAGTAGTGAAACCGCTTACTCCGACTGGGATGATGATTTGGTGGCACTTGTATAGTTAGCTGAGCGTGTCTTAGTCTTACATCACGGCATGAATCAGATTTTGTGCTGGGCTGACGCACGTTAGCTCTGCACATGCTTTATTAAATACAGGCCTTGGGTGCCTACGGAATGTGTGATGTATACAAGCTGGCTCAGTCGCGGTCTCTCAAGATGGGCTTTATGCATAATACAAGAACAAAACTTTAGAAATGGTCATTACAAGAATGAATTGTTTGTGTCAAATAGCTGAATATTCTGTTATTTCAAACCAAGTGCTTCAGATAAAGTACTTTCCCAGGTTAGACGAAAGGTATTTTAATTCTTGTGTAGCAGATATAAAAGCAGGTCTGTGCATTACAAGTAAAGATGTAAGAAAATAAAATGTGAGAACTCTTTGTTGCGTCATTGCCGCCCCCCCCAACTGTAGACTTTCCCATGTTTGTTACCCAGACTCTTGTACATCCCATATCATACTTCAGGAATGGCATAATCGGAACAAAAATATGGCAGGGCTTAGTTTTCTGCCCCAGCAGTCGTATTATTGTAGCACCAGTAGGGTTGGCTGTCGTATGTGTGAGAAAAAAAATCAGTGGTTCGGGCCCAGAATGCCACCCCTCTCTCCAGTCAGTCTTTAGGCTGTGGCTTAGTTGGCGTATGTGTTGCTACACCCGTGATTAGGAGCCCAGTTTGGTTTGTAGAGTGCTGTCTGGCCATCATTTGTTGAGTGTGACTCCAGTGCTGGGTCAGCATCCTCTGTTTTCTCCATTTCAATTCCATTTCAAATGATGTGTGTGAGAGTGATTCTGGTGGGGTGGAGAGTGCTGAAAATAGACATTCCTGGGGACTGCACTGACATGAGGCATTTCGAGAGGCACCAAAAAGGTAGCAGTGATTGGGTCTGCGTGAGTTATGTGTGGAACAAAAAAAAAAAATGGAAACCATGTTATGGAGGGTGCACAGAAAAAAGCAATAGTCCATGTATTTAAGCCATCATTTAGGGTTTTTTTTTTTTTTAAACAATAATGTTTCTGTGAGAACAAAATCAATATACCGATTTTTCTTTTCATATTCTTCCACTCCTGAACTAAGATACAGGATTTCAAATATTTAAAGGAAAACACTATTTATTTAAACAGGCCCACCACCTGGTGGATACCCCCCTCCCGTTTGGGGTTTCCCAGGAAAAAATACCTTTTAGCGCCTGTATATTTAAGCTTTGTAAATCTTTCAGAATGTAAATAATGGCCACGCTGTGCAGTGCCATTTTGAGTATAGAGCGCGGATCTGTGCGGCTCACTTGGATGCAATCAGAATAATTGAACCGGGCAAAGCTGCGCTTTATACTTGAGATGGCGCTGCACAGCTGTTATTTACATTCTGGAGGATTTAAAAAAGCTTAGATACAGGCACTAAAAGGTTACATTTATTTTTTCTTCTAGGAAACCCCAAATCTGGGGTTTATCCGGGTGGTGGTTTTCACCCCTGTGCCATGTCCGCCATGAAAAACTTCAGTGTCTGTACATTGCTTCGCTGTATACCTTCAGAAACGTGATAGCACGGTCACAAATAATACATATACAGTGTGAATGTAACATGTACATTGAGTAGGTAAAGTCCATGGACGAGATTCAAAAAAATGCGGGTGACTTCCAATTTTAATGACTTGCACTATTAATTACAAAATTAGCTATAAAAAATCTGTTTTAAAAATATCTGAGAAAATGTAAAAAAAATATACAGAGGATGGATCTCTAAGGATATTAGAAATACACTTTTGGTAACAAAAAAATATATAAAATGGTGAAATGGTTTTGCCGACGAACATACTGCTGCTTTAAGGGCTGGAATAAAGCAGTAGAGTTAGAATGCAGATGGGTGACGGGGGGACTGTGTGAATCTCATACTTGAGCCAACAGCATAGTACAGAAATGGGGGGTGCTTCTCAGCCCACCTGGTATCTCTGCACCCACTGTTGGCTAACAAAGAAGTACCTTGGCAAAGGTTGAGAAGGTAGCTAACCCCCCCCGCCCCCAAAAGCAAGCAGATGGTGAGTGGCAAAGCACTTAAGAAATATCTTGCTTACCGTCTGCCCAAGGTCCGCTGTCGCCAGCTACCACCTGTACACAGATTACACCAGTCTCTGCATCTGGCACATCTATTGTGGAAACCCAAAGCAGTCCTCAGGGTGATTTATCAAGATTACAGTAAAGTGTAACTGTCAGACAGCTACTGTTGAATACCCCTGCCTCCCCCCCCCCCAATACATTGTGGCATTTGGCCCCTAATCAGTAACTGTACAAAACATCAGAGAAGTTAGAAACACTCACTCTGGATGACAGCACAGCGCTTAGTGTGTCAGAGTACAAATATCTGGGGTTGTGGCTTGAAACACAACGGACAGACCTGCTAGCTCATCCACCAGTATTTGACTCATACCAATGTTTTTTTTTCCTTCAAATTCGAAAACGCTTCTACATCAGTGGTCTCACAAGGCTTAATGTTTCGTTCAGTTTTCTCTATTTTAGACTATGCTGGCCATATAGAAACATAGAATTTGACAACAGGAAAAGACTATTTAGGCCACCTAGTCTGCCCAGATGTTCTGTACCTATTCTGTCTCTGTAGACCTTATCTGGTCTCCGTTGACCCTGCCTGCAACCTACCTAATATACACCTATGTCTATCCTATGCATGCTTGAAGCCCCAAATGTTTTGGCCCCCATCATTCCAGCTGGCAATTTATTCCGGGCATCGACTATCCTTTCAGTGAAGAAATATTTTCTCACATCCCTCTTGAATCCCCCACCTCCAATCTTCATTGCATGCCCTCTGGTCCCGGTGCTTGTTCTCATTTGAAAGAGACTCCTTCCTGTACCTTATTCACCTTTTATATTGTACGGTATCTGTAATGACTAAAATAATTCTGCATCAACTGCATGTAATCCAAATGCACCCAGTATGGTTTGTACATAATGCACAATACAGAACAAATTAGTTTGATCACCTGAGAATATAGAATCGATTGCTTCTTGACCCAAGATGCCAGCTCGGTTACAACCCGCTCATGTTTGTAATTGACATAAGGCACTCCAGGGAATTATGCGTGATTTGTGATAATGGCACTTCTTGGTTGCGTGGGCACTCGGGGTTGCACAAGGAATTGCCTGCAAGAAGCTGATTTAGCCCAGTTTTGAAATTTTTGTTTTGCACTGTGACTACATTAAATATTTAACTTACCTTCTGTATCGCTTCATGTTGTTAATGGGAATAAGTAATGTGCTTCCCCACTGGAGTAGTGGTACAGCCCAAAGCCGTGACCTCAGCATAGAACCCTGAGGATTTCGTGCATCAGGCACCCTGTTTCAGTTGTACCTCTGTTGGGGTAGCAGCATAGATAGGGTTCTCCGAAGGGATTGTAATGTTTTCTTTGTAATTTTTGTTTATTTTCTTTTGTCTGGGAGTTGTGTGACTAGGCAGGTTGAGGCAACTTGGTGACTGAGAGCACCCCTAAATTTAGAGAGCGTGCCCATTAAACTGAGGCTTTCAAACTGACTGACCCGTTGGATTACTCCAATTCCAGTGCCTACAGTACCTGAATGAGAACCACTGGCCATCAGTAGAGTGTTTGCAGGTCTGCGTAACCAAAAAAAAAAAATACTCCTAGCCTGGTGCGTCTGGTAAGTAAAGGAATTCTTTGCTTGTGAGGGTGTAGTCAGATGGTCAAGTAGGGTTATGTTGCTGTCTGCTGTCTTTCTTCCTAGTGTCTATTAGCAGACTGGTTGTTTTCTATTTTACTGCTGTTGCCTCTAGTGCCTGTTAACTCGGCAGTCGTTTCCTTTTTAACTGCTCTTTGGCAGTCCTGTTTATCACCTTAGACGCAAGTAGTGACAAGTTGGTGTACTGCCCGCTTGTGCTAGGATTTGAGCGAGTAATTTTTGGTGTGCTTGCTTGCTGAGGGTTTTTCTACTCTGGTCCTGCTACATTAGTCATGCATACCTCCAGAGTACTTTGTACAGTTTTGCTTCGTTTCTGACTATTTTGTTTTTTTTTCTGGGTCCACTGTGGTCCATTGTAATGAGTGCTGCGCTTTGTGCTTTTTTTCTTTAGTGTGCTGTCTCACTGCTCGCTGGCTCCCTGCCAACCCTGGCCATGCTAGTACCTTTGGTGCTGTCATGCTCCGTTCACTCTGTTCATCATTGTCCTAGCGACGGGAGCGTGTGCATGTTCATACGATGCATGCTGACATGACCTCATGCCTGCCCCTGTGACTTGCTTCTGTGACATGCGGACGAATAGTGGTGCTTCCCTGACCCAAAGAGCTGGAAGAAGTTCTGTGCCCTGATGGCTCTGGAGTGGAGCATCATTAACTGCCTTATTTCGGCTTTCTGTGCTTCAGCAAACTTAATTTTCCCATTGGAGTGGAACATTGTCGACTGCTTACTGCTGTATTTTGCTTCAGCACGTTTTCCTCAAGGCACCGCATGGGAGTTTCTTCTGCAACAGCAAGCTCCGTTTCTTTAGCGTTACTCCTGGGTGTATAGTAATATCAGTTTTTAGCAATATTTAGCTAATGTGAGTAATTTCCTGCAGACGAAGGGGATGTCTGAGGAAGTAGAGTTGCCGTTTTTGCTTTTTAAAAGGGGCATCGTGTGCACTGAGATTTTCCTAAGTTTTGCGTAACCTATCATGGCACCATGGCTTATCGTAGACCAAGTTATTCAGGGAAAGCCTTTATGTGCCAGCATGAGTGATATCTGTCATGTATGTTATGTTATATAGTGTCAGTGGCTCAGTAGGTATCACATTACCTCTGAGGCTGGGAGATCAGAGGGCTGTGGGTTCAGTTCCCACATCTGGCACTTAGATTAATATCCCAGTACTGACACTGTAGTGCTGCACTTCTGAGGTGCCGCTTTTCGATGAGACGTTAAACCGAGGTCCCATCTGCCTGGATTGGTGGTAGTTCAGGTGGATGTTAAAGATCCCATAGCACTTATCGAAAAGAGTAGGGGAATTTCCCTTGTGTCCTGGCCAAATTTCCCTCATTCACTAAAAATACTACCAACAGTTTAATCTGGTTCAAGGTCAGTTGGCATTCATCTGTATCCCCTTCCCCTGGGTAGTGCCTGAAAATAGGCAGGATTTGTCTAGTGCACTTACCCGGTCAACAAAAACTAAATAAATAAAATATTTAACACAGCTGCTGCCATGGTTTATGGCAGAGGATGAACTCTCAAGAGTAAGACCTGCTGCAGGACTAATATAAGACCATAGTCAGACCGCACCTGGAGTATAGGGGTACAGTTCTGGAGGCCTAATTTAGGAAAAGATATAGATGGGTTGCAGAGGGTTCAGTGGAGGGCAACAAAAGATGGTGCAAGGTATGCAAGAGAACCCATACGAGACTAGATGAGCGAATTAAATCTATACCTGCTGGAGGTTAGAAGAAATAGAGGTGGCGTGATAGATTTTTATGTATATGAAGGGAATAAATAAAGTGAAGGTAGCTTATTCAAAAGGAAAGTAGGAGTTAAACAAGGGGTCATAATGTAAGATTGGCAGGGGAAGATTTAAGAGCAATGTAAGAAGATGTTATTTCACTAAGAGGGTGGTGGAACCCTGGAACAGATTACCCAATGAAGTGGTGTGTGCAGAAACAGTGGTGGAATTCGAGTGGGCATGGGACAGAGACAAGGGGTTGGCTACTGGGCAGAGGAAGATATCCCTGGGAAGTGAAGACAAGTATGGGCAGGTGGGAAATGGGCAGACTAGATGGGCCAGGATGGTCCTTTTCTGCTGACACATTACTATGATAGAACTATGTAACCAGAGTCTGTGGTCATACTATCCCTGATGTATTGTAGTTTTCTGTATATTTTAAGGATTCCCTCAGCTGGATCTTTGGGCTGGGTGGGGTGGGGGCCTGTGGTACCATCTGGCAGTGAAAAAAAAAACAAAAAACTATCCCACAAGTCATTGTTTATATTTATGGCAGGCTACATGCTTACATACTGCAGGATATACCAGCAAAGACACCCGACCCCAAGGCGAACCCTTCAGGTCAAGGGGGGGGGGTGGTGGTGGGGGGAGGGCCCATGCAGGCATGTCCAGGTGTACCAGAGCAGAGCGGCTGTGCTTACTCAATTTTGCAGGCGACACCCAAGCTTGTCTGCATGGTAGATCAAGGAAAGGAGCAGGGGTTTGGGGGGGAATTCTGACCGAATGAACAAATAAAGGGGATTGGATAAACAGAGCCGTTGTATGCGGAATTTTGATCCACCCCTTGTTTGGTTTGTTGTCACTTCATGTCAGAAGTTGCAGGACTTGCAGGTAAGGAGAGCTCGGGTCACAGTGAATAAACTTGGTACAGCCCACTAGCAAAGTGCTGTACCAAGATAGTAAAATTTTCCTTTGACTGTCTCTGCTGGCTTGTTTTGGAGAAGGTAAAATCTCGGTAAGTACACTGTTTGGACCAGTGGAAAAGTCTGTAGGACCAGTAGACATTCCCAGTCACTGGCCCTGCTGGCTAGTGGCTGCAGAATGTAGTTTTGATCCCTGCACAGTATGAACCCCATGTGTCTCATTGGGCCTGTCTGATGGGCTTCTTCCTGGAGCAGTCACAGTTGTTGGATAGATGAATTATTGGTGACTGTCCGGGGAGCACACCACCATTTGGTTGTCAGATGCTACAACAACAGGGGTAGTCACAGCATAACAGATCCTGTGTTTTGAATGGTATTGGTCTGTAAACAATGTAGGACTCCCTCCTTGTTTCAGAGACTTATGTCCTTTGGTTCCAAAATTAAGTACGTTTTGTACCACAAGATGGATGTCTGATGTCAGAGAACCAGTGAAACAAAGATCTAGAGAAAAAGAGAAGTGTAGTATTTATTTTTTTTATTTATTCTGAATAATCAGATTTACAACCTTTGAGTCAGAGACTCATTTACAAAGGTACCTCGTCGCAGGGAGGGTGGACAACAAGCAAGTGATGTTTAGACAGAGGTTACAATACAGGTGAAATACAGGCATAGAAAAACAAACACAGTTTGTTAGAGTTATTCACGAAGAGTCATACTCTGAACTAGAACCAGTGCTTAGTCGTCCGTGGAACCCAGTGAGGTCTGTGAGGGACTAGATTAGAGAGAATACAGTTCCACTACAGGCAGTTACAGCACCGACTATCAACAATGTATTTTGAAGGGCTGTTTTGAACTGGCCAATCCTGGGAATGTCTGTGATTCACTCTGGGAGAGAGTTATACCAGGCCAGTGCTTTATGATGAAAGGATCTTTGGCAAAGAGAGGTCCTTGCTCTAGGTACTAGGAAGGTGGCTTTAGTGAGTTACGGGTTAGCACAGGCCGGGTGGCCTGTTGCAGGGTTGCGGAGACCCCTGGGGGGCATAGCCCAGATAGGGCCTTTTTTGCCAGCAGGCAGGTGTGGTATTTCAGCTGCTCCTCAAATGTGAGTATGTTTGTGGCATAATTGGGACGTTGATTACTATAAATGTCACTGGATTGGATATTACTGTGTGTCTCTTTGGATTAAAATTGTACCTGGCCATCTCCATGGGGCTGAGCGAAGGGGTTTGCTTGGCACGCTGGTGACCTGGGTTCACACCCCAAGCCTGGGTGTCAGAAGCAGAGACCAGCAGGAGGAGTCCAGAGTGTCTTTTGGATGCTCCCTCCTGGAGGAGGGGTGGGCCTTGGGTACCTGGCTGTGGCTTGGGAGGCGTTCCAGGTGGCATGATGCCTCGACATGTCCCGCCCCAGGTTGCCATTGTGACTGGCCCATTGAGGGAGGAGGGAGGAGAGGGGCGAAAGTGAAAACTCCCCCAATCGATGCAATGACAGCCGCCCGGTCCCAGTTGCCACAAAGTCTGGAAGTGTCAAGCTGAACTCACCACGTCTGTGATCGTGTCTGCACTGTGCGAGCAGGCATTGGGGGTCGCTTTGGGGAGGAAGAGGATTGAGCATCTGGAGGACAGCGCTCCTCTCTCTGAGATGAATTGGCAGTTCCACCAAATGACTGCCCTCAGGTGGAAGCCTGAAGGCAGTGCGGGTCATGGACATCAGTAGACGAGAGGGTGCCTCGGGACCTGTAACGTGCACGCACCTCCATGTACACATGCGGACGTCTGCACCCTGACAATGGGAAGGAAGGGAACAGAAAAAGCAGGCGACCGTCAGGATGACTCCGATCCTCCCATGGGCTCTGCACCTGGCCAGCTGGACACCTGTTTAAAGAGACAGTGCTGTATAAATTGCTTTGCTAGTAAAATATTAAAAAATGAACAAAAAACACAAAATAGTGTTCCCTCTGTACGTAGTATGGCTAGAGGTGGTTGTGCAGGTTTAGTGGCTCAACCTTTCTAGGATAGTGGCCATATTGGGGGTGTAGCAGCACCTCTGTGCTGTAGACTGGGTGTGTAAGATGACTCTTCAGTATGCCTGTTCCTAGGGATTTGGTAGTCACTGTTGAACTGGATGACTCCAGTGCAACATCTGCTGCTCTGGAGCTTGGCTGCCAGTCTCTATGCCATAACTCAAACCAGTCTCTGCTTTGGGCGGTGGGAGGGGGCGTGATCAGTCACCTTGGCTAGCCAAGAGGTGAACTTCTTTAAGCCGAGAAACGGGGCCTTGTTATACAGCCTTCACAGTCTCATGATTTAATCCAGCATTTCATTGTTACGACAGCCATGTGTATAACATGTCACTCCTTTGATGACGTAATAAACTTGAGTGAAATGGAGTGGTGACACTGAAAAGAAAAGTAAAGCAATTTCATTCAGATAAACATTTGGGGGCTTGAAATTGAAAATTTAGTTAAAACAAAAAATGACAGGAGACTTGTATGTTCATGTTCAGAGTTGTGATTTTAGTACGCTGGTAGTAATGAAAGTACCAAAGATAGGAACAATATTTTTATATTTGCCGTTGATTTTTAGGAGTGCTGCTGTTCTGGTTATACTGAGCTTGTAAATGTGTGTACGTGAAGTATATGCAGTGTAATGTAATGTGAGAAGTTTAAAGAGCTATGCAGAATCAGAGCCACGCTGCATGGGGCGGGTTCCAAGTGACCACATAACAGATCCAAGAATACAGTCATGGAACTTACCCCACAACTCTTTTTTTTTTTTTTGGTGGTGAGTTTAAAGAGCTAGTAGAACCAAACATAGCAGACAAGAACATGTTACAAATTGTAAGAAATACTAAGTTGTAACTTTTCATTTCCTTTTTCTTTGTCCATTGGTAATTTTTTTTTTCTTTTTCCCCTCCCCAGTCCCTGAGCCCTCGCATCCCTGACGTGATGCAAGCATGGAGAAGGAGCTCTATTCATGTAAGAGAGCATCTTGTTCTTTGTTAAAAGCACCGAGAAAGGTGCTCTTTAAGACTTTATTTGTCCAAGATGACTGTCGACGTGGTGCTTGCCCTGTACAGCACTGTGCTTTGGGATAGGTTCCCTAGATGGTGTTTGCAGATTTAATTTGGTTTCATGAGACACTAAGGATGGAACTAGTGCCCAGCAGTGGGCTCACAAGACAAGAAGCGTCCACCTAACCCAGTTAGCCACCACCAAGCTAGCCCATTAAAGGTATTTTTTTTTTTTTATTTGATTGTGTATTTCTATTCAGTTACAACTTTAACATGTTTACAACTTAGCGATGCAGACTCATGCCCACTGAAAGTATTTTGTAGACACAGATATAGTTTGTGAAAGATTCCATTTTTATATTTTCATATTTGCTAGTGCTGTGCAAATTGTCTCCAGTGGCGAGAGTGGTTTTTGGTGTCCATGGCGGTTTTAACGCTGGGCCTCTTTATAACTGACTCGAACAGAGTGAGCTGCGTACGGTACAGTCAGCACTAGCGGATGTTTAACTGACCCGTTGAGCCATCTACCATTATGACCTTGGTGGCAAATTCAGGTGTGGAAATAAATAAATAGTGCTGGAGCTCCCAGAATTCCAGAATTTCTCCCAGAAATTCATTTGGGCTTTTATGAAACAGGACACAGGAAGACTGAGTGGTTCCTTAACCCTTAGGCTGCCAGAAGATTTAGAACGTATAGGGTTTTTGGGCATGTATACATGTCGGCGGCACAACAGACTCTGACAGCATTATTACTCACCCCACCCCCAAGTTTCAAACTGAGACAGAAATGAAACTGGCCTTTTGCTTTTATGGGAGGTGATAACTCTGTGTCACAACCATAAATAGAAAGTTACGTGGCAGTCTGTTTTAAAATCAGTTTAGAATAGTTAGGTTTTACACTGCAGAGGGTCACTGTTAAACATCTGCATCTGCCAAAGCCGTCTTTCATGATTTGATAGTTATATGCTTTGTCCAGGCCCTCTCTTCTAAATTTTTTGTGTGATCCTTTTGTTATCTCCTTAGCCATCCAGCTGGCCCCATCTGCCAGCAAGCTCCAGCCGCTGATTCCCTCCTTCTCTGGCACATTACATCACTTATATCACTACTTACACAGGACCATCTTCTGGTGGGGGAGTGCTGCGGTCGTTCGTGCAGGGCCTGTGAGGATGCCGGTGTCATACTGTCATCTGGCGGGTAGTGGGGTGTCTTCCGTTTTCACCCCAAAGGCCGCCTAGGTGCAGTGATGCATGGGCAGGCATACAGAGGCATGTATGCACACTGTCTGTGTCCGAAGGCTGGCTGTCACCTGAATGAGTGTTCCCGCTACTGTCACTTAGCTTTGTGGCAGGCAGTGCAGTGTAGTGTTGTTCTCCTCTGCAAGGGAGGCGCGCAGTCCCTGGGCTACTCACTCATCCCTCCCCAAACCAGGCCCCAAGCAACTGGAGCCCTGGGTCACTGTTAAAACATATAATAGCAATACTGCCGTGCCATCGATCTGGTCACCAGGCCCCACTTTCAAAAGATTTTTCCCATAACATAGTAGGCATGGAATCCCTTTGGAAAATGCAGATATCCATCCCCTGGTACTGAAAGTAGGGTTAGGTGCTGTCATTATAAAATATCTCTTCTGGTTGGCCGTGGCATTCCAGTGTGAGTGACTTAGTTGGCGGTACACTGGCCTCTGTGCCGGGAAGATCGAAGAGCCAGGAGTTCAAGTCCTGGAGTTGGGCTGCACCCACCCGACACTGACATGCACTGATGCAAGTGCCATCCTTTGGATGAGATAGTTAGAATACATGATGTCTTGCAGTGGATTATTGAATGGGTGAGAGAAACCAAAGACTTGCCAGAATGCTCGTTCATGATGAGCGAGGCACATTTGCATGGAATAAAAATAAACCATGACCCGTGTAGAGGTCTGTTAACTGTACCACTTGAAGCAATTCCCGGTGAAAACGGAGCAGTGTAAGGTACTTAAATTCATCATTAAAGTTCCAGCTCCGAGTTTTGGCATGCGCAGTAGCGCCTAGTGCTACTGCGCGTGCCCAAACTCGAGCATTGGGCGCTACTGCGCGTGCCCAAACTTGAGCATTGGGCGCTACTGCGCATGCCCGAACTCGGAGCTGGAACTTTAATAACAAATTTAAGTACCTTACACTGCTCCGTTTTCACCGGGAATTGCTTCTCGAGGTACAGTTAACAGACCTCTACATGGGACACTTTTTATTTTTATTCCATGTAAATGTGCCTTGCTCGTCATGACCGAGCATTCTGGTACAGGACAGGATGATCCAGGAGGTACCAGGTTTACACTCTGTCTTCCGGTGTGGTGGCACTTTCAAACTGGCGCATCCAGGACCAACATAAAAAACAAGAATTAACTTGTCAAAGGTTGGCTGCAGTCATAGTAAACTATATAGGTTATTTTAATTGGGCGTTTTTGCGGCCCTTGTAATTGCCAGCACTGTTTTGCACAGTTTTCCTGTAAAACTCTTCTTCCCATTGTAACTCTTTGACCCATTGTTCTCGGTGTTGGGTTTCCATATACTAAGTGGAAATAAGCTGTTCTAAGTGAAATAACAAATAAAACACTTTTTTTTTTTTTACATGCCTACGAAAAGGTAAACCAGCAATCAAGTTTCTGTACAGGAACAAGGAGCATTTAATTTGGGAAGCCAGAGGAAGTGTCGCTAGGTATATGGCTCTCATTTTTAGTTGACCAGCATCCATTCTCTTAAAGTATGAAGTTACCTTTAATAACATTTGAGCCGGCTCCATAGCCCCAAGCGAAGGGGTTCGCTCGGCATGCTGGCGACCTGGGTTCGCACCCCGAGCCCAGGTGTCCGGCGTGGAAACCAGCAGGGAGGGAATCTATGGTGTCCATTGGACGCTTCCATCCCGGGGGGTGGGCAGGGTCTTGACACCTGAAGATGGATTGGGCGATGTGCACGGACACGCCTCCGCACGTCCCTGCCTCAGGTTGCTGTCCCACGTAGGCCCAGTCGGGGTTTAATGTGGGTGGGCCATAAAACGGAAAATCGCCCCTGATCAGCCGGATGACGGTTGACTGTCCCCTGTCATCCATGAAGCCCCAGATCCCGTGGACCGACCCCAGCAGCACCCGAGTCAGTGAAGATGCATCTACTGATGCCTTCTTCCGCCAAGGGGGACCCATCTGAATGGATATGTAGGGTTTCCCGGTGGGGGCTGCAAATATGGGGTGGTGGATGGCAGGGCGGAGTGGTGGTGGGATGCACCTAGGTGGCCTGAATGAGTGGCCATTTGAAGTACTGTGGGGTTGCAAAAATTTTACATTTGTTATTTAACCTTTGCTTCCTATTAGAACTCTCAGATGTTTTCTCACAGGGACTTAGTCGTTTTCCTCCAGATTTAAGAATTTCCATTTACATTCACAATTCAGTCAATCAGTTTATCAGTGAGCAAACTGAGAGAAAATTTCTGTTTTACACTTGCAATTGTACTGGTACAAACAGTAAAAAAAAAAAAAAAAGACATAGTACGGGTAGAATAAATTACCTACAATACACCGCATTATATACAGACAACACATATGTGGATTAAAGTGTGTAGATGGAGAACAGTCAGATCAGCAATAACATTCACTTGGGCTGTAAAACTCTGAATTGTGAAACGGATAGAACACAAGTCAGTTTAGTCCCTTTTGTATTTACAACCAGGAATAAGGTATGGCTGTTGACAGTGTGAATATTCCAGCTTTAGTTTGTGCTCTTGGGGCCATAGTACCTGAACAGATAGTTAAATCAAACCTGTCATAATACAAGTCTTGACCAATAAAAAGTTTGTCTGGCAAACGGGGACTCTGCCTAAGAGCACTTTATAAACAAACAAATATCGATGTTGGAGACTCCTTAGTGTTAGTGATACCCAACCCAAAGAACATTATAATACGCACTGAAGTTCTCCATAAGAGGCCGGTGATGTATCTAATTGAGCTATGATAGAGGATCTGATATATCAAGCATAGTATAAAATAATATACTGGGAGAGGTGTGTAACAAGGTTGTTTTACACACAGTAGTGTATGATGGCAAGTTGTATATCTTTGATATCACACACTGAGGATATGTAAATGAAAAAAAAAATAGTTCATATGGAATGCAGAACTCTGGCACTCACAGCCCACTAGAACATTACCACATGGTTCTCAAATATTAAAATTCATTTATTAAATATAAAGCAGACCACAACACCTGATACATTTCGGACTTATCGTGTCCTTTATCAAAGGATATTTTCTCGAGAGCACGACAGTTCCCAGTACGTCCCTTTTTGTGTGTATGTGTGTGTGCATGTATGTATATGTAATATTTTACTGGTTTTATGTTTTAGAAGCCGCACGCTCGCCTGTGAAGAGAAAGTAGAGGTAGTATTATGACAGTTGATGGCGTGCTCCACGTTATACACATCTTGTTTTTTATACTTGTTTGTATAATGGAGACTTCTAGTACAGTACTGGATTTCAGGTTTTAATCAACCCTTACCTGTTATATTTTTAGAAATTTGAAATGTTATTAAAATGAATAAACATGGATAATGACACAAGTCATGTGAGCACAGGGCTTGTTTTCAGTGGCATCCAATTCATGAATATTATTACAGCAATAAATAACACTTCAATATGCAAATGAGCATAAGTTACACAAATTTTACCAAGAAACAATATACTAAAAGAGCACCTTTTGTGGTGCTCACCCAGCAAACGTAGAGACCCTTACTGTCCCCAGGTTAGAATCTCCATTAAGTAGAATTTTTTTTCTGCCTCTAGAGAGGGAAGGGATCGTATTTTGGCTCCGTGGAGCAGAGTTACCAAATCCCTTCCACCTCCCAGTCACAAACACTGCCCCAGTGGCAATTTTGTGATGATGTAATATGGAAACGCAGGCCATGCTCAATGGAAAGTAATGGGACGGTTTTTAAACTTGATGTTTCAGTAGTTAACATGGTCAGTACAAACAACTCCGTTAACACGGCCCTCGTTAGTTGAGCGGCGGCCTTGATTTGTTTCTATTAACCATGTTAACTATCGAAATATCAAGTTAAAAAACTGTCCCCATTACTTTCTATTGCACGTGCCCCCCGCGCTCTCTGTATTATTACATCACAAAATATGCTAATGCGGGAGAGGTGCTCAAGACTGGGAAGTGGAATGGATCGATGGCTTGGCTCCACGGGGCCAAAATACAATCTCTTCCCTCCCTAATTAGAGGCAAAAAACTATTCTACTTAATGCACATTTTTAACTAGGGGCAGGTAAGGATCTTCTATATTTCTGGAGGCAGTTGGCAAAAGAGCACAAAAGGTGCTGTGGAGTTGTTAAGAGACACATACCTGAGTCCTATTCCTGCTCAGCCAACCAGCTAAAAATGTTCAGGAGGACACTAGAGGCTCTTGGCATGTGTATAATAATAATAACCCCATGATAGACTTGGTTGGCAAACTTATTCCTTCGCAGCCCTCTCCTCCACTGAAGTATATTGGCTAAGTATTTCAAGAGAAACTGCAAAACCAAAATTGGTGAAGAGTTACTGGCCTGTTTTGGCCCTAAAGTCTTAAATGTCTCTACCTCCAAACGTTAATCATAATCTGTAAGAAGCTCACTCAAGCATGAGCCTAATAAACTTTTAATCACACTGTGTCGGACTGTGCTTGCTCTGAGTTGTACGTGTTTTGTATGCTCTGATAATGTTTCCCTGTATAGTATTTATTGTTTGGACTTTGCCTTTGTACTTTTGTACTCTGTGTTCCCAGGCGTGGCTGAAAATGGGACTTGATATGACCCCAACCCACAGTTACCTGGTTGCGCAAATAAAATAATTAAACTGATGTTCCTTCTGCTCATTTTTGGTAGCTTCCCAGATAGATGATCAAGATATAAGGGCACTTTGCCAAAGAGTAGAGCAGTTAGTAGCAGTGTTCTAGTTAAGGCTGCCTCTCTTGACAAGCAAAAGGAAGGAGGGTGATGTGCTGTTGCGCAGATCATGGTGTGAGCGTACCCAAAGTACTGTGTGCAATATTGGCATCTCTACCTGTGGAAGAATGTATTATCTCAAGGCAGTGCAGAGAAGGGCATTAAATTTATTTATTTCAATTTCGGATTAATACCTTTGAGCCAATAGGCTCCTTTACAAAGGTTCCAAGTCAAATCATGACAATACAATGGGTACAGATAGTGACAAACAAGCAGTTACATACAATGCAATCATGGAGATTTCAGTTAACAGAAGTGCTACGTTGAATAAAATCCTTGAACAAAATAGAGCCACAGTTACAGTGTTTGAGCATACTCAACACACAGAGAAGATCATTGCTACACTCAAGGGCCCCTGTATGGTGGGGATCTCGGGCGAGTGAGGTGCGCTTGACTGGAGCAGGAGCTCACCCTTGGTAGCACTCCTGTTGTTTTTTGTCGCATGTGCACTCTTGAGTTGGATGTGGATTCAGGAGTTGACAGAGGAGTGATTCCTGATTCCCCCCCACACACACACACACTAGGCAGGCCTGGTAGATAATTCTGAGATGGAGAGGGAACCATCCTGTATCTTCAAAGTGCACAAGTGTGTGTCAGAGAATGTGTACTAAGTGCTAGCCTACAGGTCTTATTGAGGAGGGTTTTAGTTCTTTTTAGTACGGTATCCGATCCAGCCCCATATATCACCAGCCCATAATCAGTGGTAGACATGACAGAGCTGCACGTGAGCAATTTCAGTGCATCAGGTGTCCTAGCATGCCTGTGTCGATTTAGCATGCCAAGCTTTATATTTGCTGATTTTATGCATGATCAACTTGCGCAGAGAAGATAAGAGTGGTGTTGAGGTGTACACCCATGTATTTAAAAGTGCTCACTTGTTCTAGAGTCTCCTCTTTATGACTCTTGATGGGAGTGGACCGCATTTCCTTAGTCTGAGGCACTGTGATGAGCATGTCTTTGGTTTTCTTGTAGTTGAGTAAGAGTTTATTCTTCTCAAATCAGGTTTCCAACAAGTGGAAGTTGGCCTGAAGATCAGCTGAGATTATTCAGGGATCTCAGAGCAGCATGAACAAGGACAGGTTGAGGAACATTAGTATATATATTCGCTGGAGGCGGCCGGGGCAAGATTGAAACCTTCAGGTACCTAAGAGATTTAAACAAGGTGGATCTCGGAACTTTTACTTTGAGTAACAACAGGAACACCAGGTGAGTGAGAACAGGAACACCAGGGGCACAGCTACAAACTGGGGGGTCAAGACTGAGGTCAGGAGAAACTTCTTATGGCACTGGTGGTGTCGGGGAAGAATGAACTGCTGGCAGAGGTTGGATTCCATGTTATAATAGCGATCGCAAAACAGTGATCGCTATTATGGCGAGTGTATATTGCCGAAAAGCAAATCAGTGATATACACATGCCGATGAAGAAATATCCAGCAAGGAGTCAGGGTGTTTATGGGGGTGCATGTTGGGGAGGGGGCGACACTTTGGACTCCAGCAAAAAAAGTAGATGCAGCGGTGGCCAGTGGCAAACTTCTTTCCTGCACCCAGCCATGAACCCAGTACCTGCTGTGCCGCAGCTACCCATCCTCACCACCAGACCACATGGCTAGCTCTACTGTAGCAGGTACACTACCCCCTCACAAACCTCTCCCCTATCCCTCACCTTCCCATCCCTGCCTTCCAGTTGCCCTTCCCTATGCTCGCTTTTGCGTAGGGTCGCTACCCTTGCAGGATAGCCCATGAGGAAAGCGCTGAATATGAGTTGTCATTTTGACAGTCGCTCATATTCAGTCACCATCCTCACTGGATACCCAGAGGTTGTTAACCAGAAGACGGTCAGCAGATTCAAGAGTTGGTGGGCAAGTTCAGGAGGAGGTTTAGAATTAATGGGGAAGGGTGAGTGACCCTCAGGTGATTGTAACAGGGGTCCTGCAATGAGCAGACTAGATAGACCAGAGGGCCGTCTTCTTCTGGCAGTTTTGTATCTTCGTTTGCTGTCTCAGTAATGCAGAATCTTCTTTGATGCCTTCATTCATTGAGCCATGGCATGGAATTATAAGCCACTGATGTCAGGACCATCTGGTAACATTTTGCTGTCTGGGGCTGCCCATGAGTGTGCACCTTATTGGCACCTGCTTATGTGGGCATCCTCACCATGCCTCAGTTCTTTCTCCGAACATCGACCGCTTATCGTTCTACTGCTGCAGAGGAACGTTATTGAGCTTGGAAAGGCTTGCTGTTGCTACTCATTCCAGTTTATTTTAAACTTTTCTTTATGCCAATCATGTCAGAAAAGGAGCCGTTGTTCTGCTTGTTATCACTGCAGTGACATTAAAATTTATAGACAGTCACTCCATTTGTATCTGTTGCCCAGTACAGACCACAACATTAAAGCCTGCACAGTCAGCCAGAGCTTTAGCCAGGCAACCAGGGATGTCAAAGAAAGCTTTGGAAGTACACCAAAAGTTAAAAGTAATGGAGAAACAGGTTATGCATAAAGGCGGCTTCCTGTCGCCAGCTGCTTCTGTTCCCAGTTACGCCTTCAACCAGCCATTTCCCAAGGTTGTCATCCGTTGCTGACTCAAAGAAAAGGACAAGTTCCTGAAGCTGGTATAGAAATGCCCTTCTCTGGTAGAAGTGGCTTAAGGATAAAACCATGTCCCCAGAGCATTCCTGTTCACCTCTAAGAGGAGGCAAGTCTGAAAAGATGTGTCCCAGACTTTGGCCATGGGTCCCCACCCCTCCAAGCATCTCTCTGATGCCAAGGTCAGTCTGATGCTGGCTCGCTAACCACTAGGGATTCGCAGCCCATGCCATCATTAGGCACAGTTCTCTTGACTATTCTGCAATCAGTGACTTTTGCAGGGTGGGTGATGCACAGCTCTATACTAGATGATGTCTGAACTCTGAGCACCTATTGCTGCTACTCTGTTGTTGCTACCTCCGTTGGCACCCTCAGCTGTGCTGTCGTCATCCTTACCATTGATGTTTCTGTTCTGCAGCCGTCACTCTGGTGGGCCTTCACTTTGATGGACCGGATGGTCTATTGTAGGCCATTGTTACAGTTTATAATACATCTATGTACCTATATGTGTTAAATGCTGTAAAATATCTCCACATTTTTGTTTTCAACGTACGGTTAAATCTTTCCACAATACAAGCCTTAACATCATTGGAAGTTGTAAAAATGGTGTATGTTTTGTTCTTCTTTTAAAAACAATTGAAAATTGGCATCATGAAATTCAGTCCCCTTCATCTGTTTGTAATGTTTCGGGCTTGCGGCCCTCTCAGAGTATCATTTTGAAAGCCTCTGTCACATCTCTTCCAGATTTTGTTTTTAGCAATTTGGTCTATGCATATTTTGATAGGACATCACTAACTGTTAGAATAAACTGGAATCCATCATTGTCTTTGGAAAGATTAAACACCAACCAAATCAGCCTGCAGTTGTGCATCAATGTTGTTAACAACCACTCTGTTTATAAGAAATAATTTCCTCGCGGGCTTGTGCATAGTGTAAGCATCTTGTAAAGACCGCCACTGGGATACCTGAGTGCAAGTAATTATTTTCCTCTGTTTTGCAACAGCACCATGAAGTCTCTGAACACCTCGTAAGCTACCAATTGTATGGGGTGCATCACAACGTTTTTTTCAATGATCTCTTAACCATGACTGCTGTTTAGTAATACAGTAGGGACACAGGTGTTTTTCAAATGTCAAAATTTTATTATGACAGAGCACACAACATATACATCTAATTATATGAAAACGCAGAGCATGTGTTAGCCATTGTGATAAATTGATGCTGTACTGCATTATAAATATTACAACAAGAAAACGAAGGAAAATGAAATCCAATGAAGATCCTCTTGGGGACTGGGGGGGGGGCGACCAACCACTAGGTGGCTGGCTACCGAGGAGACACGACAGACTGTTGGGCCTATTTTGCTAGCTTTGTAATATGTTAGTGTGTTAAGATATGCCTCGTTTAGCTGTGTAACAAGAAAATGGGATATAAATTCAATCATATTGCTAACATCTTCCTGTCACTGACATTTTAAACTGTAACAACAAATAACAATGTAGGCCACAGCTACCGATACCCGGCCATGAGAAGCCACATCCAATTTTTTCAAATATTAGTGGTAGCACATTTTGAACAGTTTCTAACACATCATTGTTTAGGCACCTGGTCATGTTCATTATTTCACACCAGCGTACATCTTTTTTAATGTCACTCATTAAAATCTGTATAAACTGAAGTTTTTCATAGTTTGTCGGGTTACCTGGATCAGCAGGGTTTGAAATTTGCATGGTGATCAAAGTCCGTAGAAGATTTTCTATTTTCTGCTTTTCAGACATTCTTTGGTGATTTCCCCACAGGTTAACCATCGTAACAGCTCTCAGCGTGCAGCACTGTGTTCCTCGTCAGAACTACCAATATCATACAAGTACATATAATATGGCACAGGGCTGCCTTTTTGCAGTGGACTTTTAAAATATTTTTAATGACTTCCTGATGAAACAGCTTCTTCAACAGCATTCCGTAGTGTTACACTCAGTTGTTCATAAAGTGTGTAAAGTCCCTTAGCAATGCATGGCATCTCTTTAAATTCTGACAGTGCCTCATTTATTGCTTGTATTGTATCAAAATAGGATGCTGTGTACAAGAGTTTCCATGCTGTCGATTCGACTAGTAGCTTGATCCATTGTGAGCGCAACCTCTCGCAGACTTCAGGAAAAGCACGCTCCCAGTAAACCTGCTCTGGCTCATATAAACAGCTATGTCTTATCTGCGAGGGGTGGTCTGTGGTACATCCCTCACAGTTTATCTTAAAGTCCTGAGCCATCAAGTCTTGCAGTAGCTGTATTAGAATACCCGTTATCAGGTCCAACTTGATAATCTTTTCAGGCGGCACTTCAGTTGCTGTCACGACAACATCAGCTTTTTCATCAGGGCATTTCTCAGCATCTGGTACATCTGACACTTCCCACTGTTCATCCATATTAGCACACTCATAATTATCATGCAAACCATGTCTCATGAATGATTCTGTCAATTCAGTCATAACAGAATCCGCTGGTGTGGCACTAGCAGATGTTGATAGGCTAGGTTCATCCATTTCACTGTTTTCCTCAGGCAATCCACACACACACACACACACACACACACAGGAGCAAAGCATAAACCAACTATGGAGAAACCACACTAAATGCTTTTATCAGCATTACCTTTCTAACATGTCCGGGGCTAGCCAAGCCAACCTTCACTCCGCCCATAGCTGCGTCATGGCATGGAAGGGTAGAGGTGGGACAAGTGCTATTATTTCTAGTGGACATGGGTGTGAAAGGGTGGGGGTGCTACTTATATCATGCGCCACATGGGTGGGAAGGGACATTGTGTCATCTCGGTGCATACGGGATACGGAAGGGCGGGGCCATTGCATAATTTCCAGAACACGTGAAGGGGCAGGGCATTACGTCACCCCCGCCATCAGTCAAAAAGGGCAGGCACATCATCAGTTAAAAGGGGTAATTAACCATCAATCATCCATCAATCAAATTGTGTCAGTTAGTATGCACGTATACTACTACTGTGATACTTGTCCCAGTTTCAAACAGAACCAGAACTGTTACTCCCCATACTTCTGGTCCCAAATGGGCTGGAGATCTGAGGCTTGTACTAGATGTTCGAGGGCTGAACCTATTTATTGAGTAAAACAGTTTTTGAATGGTCTCTCTGCAGCCTCTCTCCCTCTTTCTGAATAGGGATTAGATGGTTGCTTTGGACGTGGACGCATACCTTTATGTAAAGATCCGCCAGTCACAAAGAAAATAAATGCATTTCATGCTCAAGGGCTTGCACTACCAGTTTCGTGCCGTGGCTTTCGTTTATGCTCTGCACCGCATGTATTTACCAAAGTTTTTAAGCACGGTGGCAGTTGTCCTCATCAGGGTGGGCCCTGTGTCTTCCCCTATATAGACGTGCTAGCTGTTGAAAGCCCTGTCTCGAAATGCCATAGTCTGCGCACTATTTTGGATCCAACAGTTGTTCTAGACCACCTGGGTATACTGTGCAGCAAACCAAAGTCAGTCCTTACCTCTTGCCAGAGGCTCCAGTACATAAGGGCAATTATGGATACAGATCTGGGACAGGTGTTTCTGCCCTCCGATCATGCTGCTGCACTGGTGGCCCAGGACAGCTGGCATCATTCAGCGACTATGTCTCAACCAGATGCCTTCTGAGGTTAATGGGCCTGATGGCAGCTGCCAAACTGACTGTCCTGCTAGCTTGCCTCCACATGAGGATCCCTCAGTGGTTCTTCAGAGCACATTGGGTACAACATTCTGACGAATTGGATTATCCAAGTGACTCCTCCACTTCATTGCTCCCTGCTGTGGTGGTTGGAATGCTCCATCTTAGAGGTAGGGTCCCCATTCCTCTGGCTGTCCCCCCTCCTGGTGATGACCACTGATGCCTTGGGTTTGGGTGTCCATCTGGCTGCCTTCAGAACTCTGGGCCAGTGGACCCCACTAGATACGGTTCTGCACAGCAGTACCTATGTAACTTACAGGCCTTCACCACCCTTGTTCCAGGGAACCAGATGCTGCTCCATACAGACAGTATTTTGGTGATGTATTGCATAAACTGACACGGCGGGGTACATTTGTAACTATCTGCAGAGAGATGATGAGAGTTTGGCACTGGGCAGTAGAACACAACATATTTCTGTCCGCAGTGTTCCTGCCCAGTACCCCAAAATGCAGTGGCAAATCACATCAGTTGGCCACATGTGATGTGCCACAAATGGGAGTTCAGACTCCTGTGGACGGACTTTTCAAAAATTGGGGTCATCCAGACATAGAGCTGTTTGCGTCTTCATACAGTGCAAAACTGTTGTGTTTCTGCTCGCTAGCTCCATGCGCTGGAGTTTTCTGGCAAGATGCATTGTCCCTGTCCTGGGAAAAGGAAGTTTCTGTATGCTTTTCCTCTCATTTTCTTGGATACAGAGGGTTTTGGTCAAGCTACAGGCTGAACCAGCCCCCTCAATTCTCATGGCCTCTTGCTGGCCCAGACAGATTTTGTTTCCTTTGCTCCGCCACTAGCAGTGGACTCTTTCCCCCATCTCACTCTCCCTGCAAGTGGGCCTTCTGAAACAGGAGTAGGGTGCCTTGATGCACCCAGATCTGTGATCCCTGCTCCTCCAGGTGTGGCTCCTGAGGACATGCAGCTCTCCTGCTTCAAGATCTCCCCAGCAAAAATGGAAACATTTTACAGTTCGGCGTACCTTCTGTTTCCTGGATCCCTTTATATGTCCAGTCCCAACTGTGCTGGACAGCCTCTTGTTCCTTAAGGACTTGGGACTGGGGTATTCCTCTGTTAAGGTCCACTTGGCTTTAGTGTCTGCTTTTCATGCCCTCACATAAGACAAGACAGTGGCACAGATGAAAATTCTTTTGCACCGCCCGGTTCATGAGCCAGTACCGGTGTGGGACTTCCATTTGGTCCTAGAGACCTTAACTGCGTCTCCCTTCAAGCCTGCTGCCACCTGTAAGCTGCTCTTCCTCTCTTGGAAGACACTGTTCCTTGTGGCTATGAGGTCTGCTAGATGCGTATCTGAGTTGCACGCTCTGGTTGCAGACCTACTTTTTATTGTTTTTCACGAAGATA
Source organism: Neoceratodus forsteri (assembly GCA_016271365.2). Lineage (NCBI taxonomy): Eukaryota > Metazoa > Chordata > Ceratodontiformes > Ceratodontidae > Neoceratodus > Neoceratodus forsteri. The sequence continues at coordinate 188,966,292 of JADMNL010000031.1, forward strand.
AGGTTACATCACATTAATTTTTGTTTCCTTCTGAAGGTTGTCTGTGAGAACACCAAATCGTACTGTTGACCTTCCTGTTTATTTTTTTTATCTCCCACAGAATATTGTGGAATTTTGCTTACATACGCTAGATGTACTTAGGACACTGTGCTGGTACCTGTGTCATACCAAGGAGTGTAGAAAATCTTCACAACTGTTTCTAGCTTTTGCCCCCAGGTTGGTTGGCTCCCCAGTTTAAAAACGGGGCTTGTCCAAATGGCTGGCTAGTTGTATTACATTTTGTTACCAGAAGCCTGGTACACAGCTTCCTGGTCCCGTCCGTGCTCATTCCAAACATGGGGTGGCTACCTCAGTGGCTTGTTTCCAGAATGTCTGCTGCTGGCATTTGCGCTGCCACTTGTAGTGCTGTTCATACATTTACTAAGCATTGCAGTCTGGACGTCGTCTCTCATGGACATGATGACTTTGGCCTTGGTGTTCTGCAAGGCCTCCTTACTCAGGATCATTGGGTTCTGTCGTCCTCCCTCTGTGCTTGATACTCTAGTGGGATCTGTAACCAGCTACCTGAGAAATGCCCCTTGCAGGGAGTTTAGGATGACCCTGCTCCTAGTTGTAGCTGCGTTCTGGGTGTTCCAGTCCACAGCCAGCAGCTTAAGGTCCCCCATAATTATGAATTCCTCTTTGCTTGTGGCCCCCCCCTCCAGAGAATCTCCTCCACTGAGCCACAGCTCTCCTTGCCTCCCTTGCTCAAGTGATGAGTGACAATACTACCTGCTCTCACAAGCTGCTTCTCTTATGATGCCTCAAACATCAGCTGTACTCAGGATGCCATATCCTCTCCTGTGTACGTGGTTTCGTCCCTGGTCGCTCAGTCTCTTGCCAGTCCGATGATCCTCCCAGGGTGTGTCTGGTGAGGAACTGAGACACAGCAGGATGCCTGTGTTACATAGATGCTGATGAGACACGTTGACGTAGGCAGCTCAGCCAGCAAAAATGTCCGGGCAGTCCTGATGCCGACAACTTGCAGTTCTGTGATGTGGCTCAATGGAGGAGATTCTCCCAAATATGTACTTTGCGGTAGGTAAATTATACTTTCTAATGCAGTATGGCTGTGTGTGTGTGGAATTAGTTGTGATTTAATGGCTGATATATGTATACCATATACAGTCCCTGCACTACCCGTAGCTAACTCACTGCATTGCACATCCTATCATCTAAAAGTTGGTCTCCTCCATACAGCCACATTCTTTGGCCTTGGACTGGAGGCACTAGGACCCGCAGGAACCAGGACGTTTGGAGCCAGCACGTGTCCTGGATGTGGCACTGGTGTATATTGCTATTTGCATACTAACATACTAAAATGCCAGCAGAATAGGCCTAATGGTCTTTCGTGTCTGCTCATTTGGTCAGTCCCCACCCTGGGAGCTGACCTTATTACCCCCTCGCCCTTTCTGGCTTCTCCCTTCCCAGTCCTGGATATTCCTGCTGCACAGGACTTTGCTTCCAGAACCCTTCCCCTGTACCTGTCCCACCCCCTCTTGAACCCCTCCACAGTCTCTGCCTCCACCAGCCCCCTAGGCAGCACATTCCATGGCTCCACTACCCTCTGTGAAGTAGCACCTCCTCCTTTCTCCCCTGAATCTCCCCTCCCCCCTCCAGCTTCCACCCATGCCTCTAGTTGCCCCTCCTTCCTTTGGAGCACCCTGATTGCTCCTTCCCTATTTAACCCCTTCATGTACTGGAAGACCTCTATCATGTCCTCCTGTTCCTTCTCTCTTCCAATGTGTACATATTTGCACGATAGTATAAATAGTGGTGCTAGCCCAAACCACCTCAATACCTTCTTTTTTTTTTTCTGCTGTTGTAGAGCCCAATATTTCACCAGGGACCAGGGCTTTTTGTTGCCCTGAATAGCTTTCCTGTGTAGTTTGTTGTAGTTTTATTGTTTATTTCTTGTAATTTGTAGTTTGGCCTAATTTGTTATTTATTTACCTCTGTTTGCACAGTGCCAGGTGGCTGCTCCGTTTCGCCGCTGCAGCTGTTATGTCGCAGTTTTGTGTTCACATCCTCAGCGTCATTGTTACTTTTATCAGCTTTAGGTGCAGTGTAATTTCCTCTGCACTGACTGTCTCTACTCTGCAAAACTAAGTTACGAGCGTTTGAGCACATATCAATTTCCAAAGTTGCTATGTTAGGTAGTGGATAAAAGAACAGATATACCAGAGTCTTGAATGATGTAAAGCTACTTTCAGCAGTTTACAGCATTTCAAAGACCACAGCACTCCCAACTGGGGAGGACTGGTGTTGCTTTGCCTCTTCTGCAGGGGTGTTGCTGCATTCATGCGTGGTCCGACTTAGCACCATCAAGCACAGAGCCACTGGGAGGGCCTAGAGAATGGGAGAAAACCCAGGAGAACCTGTGCCTTCTAGGCTGCCTGCATGTTTGCTCCTGGTACTTTCGGGCCACACATTGTGTGGATGCCTGTGGACTTGGACAGTGGGGAGAGTGGCAAGCAAGGCTGGGAAGTCACCTGCATAAAAGCCAGAGGTAAGGCAGAGGTGGTGTTAGGGGAACAAAAAGTTCCATAGTTTAACATAAAGACTACACTAGCTCTGTAAACGGCACCCTTAATTTTAAAGCAGAACCCCTGAAACTGAAAGAGCCGGGGCATATGTACTGTATTTTATCGTAGTAAAATCCAGCAGAATAGAACCCATGGCCTATCATGTCTGCTCAGAAGCTAGCCCCCTACTGGGAGCTTGCTTCACCCTCCCCCCCAGCCCCATAGGTGGTCTTCCCTGGCCTCAGTTTCCCCCTTTACTTGTCCCAACCCTTCTTGAATCCTTCCACTGTGGTCTCTTCCACCAGACACCTGGGAAGTGCGGTCCATGGTTCCACCCACCTCTCGGTGAAGTGTCTCCTCATGCTCCTCCATACTTCCTCCCCTTCCAGCTTCCACCATTCCCCCTGGTAGTTCTCCCCCAGCCGGAAAATTTCCTGGCTCCACCCTTATTTATGCCCTTTACATATTTGAAAGCGCCTCTCATGTCCGCTCTGTCCTTCCTCTCCTCCAATGTGTACAGATTGAGTTCTTCCAGTCTCTCCTCATAAGTACTATCCTCCATGCCCTGAATCATCCTGGTCGCCCTCCTCTGGACCCTCTCCAGCAGCGCTATGTCCGTCTTAAGATGGGGTCTCCAGAACTGCACACAGTACTCAAGATGTGGCCTAACCAGGGCATTATACAGAGGGAAGATCAGAGTCCTGGAGGTAATCCTCCTGGTTATGCAGCCCAGTATCCTGTTTGATTTTGCTGCAGCTCCTCAGCAATTCTCAGTTATTCATTTTGCTGTCCACCACTATTCCTAGGTCCTTCTCGTTCGATGTGACTTGCAGTCTGGTTCCCTCTCAGGGTGTATGCGTGTCCTGGGTTACTGACCCCCAGATGCAGCACCCTACATTTCCCTGCATTGAACTTCAATCCCCACTTCCTTGCCCACCCCCACAGGGTATCCAGATCCCCTTGCATGGCCTCTCTTTCCCCTCCTGCCCATCCACCAGTGCTCCCAGTTTTGAGTTATCCGCAAAGAGACTTGGACCTACTCCTAACACTCCTCCCTATGTCCGAGATATAGAATTGAACAGGAGTGGTCCCAGGACTGGAATCCTGGGGACCCCACTGATGACCTCCTGGGGAGGAGACTATCTCCAACCACCACTTGCTGTATTCACCCGTAGTCAGTTCTCCACCCACCTGAGCAACTGCCCTCCACCCCCATCCCCCAGCTTTGTTAGCATGCCATGTGGGGTACCGAGTTGAACGATTGTTGAAATCCAGCTAGAGACATCCGCTGCCTATGTTGGTCCAGGGCACGCCACACCAGTCATAAAACTCTACCAGGTTAGTCTGGCATGACCTCCCTGGTACAAAACCATACTGTCTGTCATCCAGGTGCCCCAACCTTTCCAGCTGCCCCCCCAGCCTCTCCTTGAGAATGCCCTCCATAACCTTGCCTACCACAGACATTAGGCTAATGGGCCTATAATTCCCCATCCCCTCTCTAGACCCCGCCTTGTGGATAGGCACCACATGAGCCACCTTCCAGTGTTTGAAGAGTGAGGCCAGTGGAGCTGCCAGCACATCCGCCAGTTCTTCAGCACCCTTGGATGCAGCCCATCTGGCTGCAGTGCCTTCTCAGTCTTAGCGACTAGATGGTCTCTCTCACCTTTCCGCTGTGATTTCGCCTCCCATCCCACCTCCTCATGCATCCTCCTCCCCTTCTAGATACTGCCCATCCGCTGTCTCTAGTCTCATCCAGTCCTTCAGTCTCCAACTGACCTCCTGGTTCAGTGGACTCCTGTCCCCTCTCATTGGGTTGGAAGGATCCCCCACCTCCCGTGGTAAAGACAGAGGCAAAGTACTCATTTAGCACCTCTACTTGTTCCCCAGCTTTCTGCGCCCATCCCCCTCCAATTCTTATCCTGCTGATCTGTGCCCTCACTTTTCTTTTCTCCCCTATGTACCTATAGGACCCCCCCACCTCATGGATATCCCTGGCCAGGTTAAGCTCTGTCTTCACCTTGGTCCCCCTTACCACCCATTTTATGTGTAGATAGCTTTACTGTTGGTGTGGTAAATACCAAAAGGAAGTCATCAGGTGAGCTGATCATGTAAAGTATCTCGCTGACTGATGGCTTCAGTTTGTTTTAAATAAATTTCATTCTGACACCAGTATTGTATCTTTTACTCTGCCATGCCAGTTGGAAACTAGAGGGCAAAATGCATCAAAGACTTTATTTATATATTTTTTTATACTAAAATGCCAGCAGAATAGGCCTAACAGTCTTTCGTGTCTGCTCGTTTGGTCAGTCCCCAACCTGGGTGCTGACCTTGCTGTCCCCCTCGCCTTCTCTGGCTTCTCCCTTCCCAGTTCCGGATATTCTTGCTGCATTGGATTTTGCTTCCAGAACCCTTCCCCTGTACCTGTCCCACCCCCTCTTGAACCCCTCCACTGTCTCTGCCTCCACCAGCCCCCTAGGCAGTGCATTCCATGGCTCCACCACCCCTCCCAGTGAAGTAGCACCTCCTTTCTCCCCTGAATCTCCCCCTCCAGCTTCCACCCATGCCCTCTAGTGGCCCCTTCCTCCTTCCTTCAAGCACCCCGACTGTTCCTCCCTATTTACCCTCTTCATGTACCTAAAGACCTCTATCATGTCCCCGGTCTCTTCTCTCTTCCAATGTGTATATTTAGCTCTTCGAGCCTCTCCTCATAGGTCCTGTCCCCAAGCCCCAAATCATTTTGGTTGCCCTCCTCTGACCTCTCCAGGAGGTTAATGTCCCACTTAAGTGTGGCCTCCAAAACTGCATGCAGTACTCAAGGTGCGCCTCACCAAGCAGTTATACAGAGGAGTATCACTCCTCCTTCTGGAGGTGATCCCCTAGCGATGCATCCCAGCATCCTGTTGGCCTTGGCTGCTGCCCTCCTACAAGTCTCAGAGTTGTTCATCTTGACATCCACCACCACCCCAGGTCCCTCTCAGCCATCGAGACTTGTAGCATTTCCCCAGGGTGTACACTTGGCCTGGGTTTCTGCCCCAGGTGGAGTACCCTGCATTGAACCTCAGCTTCCACTTTCTAGACCATCTTCCAGAGCCTCCAGGTCCCAGGTTATCTTACAGATTGAGTTTTATTTCTCGGTCAGCTGCTGATTTTCAAGAATTTATCATGGTGTCCAAGATGTACCTTAGTGACTAGTCCAAGGAAACATCGTATGTCATGGAAACAGCAGCTGGTGTTTTCTCCTATCCCTCCTCCCCAGGTGGGGGCCACAGCCTGTGTTGGCCCCGCGCATGCACACAGTGTCCCCACATCAGCAGTAGCCAGCTCCCTGGCCCAGTTGCAGGGGTTGCTGTGGTGGTGCAACCCATCACCAGTCCTCCCTGACTGAAACGCACTTCCACATGCAGCAGCTCTCTCGTCCTGACCCTTCCCCTCCAGAGCGACACACGAGTCTGTTTCCGAACCTGGATCGTCTCCGTGCCAGCGCAGTGTGCTGCCGAGCCAGCAGGGCAGCCGACTCGTGCTTTATTTGGGTAGTTTTTTAATAAAGCATCCTCCTCCTCTTTAAAAGTGACAGCAGACTGTTTACATATGTGCGTAACGCTGTTTTGGTTTTACTTCACAGGGTTTTTGTATCACTAGGATCCCCGGCTTCCATAGAGGCAGAAAGTAGACTTATGACATAGGAGCACAGGCTCTGCCCCTTGCGGCTTGTTCCAGACTTCTTCCTGCCTACACAAGTAGGCAGCACCTAGACTCAGGCTGGCACCCTGACAGCAGCAAGGCTGTAGTCTTTACTTTTTTTTTTTTTTGATCCCTCGTTATTTCTCTCCTGTTTATCTGCCTTAGTACCCTCCCTAGTTGGTGTGCTGTTTCCAGTGTGGACTGCTGTGTGTCACGATTGCACCAAAGAGGGTGCAAAGGGCATGGACTCTGTTCTACCCTCCCAGTGGCACTGTGATAGTGTGTTCAGAGCGCTGTCCTCCTTAGTACGGCGCAGCTCATTTTCATCCAGAATGCCAGCATGTCAGTCTGCTGAGCACAGTAATGCCACACCAGAAGTGACTGCTGAGTGCTGCTGCAGGACAAGCATGAGCTCTGAGTGCTCATCAGCCTACAGAATGCAGTGCTTGCTGCTAGGGCAGAGAAGAAAGGCACCCTACAGACCTCCCCCTTTTTTTTTTTCCATGAACTGGAGCTCCAAGAAAAGATCTGAGGAGCAAGGCTGCTACCTGAGCGACCACATATGGCATCAGCAGTGGCAGACTATCTAGATGGGTGGCCGTCGGTTGTTTGCCTCTACTTGAATTCAATGCACTCTGATGTCCAGGGGAAGAGAAACATAAAAAATTGGTCCAGGCTCGGCCAAAGGCTGAGCCCTATATCTGGGTCACCCAGGCAGCCAGAGATGTCCCCTGACATTACTCAGTAATCCAGGAAAATAAAATGCATTTCCAATATTAAAAGTAGCTGAATATTTTCAAAGTTAATACCGATAATTTCTGGCAGAATACTAGATCTTTAGGACAAGTGCTGAGGCTTAACTATGGCAGTGACCGGGGTTGCATCTGAGACTGGAGTGTACACATTGGGCAGTAACGCAGGAAGGCATCTGATGTGGATACCTCCTGTCTTGGGAGGGCAGCAGTGTCCTGCTGCTGCATTACTGCCCAAGGATTTGTGTGTGTGTGTTGGGGGGCATACAGGCTGGAGTTAGTGCTTCATGCATTTAAAACCACCAGTGACACATTCTGGTAGCTGATGCTGGACACAGAGACGTCTACTGTTGCATCAGCGGCTAGTGCTTTTCTTATGGACAGATAGCTGAGTTAGCCCCAATTATCTGAAAGTAGACCACCGGCCACATTGTTTTAGTAGGTAGGGGAGTAGGGTACAAATGAACTGTGAGGTTGGGCACATGGATTCGAGCGGAGCTCACCCCCACATCCATTGACTGGCCACTCTCCCACCCATCCGTCTTATCCTCTTTGGATCCTTGCACTTTCAGAATGTGGGTGTTCCCCTAAGGGCTTGTTTCACTCCTGGAGCGAGTTGTGGATAGCTTAAAGCAGCAGTTCATGTTAGCCATGAATAAATGGCACTGCTGTTTATGATTCAGTAAGGGAATGACTAGGCCCCCTTACTAGATCGTGCTATTCTAAGTTCAAAATAAATAAGGTAAGATAAACTAGATTATGATCACCATGTTTTCTTCCGATCCTCAAAAAATGTCGCTGACCCACGAATGCCCATTCTAGACCACTAGATGTCTGAAAGGGACATCTACCATGAGTGAGTGGAATAGAGTTGGCAGGGGTGGACCAGTGCCATCTTTTGCTGAAAGTCCAAAGAAAATAACTAAGATAAAATTGAACTATTTTACCTTAGTTATCTTCATCCTGAACTATCATCTGCATCACCACCATTATTTTATTTTTAAAGCACCTCATCCCTGAAAGCTTGAAAAGCTAAACAAGACTGTATAAAAATATCATGCAATATAAAACCACCAAATACAATGACAAGACTGGCTCCCTCCTGTCACTGTATAATAATAAAATGTACCTTTGGAAAACAAGGGAGAACAGATGGGTCTTTAGGGAGCCCTTGTTAATATCTCCACCAAGGAAATCTGAGGCAGCTGAGATGGTAACGAGTTATGTATCCATGGGACAGCCACAGGATAGGCCCTGTCCCCTAAAGACTTACATGGGTGTGTGGAACTGCAGAGTCCGCTCTGGAGTATATGGGTGCTGGAGTTCTTTCACATAGTCAGGACCCAGTGATGAATACTGAATTGCGTGATTCAGTAAGAGAGCCTAGTCACTCTTTTACTGAATGATAAACAGCAATGCCATATATTTTTTTTTTTTTTTTTTTTTTTTTTATGGCTAACATGAACTACATAAAGGCAGGGAGTGGGATTAGAATGTCATTCTGGGTATCGGTAGCCGAGACAGGCCAAGGACCCTTTGGATTGGCAGAGGCTTGACCTGACAAAGAGGCTTTGACCCAGGACTGTAGGGGGAAAAGTAGAAGATGAAGCACAAAAGTATAAAACAGTGAATGTTTTAGAACTTTCTGATATGGAAGAAAAAAATACAATGAAGCTCGATGAAAATGGTCTAATCACTTCAAAAATGACTGGTCCCTTTTTGTTTTATTGCAGCTTTGCTTAACCACATTGTCTAGGCAAGTTGCAGGAAGATGCTGAAGTTGGCACTGTGGCTGAAGTTGTGTAAATGTGTAAGCCACAGTGGTATGTATGTATGTACATAGCCACCACTACCTGCAAACCTGGGAAGCCGCATCGCATTGAGAAAAACTTAACACTGATGGCCAGCCCTAAGTAACCAAGCATGGGCCTTAGCAACAGAATAAGCTGACCTAGAGAGAGAACAACATAGTCAGTGTCATTTAACTGGGGTCTTTTGATGCACCCCCCACCACCGCAGAACAGAAAGTGAATGGCTTTTGTCCACTAGTCTATAATTAGCTAGGTACTCCAGGCTTAACATTGCTGTCCTTAGTATCCCATGTGGTGATTGTGGAGAGTCTGGGCAAGTGTGCGGAGTGCTGTTTGTGGTAAAAACCTTCATTATAGCCTGCATCTCTGTTACCGAGACCATAGATTTCTATTTAGCCTTGTGTTTCAAAATGGTGCAGCTGTCCAGTCTGACAAGTAGATGACCGTGCAAAACCAGCATGATTATGAGCTAATGTTTGAAGTTTAAACACAGTCTTTGTTGTGTATATGGTGGAATGATTTATGTGCTGCTGCGTGGCATAGCTGTCTGGCCAGGACACCACTGAAAATGAGATATCATCTTGAGAGGATATTTCCTGGTTACATTTTTCCGAATGAGTAAACTCGCACTGCTGCTTCTGCATGGGTTCTGTAGCTTCATATTCACAGCAGCTTCTTCCGCCCTGACTTGACCTTCAAGCACACCTGCTAGCACACAGAGGAAAAAATGTTTTTCACTTTTTTCATAGCAACTTAGTACAGTAGCAGCCAGGTCTTTAGGATTCATCACATCCACCCCTCCTCCTGCATGGAAGAAAACTATACCCCAATTTAAGTACTAACACATACTAGAGTGCAGCTGTGAGAATGTTATCCCCTGCTCATGTTGTGTAACCCTTGATGCCATTCTCCTTCAGGAATCTGGTGTAGTCCTGCTTTGAAAGCCTGAAAGGTGTTAGCTTCCACTACTCACCTGGTAGGCTATTGCACATGCTGACCACCCTCTTTGCAAAGTAATGCTTTCTGATGTTTCTGCTTATCCTGCCCTTCCCCCTTCAGTTTGAGCAGTACTTGTTAATGGAAAAAAATGTTAGTGTGTGTGTGTCTATATACATGTCTGTATGTCTATGTATGTGTGTATATGTGTAATGTGTGTGTATGCATATATATATTTATATATATCTGTATCTGTGTGTGTGTGTGTGTGTGTACACATATACATACACACACACACACACACACACATATATATATATATATATATATATATATATATATATATGTGTGTGTATATATTTTTGTTTTCCTGTCCTCCAGGACTCCCAGCTCTGTCACTCCGGCTTCCTCAGGACTTGCATGTCCGATAGTCCCACATGCTTTGCCCTCTGTGGCAGGGAGTCCTCAACCCACCAGGACTGGATCCAGATTCTGGAGGTGCCAGAGTCGCCAGGTGCGGGCCTGTGGAGGCCAGCGGTCATCCTTGTGCTGGGAGACATTTTTCTGTTTTCTCCTTGGGAGATGTGGCGTGGCGCTGACGCCAAGGTGCCATGTCTCCCCACTTCTAGGCTCGGCTGGCTTCTTCTGGCTTCCACCAGAGGCCAGTTGAGTACCAAGTTCTACCTCACCCCGAGGAGGAGAGCAGTACCTTTGGATGCTCAGTCTTCTCGACATGTCGGGCTTGCTTCCAAACCTGGGTCATTGGTGTCGCAAGAGGTAACCTCACTGCTGAGCCAGCGGACAATTATACAGTTTTCTATAGTTTATAGTTTTTACTGATCTAATTCTGTTAAAACATCACTATATCCATTTTTCATTTCTTTTGATATTTCATTTCTGAACTGAGAAATTCTACTGTATATCGTTGGTATTATGATAATAAGTATTGTGTAACCTTTTGTACCTAAATAACTACCCAACTATGGAGGACACCATTCAAAGCGGACCTCGACTGAATAGTTGTGACACATTTCCATGATGATGATGATGATGATGATGAGATACTTGGTTTTGAAGTTTTTAAACGTTCCTGCTCTCTAGCCATTCCTTCTGTGGAAAATAAACATTTCATTCTGCTACACTACAGACGTCACACAACACCGATCGCCACAGAAATGGCAGGCTCAACCAGATAATTGTCATGGCAGCGGCAGTAGCACGATCACCCAAACCGAACCTGCACACTTAAACAACATTTTAGAACTGCAGGATCAACAAGATATCTATATTTTACTTACAAAATGAGTCTCCTCGCGGTCACCACTTCTCGCTAAGTGAGGAATTTGGCTGCCATGTTGTTTTTTTGAAACTCCCTCCCACACCCCATTAGCAACCAAAACAAAGGTTGCGCTGTTGGATGTCTGCTTCCTAGCGACCTCAAATCCCCACCCTTCAAAAATCAGTGAATGCTGCTTGATGTTGAAAAGTTTAATCGCTTGTCTTGAGTGATTTCTTTCTCCCTAAAAATGCAAGTTTTGGAGCCATACACTATATAGAAAAGCGTGTGGCTTTTGATGCCCAACAAGGCTATTCTGCAACCTCATGGTTACTATGCCGACTGCGAGACCTCTTGAGCTGCGCTTGTAAAGGTCACCAGCTGTTATGGTAACCACCAGTTGGAGAACAGCCTTTGCACCGAGAGCCACACACCATCATATATGTTATCCTACATAAGTTTACAGAATAGTTGACAAGAGACAACTGCACCAGATGTGGGCTGCCAGGAGGCCATCATTACCATGTAATGTGAGAATGTCCTAAGGCCAGGCTCCTTTGAGCAGTAGTGGAGAATAAATCAGACCCTCTGCTGAGTCTGGATATGGTTTCACACTGAAATTTGTCTGATAGAAGATTGTGTGCCATAGTGCCCATCTTCTCAGAAATATCGCATCACTGCAGTTGCAGGTTTGTCTAAGAAATCCTGTTGAGGCGCTGGCTGGATGATAAGGTGCCGTATTTTCTGAATGGGGTAAGGAAATATTACTAGCTTTTAAGAGCTAGTGAAACAAAACAGACAACTAGGAAAATCACAATTTTAAGAAGTCCGTTGTAACTTTTTGTTTCTGAAGTATTTTCCTTTTTCCTTGCGCTCATGAGAAACCTTTCTGTGTGATACCGTTGTGCTGGATGTGTGAAACGACTCTCAGCCTGGCAGCTGACATCTCTCTCTAACCCCCCCCCACACACACACATCGCCAGCATTGTGATCCCATCGACAGTGACCTAGCAGCTACTGAGTGGCTGTACCTAAGCACTGATGTCACAGTCAGTGAGGTCACAGTGCTGATGATGATGATGTGGATGGAAAAGAGATGGGTAGGTCAGCAGCCAGGCGGAGTGCTGTTCCACACTTCACACCTACTAATATCAAATGAGCAGTCTTCTAATTCACTAAATGGAGCAGAAGAAGTGCCCTGGATATAAAACGTAGTGGATGACTGCTTTTAGAAACTAATATTAGCCGGCTCCATGGCGCAGAGCAATGGGGATTCGCCCGGCATGCTGGGTTTGCGCCTCGGCCCTGGATGTCTGGAGCGGAGACTGGCAGGGAGGGAGTTCAGAGTGTCCTATGGATGCTTCCCTCCTGGGGAGTGGGTGGGCTGGTCCTGTACTGCTGGTTTGTCAGCCCTTGGTGCTGCTTGTAGTTTGCGCTCATGGCGCCATGAGCCTGGACATGTCACCGAATGCCTCCCCCCAGTGCCGCTGCAGTCGACCAGTGCATGGGAGGGGGAAGTGGGTGGGATGGTCCTGTACTGCTTGTTTGTCAGCCCTTGGTGCTGCTTGTAGTTTGCGCCATGGCGCCATGAGCCTGGACATGTCATCAATGCCTCCCCAGTGCCGCTGCAGCCGACCAGTGCATGGGAGGGGAGTGGGATGGTCCTGTACTGCTTGTTTGTCAGCCCTTGGTGCTGCTTGTAGTTTATGCTCATGGCGCCATGAGCCTGGACATGTCATCGAATGCCTCCCCCAGTGCCGCTGCAGCCGACAGTGCATGGGAGGGGGAGTGGTGGGATGGTCCTGTACTGCTGGTTTGTCAGCCCTTGGTGCTGCTTGTAGTTTGCGCCATGGCGCCATGAGCCTGGACATGTCACTAATGCCTCCCCCAGTGCCGCTGCAGCTCACCAGTGCATGGGAGGGGAGTGGTGGGATGGTCCTGTACTGCTTGTTTGTCAGCCCTTGGTGCTGCTTGTAGTTTGCGCTCATGGCGCCATGAGCCTGGACATGTCACCAATGCCTCCCCAGTGCCGCTGCAGTCGACCAGTGCATGGGAGGGGGTGGGTGGATGGTCCTGTACTGCTTGTTTGTCAGCCCTTGGTGCTGCTTGTAGTTTGCGCTCATGGCGCCATGAGCCTGGACATGTCACCGAATGCCTCCCCCCAGTGCCGCTGCAGTCGACCAGTGCATGGGAGGGGGGAGTGGGTGGGATGGTCCTGTACTGCTGGTTTGTCAGCCCTTGGTGCTGCTTGTAGTTTGCGCTCATGGCGCCATGAGCCTGGACATGTCACCGAATGCCTCCCCCAGTGCCGCTGCAGTCACTGTGCATGGGAGGGGAGTGGGTGGATGGTCCTGTACTGCTTGTTTGTCAGCCCTTGGTGCTGCTTGTAGTTTGCGCTCATGGCGCCATGAGCCTGGACATGTCACCGAATGCCTCCCCCCAGTGCCGCTGCAGTCGACCAGTGCATGGGAGGGGGGAGTGGGTGGGATGGTCCTGTACTGCTGGTTTGTCAGCCCTTGGTGCTGCTTGTAGTTTGCGCTCATGGCGCCATGAGCCTGGACATGTCACCGAATGCCTCCCCCCAGTGCCGCTGCAGTCGACCAGTGCATGGGAGGGGGGAGTGGGTGGGATGGTCCTGTACTGCTTGTTTGTCAGCCCTTGGTGCTGCTTGTAGTTTGCGCTCATGGCGCCATGAGCCTGGACATGTCACCGAATGCCTCCCCCCAGTGCCGCTGCAGTCGACCAGTGCATGGGAGGGGGAGGGTGGGATGGTCCTGTACTGCTTGTTTGTCAGCCCTTGGTGCTGCTTGTAGTTTGCGTCATGGCGCCATGAGCCTGGACATGTCATCAATGCCTCCCCAGTGCCGCTGCAGTCGACCAGTGCATGGGAGGGGAGGGTGGATGGTCCTGTACTGCTTGTTTGTCAGCCCTTGGTGCTGCTTGTAGTTTGCGCTCATGGCGCCATGAGCCTGGACATGTCATCAATGCCTCCCCAGTGCCGCTGCAGTCGACCAGTGCATGGGAGGGGAGGGTGGGATGGTCCTGTACTGCTTGTTTGTCAGCCCTTGGTGCTGCTTGTAGTTTCACGCTCATGGCGCCATGAGCCTGGACATGTCACGAGATGCCTCCCCCAGTGCCGCTGCAGTCGACCAGTGCATGGGAGGGAGTGGGTGGGATGGTCCTGTACTGCTGGTTTGTCAGCCCTTGGTGCTGCTTGTAGTTTGCGTTCATGGCGCCATGAGCCTGACATGTCACAATGCCTCCCCAGTGCCGCTGCAGTCGACCAGTGCATGGGAGGGGAGTGGGTGGGATGGTCCTGTACTGCTTGTTTGTCAGCCCTTGGTGCTGCTTGTAGTTTCATGCTCATGGCGCCATGAGCCTGGACATGTCATCAATGCCTCCCCAGTGCCGCTGCAGTCGACCAGTGCATGGGAGGGGGAGTGGGATGGTCCTGTACTGCTTGTTTGTCAGCCCTTGGTGCTGCTTGTAGTTTTGCGCTCATGGCGCCATGAGCCTGGACATGTCGCGAATGCCTCCCCCAGTGCCCTGCAGTCGACCAGTGCATGGGAGGGGGAGTGGGTGGGAAGAAAGTGAAAATGCAGCTGCTTGGCCGACTGCATGATGAAGGCCAGTCCCGCTCACAGTGAAGCCCAGATTTGTTCGCCTATTCTTCCTCACATGTGCCCGGCTATGGAAGGAAGCCTATGGGAAAGTCTCCCCATGGTCTGCTGCATGGAGGGCCTTGGCCCAAAGGAGTGGCTGGTCAGGGGCTTCAAGAGCATAAAGAAATACAAGAAAACAAACTAATATTAGTTTTGGAAGTACACTGGCTCTTTAAGAATAGAACCGAGCAGAGCTGGCACAAATAATAGATTTGGCATGTACAGAAAGTGGTCGGAATCACTCCATACACTATTATTGCTAGAGGCAAATTTAAAGGTGGGGTAAGTTGGCCATTAAAGAGGGAAAGTGCTGTAAGGGATAAATGATTAATCAGACGTGATAAATAATAACAGCCTTTGCATGGTTTGCTGTTGGATGAAGTCATGTCTGTTGTTGGCTTGATGTAGTCTGAGCTAATTGGGTAACTTGAAGATGTACTGTCGGATACTGTCTGGGGATGTGCAATGTCATCGTATGTTCAGTACGTCCATGTAACAATGTTTGTTGTATGTAATCAAAAATATGTTCAATAAAGCATACTAAAACTAAAATAAAAAGTTGCATGTCAGCTGCTATGGGCAGATAGTAACTCTATAGGCTGTCTTCCCTTCTGCTGGGACAGATTGAAAAGTCCGAGAGTGTAAAGCACGACCCTTACCCTACACCCTTAGGCTTTTCAGTCTGTCCTAGCTGGTTGTAGACAGATTGAGCTAGAGACCCACAGTGGCCCTGAACGGTGCAGCTCCTGTGTGGAGTGTGCTGATTTATATGAAAAAAATTAATGATCTGGACTGGCCCGTCAGTGTGGCAGTAGCATTGCCACTCACAACGCCGGCATCCCGAGTGCGAGAATGCTATCAATTCACCGGGGGGTTGGCTAGGGGAGTAGGACCTAGCATCCCAGAGGGCACGCTTCACCTCCAGGGAGGGAGAGCAGTTTGCCCCATTGCCCCAGTGCATTACTGCCACTGGCGTGACCACTGGTGGCTGTGCATATTGAGCAGTTTACTGAGTAGAGGGGCGCTGGCTGATGACACGCTGAGTGTGCTTATTGTGCACCCTAGCATGTCGGCAGCTCAAAGGGATCAGAAAAGTGGTAAATGCCTGGCCAGCAGCAGAGTGAAGTTCTGGCCTCCTGTAGGTCCCACATCAGTGCTGTGGCCATCACCCAGGCTTGGATGCTGACTCATGGCAGTAGTTGGGGAGTCCTACCTTCCCCACAATTGGGGAAAAGTTGTGAGGAATGTGAAGTTGGTTTAAGTCCGAAAAGTTCTGTGATTGGGCTGGAGAGGCTGGAACAGAAGAGGACATGGCTGGTGTTCAAGGGTTAAAAAGAGTATGTTTTAAAATATAATCTCTCTTAACAAAAAAAAAAAACAAACATTACATGATCAATAATGGGACAAAGCCAGAAACGTAGACTACTTTAGAACCCTGTATGCCAGGAGGGCTGGTGGCGCCAGCAGGTAACAAACCTGCTGTGCTACTGTACAGAGGGCCCAGGTTCTCGCTGAGTGATAGATCCTTCATTCTGGGTCATTGAAATCTGGGACATGCTGCAGATGCAGAGCATGATCAGTCCTTGGGGAATGGAGCGTCGAGTTGTGGGTCCGGCAGTGACCATGTGCCACCAGTCAGACCAGGCACAGAGGAATGGCGCTGGAGGTATTCCCTGAAATGGGGGAGGTGGGTAGGGACTTTGGAGCAGAACATGGGAAAAGGCCAGCCTGTTGGCTCAGGTCAGAGCCTCCACCCGCACCCCCAAGTCACTTCCATTCCAGATAGGCTGACGGTGGAGACCCTGGGTTATCTCATAGATGGGGTCAGGGGCTCTGAAGTATGTGTGCCTGATGGACGAGAAGGGGGACTGAAATGTTTTTGAAGGAGTGATGTATAGGACTAGTGTTAAACAGGTGAAAGGGTAATGGGTGTTGGTTGAAAGGGTAGGGGGTGTTGGTGAAAGAGTAGGGGTGTCAGTTGAGTGCCAAGGCATGCTCGTTCTTTCTCCTACCTCTTATAGTGCTCTCCTCTTTTCTGTCTGTGCACAGCTGTAGTTTTCTTTTTTTCTGTTGGTTCTCCTTTCTACCCTTTTTTTCTTCAGTTAGGCCTCCCAGTGCTTAAATTGTAACAGCACCAGAAACCTTTGCACCTTTTTTATATGGTAGGAAACATGGCGGTTTGGAGAAAGAGTGGGGGCTCAAAAGGAAGTATGGGGTGGCAGCCACATCCCATAAGAGTTTTAAGGGAACCATTGTACATCTGTTACACTAGTTCACACCTTCCTCTTGAAGTAGGCCCCTTTAATGCCTTCACTTTAAAGAAGAATACTTTTTTCAGTCGGTGCTGGCCCCAGGCATGTTGCTTGTCCCATAAAGTTAGTGCCACAAAAACAATAAACCAGCATACTCTAGGATGTTGCTCTGTTTTGCTGCTCTTACAGAACATGCATGCTACAGCTTGCCACAGAACAGGGAAATGAGAAAACAGTTTAAATTTTTACCAGCTCTTGTGTGCTCAGTAAAGGCAGACATTTTGATACATTAGCTTCCTCTTTCATTGCCAGAAACAGTCTGGCCAACCACAGTACAGGAGATGTGCAGGCCGCACCCTCTCGAAAAGGGCAGTGGTGCTGAATTCACTTTCCTGAGGGGCCAGTAGCTTTCTTCATGTTTTAACTCTTCAAATGTGTAGAAGGCTAGAGAATCTGTTGATCTTACTTCGAGGGTTCCTGCAGTAGGTCATAACATATAGGACTGCGCCCCCTGGCATCAGGACCACATGGCAAACTTATGCTAGCAGTGTGTGGTGGGAGACCTCTCACCTGACGTCACATGACAGATGTCAGCCTGACCCTATATAGTGGGCGGTCCCCATGCCTGCCTTCAAGTTCTTTCCCGCTGTTGACCTGTGCAAGGACTTTGTGGTGAACATTGCTCCAGTCGATCGCCATTTTGTATAAGTACGTTACTTATTTCCCAATTATTAGACCTAGATCTCTTCGCCTCCCCATCCAGTGCAAAACTACCCAGGTTTTGCTTGCTCGTTCAAAGGCCTAGTGTTATTTGGCAAGACGTGTTGTCTCTCTGCTGGACAGAGAAGTACTTGTATACTTTCCCCTCCCTTTCCCATTCTACAGTGTGTCCTACTGAAGCTTCAGGCAGAGGGTGCTCAGATGTTCCTGATAGCCCCCCTCTGGCCCAGGCAGATTTGGTTTCCACTCCTGCAGCAGTTGGCCGTGGAACCCCAGTTCCCTTCCTGCTTCAACATGATCTGTTGACACAGGAACAGGGCAGACTAGTGCACCCAGGACTTGGATCCCTACATCTTCATGCGTGGCTCCTTCAGACATAATTGTGTCGTGTTTTGGAGTCTACCAGAGGGTCGCTCAAGTCTTAGTGGAAGCTAGAAAGCCTTCCACTAGGTCTACCTATGCTATGAAATGGAAGCGCTTTTCCATTTGGGTGGCGGCCAAAGGTTGGGAACCCTTTTCCTGCTCGGTGCCCCAGGTAATGGAGTACCTTTTGCACCTGACTCTTGTCTAAGCTATTCCTCTGTCAAAGTCCACCTGTCTGCTATTTCTGCCTATCATACATTGGTGGACGGGAACACTGTTGCACAGCTGGAGATCTCCAAAATCTTTTTGAAAGGGATCCTCCACTTGAAGCCCCCTATCCACAACCCTACTTGCCTTGGGATTTTAATTTTATTTTAGAAAAGCTTACATTACCTCCTTTTCAACCAGCAGTAAGCTGTGACATGCGCTACCTGTCTTGGAAAGCACTCTTTTTAGTTGCCGTTACTTCTGCTCAAAGGATTTCTGAGCTTCAGGCCCTGATGTGTAAGGAGCCTTATTTAATTTTTCACAGAGACTAGGCGGTCCTGTGAACAAATCCTAAGTTTCTTCCCAAAATGGTTTCTGAGTTCACCTTGAACCAGATTGTTGAGCTGCCAGTGTACTACCCTATTCATTCAAATAGCATACTAACATACCAACATGCTAACATACTAAAAGGCAGCAGAATAGGCCGAACAGTCTGTCATGTCTGCTCGGTAGCCAGCCACCTAATGGGTGCTCACTTTCCTACCACAGAGAGGGTCTTCCTCGGCTTCAGTTTCCCCTTGTACCTGTCTCTCCCCCCCCCCTTCTCGAAGCCCTCCACCGTGCCCTCTTCCACTAGACTCCTGGCAATGCAGGCTTACACGTCACCAACGCAGATGGATCCTCACTACCCATAGTGAGCTCCATCAAATATCTGGGGTAACACTTGACCCCCAACTTGACATGGGTAATCATATCCTTAACATCTGCAGGCGCGACTGCAAACTGGGTCTGGCTTATAGGGCCAAGTATAACCTTACACTGGCAGCCAGGCTTGCCCTAGCGAAGGGTGTGCTCCTTCCTTCCCTCAGCTATGGGCTGCACCTATTTGCTCGCTCTCCAAAGACACATCTCACCCAGTGGTACACTGCTTACAATAACATTTGTCGTTTTGCCTTGGCTGCCCCCGACTCACCCATCGTTGTGAGCTATATGAGAAACTCTGCTGGCTCTCGCCAGCTAGATACCTTGATTTTGGTTTGGGATGCCTCTTTGGGAAAGTGATCAGAACTAGCACCCCCCAGGGCCTGGCCCAGCTTCTGCCTAAACTGAATCCCACCTTCTACTAACTTAGGTCTCTCACACCAGGGGTGCTCAAAGTCCCTCCTACCTGGACCATCATGGGAGATCGGGACTTTGCCATAAGTGCGCTCAGACTCTGGAATTCGCTGCCTATGGATATCCGAGCTGCCCCCTCCTATCTGAGTTTTCGAAATTCCCTGTGGGGTTTCCTAAAACTAGCATCAGAGTGTGACTGCCCCAAACCTCCCTAGAGTAAAGTGTCAAATTGTTTTGTCTGAACCTCCCCAGGGTGTTTCCATTGAATTCCTGGAGATATTTTACCCACTGTATCAATGAGTTCTGACTACTCCTGCCTAAAAAGCCTTGGGCATTTTTACACCCATTATTGCTCCACGGTCATAGGCTAACCATGACATATTGCACCTTGGTCACTTGGTAGAAACCTTGTACTACCAAGTGTTTCTGTTTCTGTCTAACATGTGCATATTTAGAAAAATGTGATGAGCTGTATATACCTGTCCGCGATCCAACTAGCCTAGGGGGTGTATACGACAATGTTATAAGTTATATTATGACCAATCCAGTTCTTGAGCTATGCTCCACTCTTATGTTTGATGACCTGTATATATCTGTCAGTTGAACTAGCTAGTCTAGAGTGTATAATCTGAAAATGTGCTTACCACTGTATGTTTCCCCTAGCGTCAAATGATGTGTTTCCCACATGTTTGTTTACTGTGACAAAAAAACTGTACTCTCTTTGCCATGTCTCCTTGACTATTGTTCCTCATGTTGTACTCTCCCGGGTCGTTCCTGAAAATAGGCATAATACTTGTCTAGTGTACTTACCCGGTAAACAAAAGCTAAATAAATAAATAAATTCCATGGCTCCACCACTCTCTCGGTGAAGTAGTGTCTCCTACGTTCCCTGCTATAATTTCCCCCCTCCAGCTTCCACTTGTGCCCCCTGGTTGTCTCCCCCTTTACCCTGAACATCTCCTTGGCCTGGCCCTTATTTATTCCTTTACATATTTGAAGACACCCATTGTGTCCCCTGTTTCTCCTCTCCTCCAGTGTGCACAGCCTGAGCTCTTCCAGTCTCTCCTCATAGGGCCTCCTTCCCATGCCCTGAATCATCCTAGTCACCCTCCTCTGGACCCTCTCCAGCAGTGCTGTGTCCTTCTTAAGGTGGGGTCTCCAGAACTGCACACAGTACTCAAGATGCAGCCTAACCAAGGCATTATACAGAGGGAGGTTCACCTCCCTCCTCCTGGAGGTAATCCCCCTGGCTCTGCAGCCCAGTATCGTGTTTGCTTTTGCTGCAGTTCTTCTACAACTTTGTGTTGTTCATTTTGATGTCTACCACCACCCCGAGTCCCTCTCGCCTGATGTGGCTTGCAGTGTGACACCCCCCCCCGGGTATATACGTGGCCCGGGTTTCTGACTCCCAGATGCTGCACCTTACATTTCCCTGCATTAAACTTCAGTCCCCACCTCCTTGACCACCCTTCCAGGGTATCCAGATCCCCCTGGACTGTCTCTCTCGCTTCATCCCCATCCGCCAGTGCTCCTAGGTTTGAGTCCTCCGCAAAGAGACTCGGCCTACTCCTAACCCCCCCTCCCCGTATCTGAGACATGGGCATTGAACAGGAGTGGCCCCAATACCGAACCTTGGGGGACCCCACCGATGACCCTTCTGGGGGAGACGACTATCCCACCTACCACTACCCTCTGTATTTGCTCCATAAGTCAATTTTCTACCCACCTGAGCAACTGCCCCCCTCACCCCATGTCCCTGAACTTTGTTAGGCCATTGTGGGGTACCGAATCAAATGCCTTGCTGAAATCCAGGTATAGGACATCCACCGGCCTATGTCAGTCCAGGGCCTCCGTCACCCAGTCATAAAACTCCACGAGGTTGGTCTGACATCATCTCCCCAGGACGAAACCGTACTGCTTGTCATCCAGGTGCCCCAACCTTTCCAGCTGCCTCTCAAGCCTCTCCTTGATAAAGTCGTCCATTGCTTTGCCTACCACAGACGTCAGACTGACAGGCCTATTATTCGTCATCTCTACACTCCCCTTTGTGGATTGGCACCACATGAGCCACTCTCCAATCTTGAGGCACCCATCCTGTCTGCAGAGAGGTGTTAAAGACTGCAGCCAGTGGAGCTGCCAGCTCATCTGCCAGTTCCTTCATAACCCTTGGATGTAGCCCATCCTGCCCCGGCACCTTATCAGTTTTTAGTGTCCGAAGGGCCTCCCTCACCCTATCCACTGTGATTTCTCCCTCTCAGCCCACCCTTCATGCAACCACCCCTCCTTCTAGATTTGGCCAGCCTCTTTCAGTCCTCCAGACTTCATATGACCTCCCGATTTTGTGGGCTCCTCTTCTCCCGTGCCGGATGGAGGGATCCCTGCCTCTGTCTGTAAAGACTGAGGCAGTACTCATTTAGCACCTCTGCCTGCTCCTCTGCTTCCTGAGCCCATCCATCCCCAGTCCTAATACTGCTGATCTGTGCCCTCGCTTTTCTCTCCCCCGGATATCCCTAGCCAGGTTTTGCTCCATCCTCGCCTTGGCTTCCTCACCACTCTGGTGACCTCCTAGCCATCAACCCGTTACTCTTCCCGCTCCTTTTCCTCTCATGCTTAAAACATGTGTAGGCAGCCTTTTTCCCCTCACTGCCTCCTGCACCTCCCTGGTCCACCAGCACGGCTTACTGGCTCTACCATGCTTGCCTTTACTTTTGTACAGGCCCTAGTAGCCTCCTGCACCACCTTCTTAATGGTCTCCCACAAGCTTCCAGCATCCACGCCTGGCTTAATCTTGCCAAGCACCCACACAGAATCCTACCCATGCCCACAAAGTCCGCTCCCCTGCAGTCTACTACTACTGTATTAGTGCGGTTATCCTCCCCCCCCCCCAGATACAGCAGAAACCAGACCGTGGCGTGGTCACCACCTGCCAGCAGGCTGCACACCTCCAGACTCCTTATCTGGTCACTGTCTGCTAGGACAGCGTCCAAGGGTGAGGCTCTTCTGCATACATTGGATGTACTTAGGATTTTGCGTTACTACGTGAACAGGACCAAAGATGTCCCTAAAGCAGATAAGTTGTTTATCTCCTTTGCCCCAGAACCCTAGGGTCAACAGTTTTGTCCAAATGGTTGGCTAACTGCATCCGTTTCTGTTATCAGAAGTCGATACACCTCTTCCGGGAGGTCGGGGTCATTCCACTAGGCGATGGTTACTTCGCAGCCTCACTAAAAAAATATTTTGGCAGCTGAGATTTGCGCTGTAGCTACCTGGAGTTCAGTCCACACCTTCACGAAGCATTACAGTTTGGACATTGCCTCTAAGTGTAGCTGTTTTGCAAGGTCTGCTGTCTTAGACCTGCTCTGGTCAGTCAGTTATCCTTCCTCCTCCCTTGTTTCAGTGGGTCTCACTGAGGTTGACTGATTGGGATTCAGTCCTATATGTTATGACCTACTGCAGGAACCTTCTTGAAGTAAGATAGCACAGTTACATAAGAACTTAACCATAACAGTAGCTCTTCGAGAGTGGTTCCTGCAGTAGGTCACACTTTCCCTCCCTCCTTCCCCCAGCTTTTTGTACTTTTTACAGGCTGTTCTGGACGGGGCTCCAGGACTTCCATCCTTTCTCCTGTTACACCCATTTGGGTCTCCGGCAGGAGAACTGGAAGGCGGGCGTGGGGATTGCTCACTGTATAGGGTCACGCTGATGTCCGTCACGTGACATCGGGTGGGCGGTCCCCAGCCGGACATTGCTAGCAGAAGTTTGCCGTGCGGTTCTGATGCCAGGGGGCACAGTCCTATATGTTGTGACCTACTGCAGGAACCTCTCTGGAAGATCTACTGTTATGGTAAGTTCTTACGTAACTGTTCTTTTCTCAGGCTACCACGCCAATTAGTGTGCTGCTGCACGATAGGCGTGTTTATGCTTGTCATTCTTTACTGCTGTGAATGAAGCAGAGGTGCTGATCCGCTGCTGATGAATCAGTCTAGACGCATCCGGGAACATTTAGAGTTGACGTCTTTCAGTGCCTGTAAAATGTTGCAGTGGTGGAGAGCCAAAACATTTACAATCCTTGTGGGAATGCTCCCAGGGTGCAGTTGTGGGTTTGGGGTCAGGGGTTGGGGGAGTGAGCCAGCAGAGGGAGGCATTCGTTTAAAAACAAAAAGGGTCGCCCGATAGCCTAGAAATAGTTTATCACACTGGCAACACTAGTTCGCATACGGAGTCACAAGGCTGTCCTGGTGGCCTGGGAGGGCGGGGGTGGTGAAGTGCTCCCAGGAAGGAGGGCTGGCACAGAGTTTCCACCACTACAGCGATCCTCATGTAATGTGCTGGGGAACTTGCTCCTCCACAGAAGGCTTGCTATGTGTGTACAGGACCTGTTGGGGCACCACTCAGTACCATGTGGAGGATGGAAGGCAAGGAGGAAAATCTGAACCTCTGTTACTGTCAGAATGACAGCCACCAGCACACCCTCAGGCTCCCCTCCAGGGTTGCACCAACCTGACCGTGGTCTAGCTGAGGGAGCAACTGAAGGGATAGTGTGGTCTGGACAGGGATCCATGGTGGAGGAATGGAATTAACAAAAGCACAGTCTGGGGAGGGACCCAGGCCATCTGAGGTTATTGACTTGGAATTTCTTCATCTAGTGGGTAGAGTACAGAATTGTGACTCTGGTAGTGCCAGGTTTGAACTGGACTGCAGTCTTGTGCTCTGTGTCCTGGAGCAAGTCACAACTCTTAATCACCAGGGGTTCAGTACTCCCAGCAGTATAGTTGAGTAGAAGTGGAATTCCAGTGTAGTGCAGCATCTCAGCTTGGCTAACCTGGGTAGAAGAAAACTGAAGAAGAAAAGGACGATGTGCAGTATAGAGAGACTGGGAAAACTTGGCCCGCTTCCAACTGAGATCACAATAGGTTTGAATTGGGGACATTGAGGCAGTTGAGAGGGCTTCAGTGCAGGGTCACCAAGATGATTTGGGGGTATGGAGGACAAAAGCAATTGATGGGAGGCTCATGGTCCTTAACTGGTAACAGAGACGAGGCTGCTAAGAAGGGAACCTGATCTTAGTCTTCCGCATACTTTAGAGTCCATATACTCGGGACAGTCAACAGTATTGAACAGGCAGAGGGTTGATGTAGTGTGCTCTAGCAGGACACAGGGACCTGTCTTGAAGCTCAGAGGTGGTGAATTCAGGAGTAACATTGCTAAGCACTTCTCCCAGAGGGTGGTGAACAAACCCACAAAACAGCTCACCACCTGAGGAGACTGTGAACATGAAGGCCATACAAACCTTCAAAGTAAGGCTGGACAAATGTCTGCTTACCTTGGCAAGTAGACAGGGAAGGGAACACTTGTAATCTAGTGCATGTATGCATAGCATACCTACTTATGAAGTAGGGAGAGTGGATAGGATGGACCTAGGCACTCTTGTGACCTTGAACTGCTGATACGATGCTGAATCACTGCTGTGATTCCTAACTCTGTCAGCAACATATGCCCAGAGCTGACATGTTGGGTGGAGACGTTGCCCCAGATAGTGAATGCTGCTGAAAGGATAATGATTTTTTTTTTTTTAATTTAAATCCACAGAACGTTTACATCATTGCACAGCTTGTGGGACTAAAGCACAGGGATGTAAAAGTGACTTTGCTCAGGGTCTTACACCGAGAGAGTGACTCATCTGGTGTTTGAATCAGCATCTTTTAATTTGGCACTCTGCTAGACTTCCGGGCGTCTTATTACTTCCCTCTCCTGAAAAAGCAGTCATTCAGAAAATCTGAGGAATACATTTTTTTTTTTACCTCCAATCCTCATAGTTCGACAACCCAGTTCCTCCAGTTGTTTAGCCATGCAGTGAAGTTTCAGACCTGTGTTAGTTCCACGTTACTGGTACTGTATTTATCATCTTATTACTGTGCATCAACAGTAGTAATAGGTTTGCTGTAATTGAGAGGAAGCTCAAGGATGATTCAGTCAGTAGTAATGGGACGGGAAATACAAGAGAAGGAAATGGATTTTGTTATAACTGTTAAGGTTCTCGAATTTTGTTTGAGTGAAAGTCCCTCTTTAAAACTCTGACCTTGGTGAGTTACTGCCAGACAGTGAAATGCTGCCTTGCAAGTTTTAAAATGTGATAACTGGAGAAGGTTGTATCCCTTTTGTGCAGTTCAAGTTTTAGGGAGATTTCAGTGAGAAATGAATATATTTGTTTGCACTGAAAGTTCTTTTACATTTGAGAGAGGCAAATTCTGTTGTGAAGTATTCCCAAACAGACATCTTGGCAATCCTACAAATAGAGGTGTTTAATGTCTGGGTGTGGATGTGGGCAATGGAATAAAAAACTTCAGTAAAGCCTTCTCTCGGTTAGCGAACCTCTCCTTAGCTGTTCTTTTCCGGAGGGATCCTGCGGCACTGGTTGAGATTGGGGAAGCATATGGTACGTTTTAGGGATCTCTGAAAAGGCTTGGTGGCCAGAATTTTGGAATCCAGGTTGGAGTTGGGTTCTGCAGCACTAATGAATGCTGTTTCACAAAGATCCGCAAGCAGCTGTCCCTTGTGGCTTTAGGACAGCGTGCATTAAATCAACCGAGAGTGGCCGTCCAGGAAGTCTATAGTGTAGCACTGGAACTGATGGTCATAGGGGTTTGGTACCCTCCCTCAAGGCAAGTAACAGATCATGGATTCTATGTAGCATTTTTTTTTGTATGTTAGCAACATGGTATTTCTGAACTGTCGAGTAATTTATGGTCGCACATTCTTTCTGGAGGTTTTCTCTGCAGTGAGGAACAGTTATAGCTTTGTGTATAGTTTTAGCTCTAGTTTGGGGGCATGAAATTCAGTGGCTGAACTGTGTAAAACAGCAGTCCCTAGAAAATGAGAAATGAGGTTTCTAGGATTCCTTGTAGTGGACCAGCAAAGCTGCATAGTGCTTGCTGCCTTAATCATTATCTCCTCTGTTACTTACATGGTTTCATGAGGCCAGCACGCTTTGTGACTGCTGTAGTGGGCACTGATCCGTGGAATGCACGATACAGTGAACAGTCACAGCATGCGATTTGTAAACAGTCTCTTCCTTTTTTTTTTTTTTTTTTTTTTAAATGCTGTTTTTTTTATTCTCACACCGACCGATTAAAAGCTGTAGAGCTATAATCACAGCAACACCTCACAAGCAGGAATTTTCAGGGATTTGATATGATCTCTTCTCAGCTGGGTGTTAACCTGGCAATGCTTCCTTTCAGAGATTATTACATAAATTTTAAAGCCTTGGTTAGGTTACATTATTTTGATTGTTTTTGACTTATTCCCGGAAGCTATTCATCAGCACTCTTTCCTTTGGTCACATCCCGCCTCCTTCCTTGATAGTGAGCAGCTGTCGGTGTATCTGTTAGAGTTAGATGCCAAGACAAGCTCAGCAATGTGTAATGGTGGGGGCCAGTGCGTATTTAAAAAAAAAAAAAAACAAACAAACTGGGAAATTCTGCAATTTGAATGGTCAGTGTGGGTCTTCACCCATGGGTAAATCCTGCAATGACTCACAGCAAAAGAACCAGTCAGCCTCATTACCTGCATGAGAATCCTTACACCTACATCTTAGAACTTTCGCTCATCAAAATGGGAATAGCACTATTTTTTTTTACTGCAATATAGTAGATATCAGGCTGATTCTACTAACTTTAAAGCTGACATTTTCTGTAACTACAAATCCCAGAATCCCCTGCAGCTGTGCTGACATCAGATCAAGGCTGCAGAAGTGGCAAATGCAATAGCCTGCTGTGCTCTTGAAGTTGTTATAAGCTCTGATCTTTTGTTTGCTGGCTCTGATGTCATCCTGGAGCCAAGTAGAGTCACAGAGGCGTGTGTGTCGTCACACAATGGTGCCCTTCGGGGTACCTGGGCGAAAATGGTGGGGGAAAATAGCCCCAGTTTGCCAGCACTCCCCCTCTCCCCCCCCCCCAACGGGTTCTTGCATTACCGATCTGGCAACTCACCCACCGCTTCATTGGTGTTGGGTAAGTGGTGGCTGAGGGAGTCCAGAAAAGGTAGGTAACAGGGCTGGGGATGCTGTCCAGAGGTGATGTGGACCAGAGGGCCTGGGGAAGGAGAACTACATAAAAAAAAAACAAAAAAAAAAAACTAAAAACAAAACAACCTTTTGTGATATAGCTAAACCTGAACCAGTGTTGTTCAGTGTTGCCTTCATTAAACTGGCTTGCATCTTATTTGAACAGGACTTGATGTTATTTAAGAAGGAAGTCCCTTGGGGCTAAGCTTTCAAAGTGGCCAAAGATTCGCCAGATGCTGATCTGCAGTGGAAGTAGCATGGCACTTTCACGGCTGTAATTGCTTTGTCGCATATGGCCAGTTTCAATGGAAACACCATATCTGTAATGACGTTTGGTCACTTTGCAGCCATTTGCTGAAATTATCCTCTGTCAGTGATTTATTTCCTCCCATGAGGAACCTGGCTGTAAATGGTTGCAGATGGTTACTAGGGCAAAAAAGTACCAACTAACTTACAATCTGAAATTGGCTGCAGAATGAACCTGAACCACTGTTTCAGAGCCCTGTATCCAGTTTGGGTGTCTGACAGTGCAGTGTGAAGCCCCTGCGATTGTATGTGAAGACTTGGCTAGTTGTCTCCTGCTTCTCTGTAGCCACAACTACCTGCACTTCTTTCCAGAGTACAGTCACTGAACTTGCACTGTTTAACCAGCTGCTTTGTAAAGTTCTTTGAGATATAGTCTGTGTGAATGTGGTCATACAAAACCAAATTCTGTTCTGGTCTGTAACGTTAACCAACCAAAACATGCTGTAATAAAAGTAGACATGTCTGTGCAGACTATGTGGCTATAGCCGGCTCAGGGTTTGAGTTTTTGATGTTTGTTACTGAGGGCAAAGCTGGAGTGTGTACATGTCTTGTGACATAAAACATAGAGTGGTCCT
The DNA here is from genome assembly GCA_016271365.2 of Neoceratodus forsteri. NCBI lineage: Eukaryota > Metazoa > Chordata > Ceratodontiformes > Ceratodontidae > Neoceratodus > Neoceratodus forsteri. The sequence continues at coordinate 188,994,575 of JADMNL010000031.1, forward strand.
GTTAGCTATGCCTGAATGAGGTTGCAGTCTAAAGTGGCATTCTTTGCACAGAGAGAACATGTGGGACAAAGCCAGTAAGATGGGCTTGAAGGCAGAAGGGTGGGGTTACCTTTTCATTTTTTGTGTACAGTAAAATGGACCAGAAATTGCCACTCCAAAATAGCATGCCAAAGCTTTAATTGCCTTTTTCTCAAAATTATATGAACCAGTGGAAATCTGCATCAAAACAGGAAAGAAAAAATGTCAAGAGCTGAAACACAAACACTGCTTCCTTGGCAATTACGCTGTAATGTTAGCCTCGTTTTTAGCTTTTGTATGATTTCACTGCCTAAAATGTGGCTTCTAGTTTATGGCCATATCTGGGTAAAACAAAATCGTATGGAAGAAGTTGCCATTTACTTAATAAATGTGTGTCCTACCAAGGATTGCTCCTCCTGCAGTGTGGAGTTCTCAATAAGTGTAGTAACCTGCACCGAAAACAAAAAAAATAGGATTGGTGTACAGAATATAAGAAAGTCATAGCAGGGTTTCTTTTAGAATAAAATGTGTTATTGTAAAACTAAATTTAAATACCTGTAAATTTTCTTTCTCTGACTGCTGTTGTTTGCATGGGATCTTTCTTCTCAGGCTTCAGAGAGGCAGGAGGTGTTTCTAGAGTCTGAAAAGATTAGGACTTGAGCCACAGCCCCGCCAAACATTGAGGGGGGACAACTATTACTGGGTTAATTAGGAATTGGGAATCATTGTTCTGTGGCCAGCGAATAATGATTCGGAGCTCTAGCTCCTAATGCCAACCCCTTGTGATGCTCCTGAGGCAGGAAGTGGACTTTTGACACAGGAGCACAGGTCCACCCCCCCACTGTGGATTGTTCCAGTCAGTTCCAAAGCAGAGAACAGTGCGGCCCCAAACTAGATAATCTACCTAAATCGGATTCTGCAGAAATAATATCAGATTTAATTGTAACCATCATTAGTACTCATAAGCTGTAATATCGGAGGTGGGGGGGGGGTCCAGCTCAGCAGCTTACAGTCAGAGAAAGAAAACTTGCAGGTATTTAAATTTCATTTTCTCTTTCCTGTAGCTTGTCACAGGACTGTCCTACCACTAGGATATATAATAGCAGTGTTACAAATGATATACCCAGGGGTGAGCTATGAAGGGTCTTTGTTGCTGATTTATCAGTGACTGAAGAAACTTTGTGGTCACTGGCCGGAAACGTATAGGTTGTATGACATAGTGTAAGTGTGCACGGTACTCCAGGTAGTCACCTTGTAAGTATCTGCCAGCAAAGTCGGTAACTCCCTGCGCCCGCCATACAAATAGCTGCTGGTGGGGTTCATAAGGGTGGTCTACAGCCTGGCCAGTGCGCTCGCCGTGTACCTGTACAGGACTCAGTACATACACATCTGTCTGCTGGGCTGTCTGTGTGATGCATGAAGATATCCGGTGAGTAATAGCATTTGTGGCGGCTTTCATGCCCTGGATATGACCTGTTATGAAGGCTATTAGGCTGGGCATACATTTCTGATCTCTTCTGAGATCAAAGATGTGCAGTGTCCTGTCATTATCTGCTCTTGGTTAGGAACATAGCAATGGTAGAACCAGTTCCTGATTGCAATATAGGGTTAGGATAAGCTTTGGTGGGCACTCTGGACTTGGCACGGAGTACAGTACTGCAGATTCCCCATGGGCAGCCGGGCCTGGTGCTCTTGGTGAATGTGCCTGTACTCTCCTAGCTGATGTAATGCCCATCCAGAGAGAGAGAGAGCGTTACCTTCCTGGCGAGGAGGAGATGAGAAGGGGTTATGAGGTGATGGGGGGTGAAATTACCTCTGGGGGCCTTTACATTGGCTTGTGACACTTAGTTTTACTTGTGGGCACTGGCGGAACTGGCCCCACTAAATCTTGTATGTGGATGAGAATGGGAAAAATACATACATAGATAAATCTAGGTTTGTGCTGCTGTCACAGAGTGACAGCCTGTATCTGGAGCTGCCTGATTCTCTGGAGCCAGAAAGAAGACTGGCACAAAACCCGGAAGTGCGACCTGTGCTTCGTGTCGGAGTACTTCTTGCCTGTATGGAAGCCCGATAGGGAAGATCCCGGTGGTGTGACAGTCCTGAGGCCAGCTACAGGAGAGAGAACAACTTCTATTTTGTTTATTCACCTGAGCCTCTGATCATGCCCACCCATCCCATCTGACCCCTCCCCCCATGCCCTTTCACAGAGCTTCTCATGGGTACCGACATGGTGCTGCTGTGGGTTGAGGCACTGGATGCCACACCTTGCACCATGCTGGTGACCCGGGTTCGGGAATTACCTCTGGTCATCAGGTGCCGGGCACAGTGGAGGAGGGGCAGAGGAGGATCCAGCACCTAATGGCAGCTCTCTCTCTTGGTGTGGTTGTCTTCCCCGCCCCATAGTTCTGTTGCCCCCGGAGGCCCGGTGTCAGCGCAGGTAGGAGGGAGCAGCAAGTCGGGAGGGCATTCAGAACGTGGTATGCGTAAAGCATCCGGGACTGTGGTGGTGGAAAAGGGGAGAGACAACAATACATAATGGGGAAAAAAAAGTTTCTTATTGACTTACCAAGCATCTCTTTATCTTCCTCCATGCTACTTGGTCTGCCATACAGAGGATGCAGTTCTCGATGGCAGGCTATCGCTGTGGAGTCTCGCATGGCTTGGACCCCATGCTGCCTTGATTGGTGTTTTCCTTGTTTTCCTGTTCCCTTATGGGATGACGACATGATTGTGTGCACAGGCTGAAAGCACGCACCATTGGCCTCTTTCACCCAGATGGCCACTCAGAACACACTGTCGGCTGTGGTCCTCCAGGTATCTGTATAGTGCTGACCTCCATCCCACTCTGAAAGAGGAAAGTGTTCTTCGGACATTCAGTTATCCCCATCTGCTAGTCCCTGATGACCCAGACTTGCCTCTGAATTCAGGTAACAAGTAGTAGTGTTACACTGTGTCAGCAGGCTGACTTTTAACTGCTTTTAGCATCAGACTGAACTGAGAGCAGTCAGTAGTATTCAGTCTGAATTTGAAGTGTGCACCATTTTGATGGAACAGTGTTATTACTTGGCCTTTTGATGTTTTTGCCTTTACGGCCTTGCAGAGCAGACCACAGAACTGCAGTCCCGCCATGTCATCTTGCTTCTTCCTAAGTGACCTACGTGAGAGAAAGAAGATAAGATTTTCCCTCTTGTTCATTTTAAAAAACACTTGCAAAAGCTGCTTCCTAAGTATCTTCTTCCCCAGTGTCTAAATAAATCTTGTTGAAACTTGCAACTCAGCACTTCTCGTTTATCTTGTCAACCCTAATGTAGTTGCAGCGGATTGACTAGCCTCAGTATGTCATGGCACAATGACTTAATTTTATATAGCCCTTGTAATTTTATTTTGGTTTGGGTTTACTACTTTTGTGAATTGCCAAATGGTCTAATCTGTTTACCAAGGATGAGTTCCACACTAAGTGCTGTTTATAGTATTTTTGGGTACTGTTTTCGGGTACGATTTCTTCCAGTACTGGAATGGCACTCAGCTGCTGTCGACGTTGATAGTAGGGCTTAAGTTCTAGTAAAAGCTTCCTTACAGCATGCTGTGCCAATGTTGGACAAGATCCGCTGCTGTAAGCAGTATTCAGCGTCATAGACATTGCCTGTAATTATCCACCCTGAGATTTCTCTCCCTCCCTTCCTCTCTCCCATGGGGAAACCACACTGTGTGATGAAAATTCTGTGTCTGTCTTCAGATCTGCAACCACATCCTGCCCATCTGTCGCCAAAGTTGAATCTTTGCCCCAGTGGTACTGCAGAGAGTCTCCACACTAAGGCTACTATGCCAGCTCTGCCATGGTACTTGCAGTGCCAATTCTTCAGGTGACATCTGCACTTGAGAGAATGGTCTAACCTGTAAGAGCTTTTTCACGGGGCTGTAAAACCTGCAATTTATTGGGTTCCTGGGAGAGGTTTGAAGGATGAAGATGATGGGCAGGGTTTCTTCTGAGATGCTGTGCTCTGCTGGAATGATCAGATGACTTTACAATGTCAACAGGCCATTAAAGGAACACTGTTAACCCTTTTTCATATTATTTCTAGTTGACTGCCCACCTTTCATGATTGCTTACCCTCTGCAAAATTCATTGATGATGCTGGTTGTTTATCTACTTCTTTCTCAGTAGAACTGAAATGCATGCTAATGGTATTCTACCCAGCCTCGTTTTGTCTCACATCCTTGAACTACTCTTATTGCATACTTTCTGAACATTAGGAACGTCCACAAAGAGTGCTGTAACTCATGCTGTAATAGTCTCCACTGTTGGGGGTTCTTCCTAAGTTCAGGAAAAATGCGCTGGGAGTTGATCAAGGAGCGCAAACAAATACATTTTTGTGCGGCAACACTGGTAGGGTGGGCAGTCTGTTTTTCACTTAAAGAATTTGAACCAAACTACCAGCTACATTGGTAATCTCTACATAGTGTGACTTACCATTTTTATTTTTTTATTTATTGAAATGCTTCACCAGGAAGGCACACTGAGCAACAAGTTGCTCATCTTCCAGTGCGACCTGGGGGGAGGGGGTACAAAGAGGATGGAGCAGTAATACATTCAGGTTACATAAGCCAACGTTTACATACATTTGTATACAGTGTGCAGAACAGTACGGTGCAATGGTAGGGCAGGCATTTGCATAAGACGGGTGCTACACACTGTGAACCGTACAATAAGGTAATATGAGAGAACAATCATAAGTGCTAGGGAAGGTAGGGGGAAGGGTCAGTGTAGACATGGGCAGACATGGAGAAAGTAAGCAAAGGGAGAAGGAGTTTAATGATATGAAACGGGAAAGAAGGACAGAGCAGGAGAGGCAACAATTTAGATTCTGCAGGGGAATAAATGCAGGGCAGGTGGATCTGTGTGTGTGGGCAAAACAAAATGTTAAATGGGGAACGAAGTAAGCAAAGAAGCACAGAGGTGAGGAGAAAAGGGTGAGTTGAGGAGGAGGGGAGGGACCTAGTCCCTGGGGGACCTCTTCAGGATGCGGAGAAGCCCTGCAAGGGGGCTGAAAGGGCTAGAGTGAAAAGGGGGAAAGATAGCAGAAGGACCTTTAGAGAGGGTCGGGAGAGAGGGAGAGTAGTTTGGGTTAGTAACTACACCGTAACGTGTTTTATTTATTTATTTATTTTTTAAACTAGACACGCTTTACTGAGGCCTAAGGGGGTTGACTGTGTTGCTTTATTGTCATCAGTAGACTTTAAAGAGCACCTTTGTTGGTGCTTAAAAGCAGAAATGTGGAATTCCCTTCAATGGAAGCTGCACCACAATGTTTAAAAAAAATGTTTCTGTTAGCCGGAAAGGAAGGAAAGGGATCATGATTTGCCCTGAGGGGCTGGCAGGATGATCCCTTTCCACTTCCTGACTCTGTGATCTGCCCCTGCACTCAAACGTTTTGTGACATTTCTGTAGGGAGGGTGCGGGGGTGTGCTCCATCCATTTGAATGGAGCATCTTTTTCAAAGTTGGTGTCTTGATTTCGGACTGGGTTTTGGTACTGATTGATGTTATGGTTTAACTAATCAGTTGATACCAAAATCCGATTTCAAACAGGAAATCGGCTTTGAAAAAGACACGATCGCCCTGGATCAGGGTAAACCAGAGGACGTCCTCTTTCTTGACTTTAGCAAGGCATTTGACTCTGTTCCTCATGGGGACCTGTTGGATAAGCTAGGGGAAATGGGGGTGGGGAAACGGATGATCAGATGGCTAGGAAATTGGCTCCCGGGGCGTACCCAGAGGGTCGTGGTCAGGGGGTAGGTCTCATCTCCAAGGAGGGTCATTAGTGGGGTCCCTCAGGGATGGGTCCTAGGGCCCTTCCTGTTCAACACCCTGCTCTGACATAAGGAAGGGTATCAAGAGTGAAATGAGTCTGCAGGCGACTGCTGGGAGCAGTGGTGGATGGAAAGGAGGGAGGTTGCCCTGCAGGAGACCTAGATGCACTGGAGAGGTGGTCAAGGAAGTGGGGACTGAGGTTTAATGCAGGGAAATGCAGGGTTCCATGACTGGGTGTCAGAAACCTGGGCCAAACTTATACCTGGGGGAGAAATGCTACAAGTCTCGATGGCTGAGAGGGACCTGGGGGTGGTGGTGGATGTCAAGATGAACAATTCTGAGACTTGTAGGAGGGCCGTGGCCAAAGCCAACAGGATGCTGGGATGCATCGCTAGGGGATTACCTCCAGAAGGAGGCAAGGATACTCCTCTGTATAACGGTTGGTTAGGGCACACTCGAGTACTGTGTGCAGTTTTGGAGGCCACAGTTGAAAAGGGACATGACACTCCTGAAAAGGGTCCAGAGGAGGGCAAACAAATGATCTGGGGCTTGAGGAAAGGACCTATGAGGAGGCTCGAGGAACTCAGTATGTACAGTTGGAGGAGAGAAAGGATGGGGTGGGGCATGATTGAGGTCTTCAAGTACATGAAGGGATAAACAGGGAGGCTCAGTCGGGTGCTCCAAAAGAAGGAGAGCGGGGCAACTAGAGGGCACAGGTGTAAGCTCGAGGGGGGGAGATGGGGGGGGGAAGGAGGAGGTGCTACTTCACTAAGAGGGTGGTGGAACCATGGAATGCACTGCCTGGAGGACTAGTGGAGCAAGAGACTGGGGAGGGGTTCAAGAGGAGTTGGGACAGGTATAGGGGAAGGACTGTGCTGTCAAAGCCCAATACAAGCGGAATATCCTGGGGTGGAAATGGAGAATCCCAAGGGGGACAGCGAGGTCAGTGCAAGGTTGGGGGACCAAGTGAGCCAGTACGAAGACTGTTAGGCCTACTCTGCTGGTATTTTAGTATGTTAGTATTTAAATGAGCAGATGCGCTCGTCGCTGTCCTTCAGAGATGTCTCAAAGCGCTTGGGACCGCAGGGGCAGATCACAGAGGAAGTGGACTGTACTGCCAGCCCCTCTGGGATGAATAGTGATCCCTTCCCTTCCTTTGGGGGTAATAGAAAACATTTTAAATATTGTGGTGAATCTCCCATTGAGGTAAGGGAGTTCCATGTGTGTGCTTTTTTGGCAAAAATAAAATGCAGGAAAGGTTCACTTTAAGCTGCCTGCTAGAAACTCCAGATTCCAGATCACTGATGAAAATACTGAATAGTAGTAACCCCAGCACCATTCCATGAAGGACTCCGCAGAGTACCCCTTCACCCACCAACCACAGACCTCTGCTTTCCGCCCCAAGTGAATTAGCTGTGGCTGCTGTGTTCTGTGTTGAGTAGCTTACGCAACCCCTGGCACACTGGGGGAAAATAATGTGTTTTAGTGGTAGCAGTGTTTAGCATATGTGGGACTGTTTACCCTCTTCAGAATTCTGGTGTAGGTTGGGGTTCCTTGACGGGGATGTTGTGCCCAGAGAATTTCGGGGGGTGGGGCACACAATTGAAGCCAAATCTTGGTGCAGTAGTAGACTACTGTTTTACGGCCTTCCTCAGTCCAAAAAAACAATACTTGGATGGGCATTTGTGGGGGCACATCCCCTCCCCCCATGGATCTATGAGCATGACAGCCCTCCTCCAGACCATAATATGTGTACTAGAGAGGAAAAGAAAAAAAAAATTTACTATACCTCGCTGTGAACCCAGAACACATCCTGCAGACATACAGTATGTATGAGTATGGGGCACACCCAGCTGACTCACACATACATTACACACAGTATGTGATGAGTAGCCAACCACATCCTAATGGACTAAACACATTCCATTCTGTTTTATTATAAACCTTATGGAATGCTGAGTGTGAATTCTGCGTCCTGATTGGCTTACCACTGCTCTTTATCTTACAGATTTTATTTATTTTTATTTAGTTTTGTTGACCGGTAAGTGCACTAGACAAATTCTGCCCATTTTCAGGCAAGACCCGAGGGAGGGGGATACAGATGAACACCAACTGATTTTTGAACCAGATTAAGCTGTTGGTGGTATTTTAGTCAATGGGGGAAATTTGGCCAGGACACCGGGGAAATTCCCCTACTCTTTTTGAGAAGTGCCATGGGATCTTTAACATCCACCTGAACTACCACCAATCCAGGCAGATGGGACCTCGGTTTAACGTCTCATCTGAAAGACTGCACCTCAGGAGTGCAGCACCCCACCCTCATGCTGCACTGCAGTGTCAGTATTGGGATATTAACCTAGTGCCTGTGTGGGATAGAACCCACAGCCTTCTGATCTCCTGGCATCAGCGGTGAGTGTGCTACCTGTTGAGCCACTGACACTTGAAATAATAATGGGCATTGTGTAAAGAGACTGCAGAAGCTTTCCAATACGTGCAACTCTGGTAGTTTTTAAATTAAAATAAGGCTTGTTTTACTTCACGATAATTTTAAAACCCTGACAGGAGGCGTATAATAGAAATGAAGGCCCTCTGTATTGGCCTTGCTGGTCAGATAATGCCCCAGTTGAATATGCTCACTGCCAGCACTGGGCATTATCTAACTGGTAATGCCCTCTGTGTCAGGCTTTATTACTTAAATGTGGCATCTGAAAAGACTCAAGCATATAACATGGCTCAATAGAATATAAGACCTTTAGCCTTCAAATGCATACATGGGTCATGGGGTACAGGAATGGTCCAGAACAGTTAGATAAAAAGTAAGCAAAACCCACAACAGGGTATGGTATTTATTGGGGGTTAATCAACACCCGGGTGTGTGTGGAGGCACAAGGCTGCAGGCCAAGTATCTTCATACCCGGCGGTGTTGATTAATCCCCAATGGTTACCTGGAGTGGGTTATTGCACTTATAACATGGGTTGTGCCTAAAACACAGGAAAACCCACAGAAAGGTTTTTTTCTCGTGTTCAAAGACAAAAGGTACTATATCCTACCACCTTGCAATATAGTCCTTGACATATAACGCACATTTCATTGCTGTTATGCACAAATATCAGAAATCCACATACAAATGTCACACATACTGTACTGACACGATTTGTGACATTTGTTGTGCATAACAATTTCTGATACTTTGCCTACGACATTTACTTTACGCGCCACCCACACACAACATCCACACACAGCTCAGACATCAAAGGGGGCTGCAACACTGGCCGTCACTGCCTATGTGTGTGTGTATCTCTCTCTCTCCAGTTCCTTATAAAACAGTACTGAGCACAGGCACCGACTTTCCCCAGCCCTGCTGCTACATTCACACCCCTGTTATCAGCCTACTGCTCTTTCTCTTTCTAACAGCCTCTCACAAGTAAATGGAAATATTTGCTGCACCCGCCCCTGTACTGTGTCTCTCTCTCACTCTCAACACGGCTCCTGTTCTGAGGGACTGCCAACAAATAGAGACTTGCTTGCAGGTTGCCATGACGCTGCTGATATGTTACCTCGGGGACAGAGGATGCTGCAGCACACACTACCGTCTTCCTGTCCATCAGCCTGTCTCCTGTGCTTTTGAACTGTGTAGGGCACTGGTCTCCACTGCACACAAACTGCTACTGACATCTACTGATGCTAGCCGAACCAGCGCAGCCTACCAAGAGCACATTACACCTGTAGGCTAACACCGCACAGAGGGAGGACAGGGCAGAGCACACAGTGTGATTATAGCCTTGCTTGGCTTCCCTGTGAGGAATACATGTGGGCGACATGGGAGTGGAAAACAGGCTATGGGGAGGAATTTTTTTTTCCTCAATATTTTTATTAGTTTAAAATCGAAAATACGAGCATACACATCTAACCATTGATACTATATGTAACACATATTACAGTAAATGACATCTATTAAATGACACTACAGTGAGTAAAAATCACCTTCTATATAATCATTATTTATACTAAAGTTATCTTAAATGAAACCAACGTGAAATTATTGTGTCTAATAACAGAAAGAAAGAGATACACATATAGGAGAACTACAGTTGTCATATGAGGGTTCAAGTTAGAATCAACAGCAACATTTTTGTAAAATAATTATGTCTTGCCTTAACTTATTTGTACATTCATTTTAAGTGTGAATCAGTTCATCTTGTTGTTCCCTATTGAAGAAATGAATGAGAACAATCCCCTGCTGAATCAAAAATTGGCAATAATATAGTACAAGAAGATAGAGGAACAGAAAAATCATGAAAATAAGGAAGAACTAGAGTGACAGTTAGGAATCAAGTGTCAACCAAGAGTAGATTGAAGTTGGGCCAGTAATCCATAAAAGAAACCCCATTTGGAATGAAAGCTTTCAGCTTGATCTACCATTAGATGGGCAAGTCTTTCTAATCAGAGAATTTCCAGACATTCATGTCTCCATTCTGACAAAGATGGTACATCCTCTCCTATCCAATGATGAAGAATAGTACTTTTGACAGAAACAGAAATAAGTTGAATAGTGTATTTTTGTTCTTTGGTCCAAGATTGTTGGGCATCAAAATGTCCAGTGACACATGTTTCAATTGTAAATCTGTCCTGAAGCCATTCCACCTCTCTGAATAGACTTTTGATTTTCCTACCGTCTCAGAACACATGAAGAAGATTAGCATTCCCATCACCACAATTTTCACATGTCGAGAAAGTGCATATCCCCATTTTATATAACATTAGAGGAGAATAATATAAATTATGAATGGAGTTAAACTGTACTAATTTCATATTAACTGTTTTAAAGGCCTTCAAGGACATAACCCAAATATTCCTCCATTTCCAGTTCTGCACATCCTTCCCTGTGACATGTGACCACCACCTGACATTGCCACCATCAGTTCTCCTGACCTGATCGACCAGTAGATCATAAAGATTAGAAATAGAGGGGCGTATCTGTTAAAAAAAAAAAAAAAAAAGCTCTGGTATTTTCATTCACATTTATTCTTCGCAAATCATTATATAAATTACGAATGGAATTGAATAAGATTTTATAATTACTTATAGTGTGAGGGTCTAAATCGAAAGTGTTGCTAAGTTCTTGAAAAGATTTAATCTGAATGTCTGAACCCACATCTTTATGTTGCTAAGTTCTTGAAAAGATTTAATCTGAATGTCTGAACCCACATCTTTAATGGAGCAAATTACTTTTAAGAGCCATCATTAAATAAAATAGTTTTAGAGTTAAGAATATTAGGGTTACCCCATAAAGGTTGTAATCCTGAATGCCTAATGTCCAGAAGTAGAAGTTTTTAAAAAATAGAAATAAGTCGAGAGTTATCTGAAATAATTTTGCTGTGTAAAGCTATATTTGGTTTAGCAAACAAAGCAGTCATATTAAGGCCCTGGGTTTCCAGTATGTTGTTCTCAATTTGTAACCATTCAGGTATTTCACCTCCATTATGTGACAAACTAACCGTTTAACCGATTGAGAAATTCTACAGGAGAGAGAAAACAAAAATCTGGGAATTTAAGACCACCATTATGTTTAAGTCTGGAAATTTTGTTATGCGCCATCCTACACCTTTTGTAATTCCACAGAAATCTGTTTATACTGCTTTGCAGGTCAGCAAACCACTTTTTGGGAATAAAAAATGGGATTGTTTGAAATATAAACAGAGCCTTTGGTAGGATGTTCATTTTAATAGCTTCCATCCTACCCCAAAACCCCAAAGGTAAATAATTCCATTTAGCTAAGGAAACAGTGATATATGTTTTGAGAGTTTTCAGATTATTACTGTCTTATCAACTGATCTAAATATTTTCATACCCAAATAATCTATACCTTCTTTATCCCATCTCATACCTAACTTTGTCATGTTTGTAACCATAAATATTTAAAGGAAAAAAACTAGATTTATCTTTATTTATAGTTGGAAATACTCCCAAAGTTATATATCTAATACCCTCGGAATAGAATTATTGGGATCACATACTGACAGAAGGTATCATCTGCATATAGGGAAGCCAAATATTCATGATTAAGTATGGGAATTTTTCTTGAGAGAGTATCCTCACCATCGGGTCTAATGTGAGATCAGAGAGCAAAGGTGAAAGAGGACATCCTTGTCTAGTGCCTCTCATTAGCATAAAACTAGGGAAATCAAACCATTAGTTATAACTGATGAGGACAAATTCTGGTGCAGTATCTAACCCATTTAGTGAAATGTTTTGGGAATCCATATAAGATCAAGGTGTTCTAAAATTATGAGGCTATAAACACTATCAAATGCTTTTTCAGCATCTAATGAAAGAAAACCAGCAGCAGTTTTAGATTTATTTGCAACTTGTATTAAATGAAAGATCTTTCTAGTATTATTAGCAGCAAGTCTGCCTTTTATAAAACCTGTCTGCCTATTATCAACTAAGAAAGGCATGACCTACTCTAACCTGCCAGCTAGTATTTTAATGTCAGTATTTATAAGAGAAATTGGTCTGTAGTTCTTCCATTCTTCGAGATCTTTCCTAGGTTTTGGTATAAGAGTCATCAGGCTTCTCATCATATCTTTAGGGAATTCTTCCCGTCCCCATGCTTCGTTAAACACACTCAATAATATTGGGGATATAACTTCATTAAGTTTATGGTAGAAATTTGAAGAGTATCCAACGGACGGGAGCCTTATTTTTCTTAATAGATTTAACTGCAGCACAGATTTCTTCCTTAGTCATTGGAGAAGCCAATATCAGTGTGTGATATTCTGAAACCTGCGGCCTCGTGCCACAAGTCCTATGACGACAGGTTGAAGGAACTGAACATGTACTCCCTGGAGGAGAGGAGGGAGAGGGGATATGATAGAGACATACAAGTATCTTACAGGAGGAACAGGGTGCAGGAAAACACTATTTTAAGCGAAAAGATGTTCCAGGACTAGAGGGCATGGGATGAAGTTGGAGGGAGGGCGATTCAGAGGAAACATGAGAAAGAATTTCTTCACAAAGCGGGTGGTGGACAAGTGGAACACCCTGCCAGAGGAAGTGGTGGGGGCTGAAACAATCACGGGATTTAAGAATGCATGGGATAGACATAAAGGAATTCTGGGGGTCAGGGGTAAGGGGCAACAGACTTCTAGGAAAACAAACTGAACTTACAAGCTCAAATGGGCAGACTGGGTGGGCCATAGGCCCTTATCTGCCGACACTGTCTATGTATCTATGTACAACGGTCCCAACCATGCATTAACTCCCCATTAGATTCCACCTTCATCGGTGATTAATGCTTACATACTACCTTTCTAACAAATAACCAGACAAAACAGTATTGCATTGTTGCTGAAAACCTACCATTCTAGGACTTCAAAAATGTATTTTCTTCCATTTAACAATAGTGTCAATTAAATTACTTATTTAGATAAGATGTTGGAACATCAATTGACAGTAAATATTCGCAACTCCCTTCGGCATTGATATATATTCAGCTGGCTGTAAAGCAAATAGGACAGTATAAATGTTTAGTAAACCTTAAGAGTAAAAAAAAAAAAAAAAACCCCTTCAGACATATTGTTTGTGTGTCTCGTAATAGGAAGACCACTAAACAAACAGTGCAGGCAATATAACAAGCTAAGGAAGTTGTGAGTCAATAATCAGCAGGTCCACTGTTAATTATTAGATCAACACGTCGATAACTCTTGTACTTTAAAGTTCAAAATGTCAAGACTTCCATGATCTGTTTCAGTCCTGCAGAAAACCATGCATAGAGACTTATGCAGCCCTGTGAAAAAGAAATGTTTTAAGAAGTTACACATAAACTAATTGTTATTTACAGGTTGTCAAATGAGCGATGCTGAAATCTGTTCATAACTTCTAAGATGCAATGCAGACTCCGAAATGGGGAAAAACATAGGGAGATGTTTACTGTTCCCTCAGAAGAATGCTAGAGTCATCCTTTACTCCCAATATGCAGTACTTCCACAACCCTTGCACAGATTGATCTATGTGCATGAGAGACATAAGCAGTCAGGCTGTGCGTGGGATTTCCCCACATATTTGAAACCAACTGCCTCTTTAACAACTTTGAGACAAGATGGTGGAAGTCTAAAACAACTGAACACATTGATAGCCCTATATATTGACATCCGAACCTGCTGGCCACAGAAACATCAGTACACTTTCCCAGTTTAACAGCCAGGCTTTTTATGATTAATGAGCCAAACGATATAAAATACTGTAACCCGTACGGAGGCAGTCCAGCCCAAGAAGCAATCCTGTCCAAAAGGACAAAAGAAAAGTAACCTAAATAGAAAGATCAGCTCGGAGCGAGATATCCCCATGGAATGGGGGTAGCTTCACCTCGAGTTCAGCTCAAATGTCCCAAATCCCTAAGCATTTAAATAAACTACTTGAAGGAACTGGAAGGGACAGGATCAGTTGTGTTCCAGGACATAGCTGCTGCTTGTTGTTTTCTAGGGTTCTTGTGGATTTTACTTGGTAGAAGGTTATTTCTTTTCTTTCTTACTTCTAAGGGCTAGCTGGGTATTGTTTTTGGGGCTGTTGGAAGTTTGAAAACTAGTTTGGTGGCTGTAAGTGGGTTCATTTGTTGGACAACAGGTTTGTGTAACAGGCTGCGCTGGTGGAGGCCTATTTCTTCTGATTTAAAACCTATTTGGTGGGAGTTGCTTGGGCCTGGTTCTTTGGCTGCTGGGCTTGGAGGGAGACACAGGGCTGATGCACTCTCTCTTGCATCGAGTTGCAAGGTACTCCACCTGGGGCCCAGAAACCCCAGGCAAGTGTACACCCTGGGGGAATGCTGAGTCTAGATGGCTGAGAGGGACCTGGGGTGGTGGTGGATGTCAAGATGAACAACTCGGAGACTTGTAGGAGGGCAGCAGCCAAGGCCAACAGGATGCTGGGATGCATTGCTGGGGATCACTTCAGAAGGAGGAAGTGATACTCCTCTATAACTGCTTGGTGAGGCTGCACCTTGAGTACTGCATGCAGTTTTGGAGGCCACATTTAAAGAGGGACATTATACTCCTGGAGAGGGTCCAGAGGAGGGCAACCAAAATTATTTGGGGCTCGGGGGACAGGACCTATGAGGAGAGGCTCGAAGAGCTAACTAAATATGTACACATTGGAAGAGAGAAGGGACTAGGGGGACATGATAGAGGTCTTCAGGTACATGAAGAGGGTAAATAGGGGAGGAACAGTCAGGGTGCTTCGAAGGAAGGAGGAGGGGGCCACTAGAGGGCATGGGTGGAGGCTGGAGGGGGGAAGATTCAGGGGTGAAAGGAGGAGGTGCTACTTCACTGAGAGGGTGGTGGAGCAATAGAATGCGCTGCCTAGGGGGCTGGTGGAGGCAGAGACGGTGGAGGGGTTCAAGAGGGGGTGGTACAGGTACTGGGGAAGGGTTCTGGAAGCAAAATCCAATGCAGCAAGAATATCTGAAACTGGGAAGGGAGAAGCCAGAGAAGGAGAGGGGGGCAGCAAGGTCAGCACCCAGGGTGGGGGCTGACCAAATGAGCAGACTCGAAAGACCGTTAGGCCTATTCTGCTGGCATTTTAATATGTTAGTATGTAATCACCACTGTGAACCAGGGAGGCTCTTACCTTAATTCATATCTCTTGTACCCCAAGATCAGAACTAAACGCCACACCATTCATTATTTATGAGGGAAAATACATGCGTTTTCTCCAGTTGAATTCGCAATCCAACCATCCGCAGATGAACCTTCGTTCCCCCATGTTAGGTTAGAGGTCAACTTGCCCAGAGGACCACATTTCCCCATGTGATTTTATGTTTCCTGTTGAGTACAAAGAAAAAAAAATCAATCTCTTCCTATGAGAGAAACATATGAGTAAAAGCGAGCCATGTCGAATCACAGGGGAGCCATTACGCTGTTTCAAAGTAAAATGCCAGGAAACTACAGAGATGCCAACTTGAACACAGAGGCAACCACCACCACCCACAGACATCCACCACCCAGATGATCCTTAAGAAATTTTAATTTGCAAATAAACTAATTTAGAAGAGGTTTGCATCTAGACTGACCCCCACCAGCACAGGACTCACATATTAGTGTTCAGAGAAGCAGTGTTGTTTTCCCTTCAAAAACTGAATTTGGAAAAAAGTGTTGGGAAATCTTTTCTCAACCCAGTCTTGGCAGCTTCATACCCATTTTATTCTTTTATGTCATCAGGGGACCAAGTTCTCAGAAGAGTAGGATACAACAAGCTATACTTCAAATTAGCTTCCTAAGTTGTTTCTTGATAGGGAAGAAAGCATCGCGTTTCTTAATAACCTCAGGAGGAATGAGTTGAAACCCTTGATTTTGCAGCCCTTGTAGCCTATAGTAGACTTGTTGCGAAGCGTTCTTTGGATGTGCACTTTATGCTGGAAATATAGAAATTTAAACACAGAGGACCTGGGCCTGGAGTTAGGACCTGGATTGGACTTAAGCGATCTGTGTGCTCTCTCAAGTACATATCTCGCACAATCAGGAGGGGGGACCAGCAATGGAAATTAAGAGTTTATTTATAAAAGCGATGGGGTCATTCCCCTCCATGCCTTTTCTGATGCCAAATATACGTAGATTGTTCCTACGACTTCTACTTTCCAGATCTTCAACCTTTTGCCTCTAGTTTAGCTATTCTCTTAGTGTTTAAAATTCCTTCGCTAATATCTTTTTCAGTTCTGTCCTACACACTGCTTATTCGAGTTTCTGCATCTGAAATACAAATTCTGTGTTCAGTTTCTGTTCTTAGTTGCTTTATATTGCTAGACATATCCAGGGCACTTGTATTTATTGAGTCCATCTTAGACATTAAAAGATCAAAGTGTACAGTAGTTAATGGCTGGGACTGATCAGTGGCTTCAAGACCGTCATCGCTGTCTGTGCTCACTTCTGAAATCATCTGCTTAGAAGGTTTTTTAATAGTGTTATTATGTGTGCTAGAGTTATTGATATTATTGTTATATATTGTTATATTGATATATTGTTATATAGTTATTGATATTGAACAAGGATCAACCCAAAGAATATTCTCAACAGCACACTCCTGGATATTATATTGGTAAATAAACCTCATCACTATCCCTGTGCAGGAGTACTATTCAGTGACATAAGTGATCACTGTCCCATAGCTGCCATTAGATCAACAATCAAGCCATCCAATCCTGCAAAATTCCTCCCACGAAGGTCAAAAAAGAACTTTAATATTACAGGATATCTCCATGAACTGTGCCACACCTCACGTTGGCAAGAATTCTATCCCACAGCCTCAATAGAGACAGCTCTTCAAATCTTAAATGATATAATCACAAGTGCCCTCAATTCACATGCACCCCTCACCAGTGTCAGAACCAAACTCAAATCCTGTCGTTGGTTCTCTGCCGACCTTAAATCCGCACTGCTTGCCAGAGATAAACTCTGGAAAAGGGCAAGAAAGACAAAGGACCCAAATGACTGGCTTCAATTCAGAAAAGCCAGAAACTCCTGCACAAAACAAGTAAGAAAAGCCAAGGCAGCCTTCTACACAGCTGAACTAGATGCCTCCTATAACAACCCTTCCAGGTTCTGGGGGTACCATAAAGGGCATCCTAGGTCAAACTTCTACCCTGTCTTACCACCCAAAATTCAATTAAATAGTATTGAAATCACTGATAAGCAAAATATCTTGAATGCCTTTAATGACCATTTCACTACAGCTGGCCTGGCTTTCGACTCTCTCCTGCAAACCTATTAAGATCATCTCTAAACCTACAATCTACTGAGGGTCAAAGGTTGCTTCCACATTCTCATTCAAGCCAATATTCTTCAAAGAAGTAGAAGACCTTCTACTCCAGCTAGATACCACCAAAAGTGCAGGTGCAGACCTCCTGGACCCCTACTTTCTAAAAGTAGCTCTGCATGCCTTAACCGCCCCCCTCACCCACCTCTTCAATCTATCACTTGCCACTGGTTCTATCCCCTCAATATGGAAAACAGCTGAAGTGTTTCCATTACTTAAGGCAGGTGATCCCATGGACCTCAATAATTATAGGCCCATCTCTATCTTACCAGTACTATCCAAGATGCTTGAGAAGCTGGTAAACTCTGTTAACTGCCTACCTTGATACCAACAATCTCCTAAATCCAGCTCAATCTGGGTTCAGATCTATGCATAGCACCATCTCTGCACTAGCAAAAGTCACAAATGACTGGCAGACTGCCCTAGACAAAAAGAATAATACCTGTGCTGTGTTTCTGGATCTAAGCAAAGCCTTTGACACTGTGGATCATGATCTTCTAATCACCTCACTGAACTCCATAGGTCTTGACTCACTCTCTCTTAAATGGTTCAGATGCTATCTCTCCGGAAGATTACAACTGGTAAAAAATGAATGTGATCTATCTACCTCTAAACCTCTCCTAAGAGGTGTACCGCAAGGCTCCATCCTGGGTCCCATCCTTTTTGCCATCTATATCAACAATATTGATTCCAATCTCTCACTTTCTAATATCCACCTCTTTGCAGATGACACTGTACTATATGTGAGCAATCCTCACCATCAAAAGCCTGTGAGTCCTACAGTCTGAATTCTCCTCCTTCAGCACAACCTATTAAAAAGAAATTATTACTAAATGCCAAGAAAACCAAAGCTATGTTCTTTGCCACCAAGAACTGTTCTTCCACTATCCCATCATTCACCCTCCCACAACTCTACCATCCTTGGTGAAAATCTGGAATATGTTGACAAATTCAAATACCTAGGAGTATGGATAGACAATAAACTAGACTATACTACCCACGCTTGAAGAGCTCCTGAAAAGCTAAGACAAAGACTTGGTCTATTCTATAGGATCAAACACTACCTGACCAAAGATTCCAAACAAAGATTAATCCTTGCATCATTCATGTCCCTCATTGATTATGCTGACTTCTCTATGGTCATTGCTCCTCTCCCATCTAAACAAACTAGACACCCTGTATCATAGAGCTATTAGATTCATTACTGACCTTCCCTCTAGCACCCATCATTGCTCTCTCTACAATGCAGTCAGCTGGACATCCCTGCAACATAGAAGAAGAAAAATGCTGCTACCTGGATCTACAAAGCTCGACAAACAAACTCCTTCTACATCTCAGACTGCTTCAACCAGATCACATCCAGGCTCTACACCTTGAGGATCAACAAACTGATCCTGCTGAAGATTCCTATCACCTGCACCGGTATGGAAGAGCTGCAATCAGTTATTCCCTGGCACTTATCTGGAATTCTATCCAAAAGACATTGAAAATGGAAACACTGATTCCCCTTACATCCTTCAAAAGCTGTACACCAGCCTAATCCCAGATTCGTGCAATTGCTTCCACAAGGCCTAGTCCTCCACACCCCACCCTCCCACACCCCTCTCCCCTTTTAAAGCTCCTCCCTATTCTTCTATTATTCCTCTGGTCCTTTCCACATCAAACCTCAAACATATATGCCTACCCATGTACCATTATCCAAGCCTTATCCCTACTAGACTGTTTGTTTCTCTCCTTTATTAGGTTTTGGTTTACTGTCCTTTGCCTTGTATATATGTAAATATTTGTACATCTATCTCACTCATAAATGATTGTATTTGTGCTTATTCAATATCATGTTTTGTATACACTCTGTAACCTTTTCTTGTTATGACCACTCAGGTCCATCTTGTAAATGAGCTATGCTCAATGATGTTCCTGAATAAATAAAGATTTTGATTGATTGATTGATTGATTGATTGATATTTTGGGATGTCTGGAAATCCATTTTATTGCTGTCCCTTTGCATTCTTAATGAAATATATGTAAAAAAGTAGGATGAGCACAGTACTTTGGTTTTGAGTAGTTGCATTGTAGAAGTTAGCCAGTTGTCTCTGAAAAATTACTATATTTGAATGAAATAAAGAGTGGATGATCTACAAGTTTCACAAGATATTCCCACAGGTGCGATTCTGTGCAATTCTGAAGTATTAGATCAACATGACAAATTTTTTGTTTTGCTTCGTGAACAGAGGCAGGCGCTGTTCAACTGTGTCGGGAGTCGAACTAAATAGGCAGGATCTTAATGTACAACCACAAAACGAAGTTAAATTATATAAACGCAGGAAACTGAGGACACATACTGGCTTTAACTTTGAAAATATGCAATTTGCGAGCTTTACATTTAAAGTAGTATTGGCGGTTCAGCGGGATCAGAGCAGAGCTCACCAGAGTGCGACTGTTCCAACGCCTCTGTCCTGTGTGAATCCCATGGGGGACTTTACTCACTGTCTCTCCCCTCGTGTCTATGTGTTGCTGTCACATTCGGGGACTGTCACTGTCTCTCTGCAGCTTTCTCTCTGATGTATGGAGAGAGTCCTCCTCTCTCCGTCATAGGAGGTCCACAACTTGTCTCCACACAGCCTATATCTGTGCAGCTGGGCGTGAGGCATATTACAACTGTCTGCTGCTGCACGGAACCAGCACAGCTACAGTGGTCAAAGCAAAGAGGGAGAGGACACAGCACACATTCTGCTTTACACTGTGCCATTCGTCCCGATGCCACCCAATGTGCGTTTTTCTCTCTCTCTGTCTTGTGTGCACTCATAGCCCACAGAGACCACTGCAGATGGCGAATACTTGCGCCTCGGGATGCTTTTGGACAGCACTGTGGTGGTGTCTACTGCCGTTAACACATAGACAAGCACCAGGACAGATACTGCACTCCCGGTCACTTACTCTGGATTTGATATGGCTGCCAGTAGACTTTGCTTTGGACTGTACAGAAGAAGATCCGGCAATGGATCTCCAGAGTCGCTCCGTGCAACTGTGGATTAGTGCTAGCTTAATCCACAGGTACGCAGAGCCGCTCCACCAGTTGCACTGCTCGTTTTCTCCAACCCATGTTATAATATTATATAGGGGACACACAAAGGCCTTATTAAGAGTATGCTACTGTATTTATGTTCTTGAGAGAAAAGCCGGGACCATAACTTCACGACTTACAAGGCCTTAAGTGAGTTATGCCAAGTCCTACCCCTTCATAAGTGATGATGGATGATATAGTCCAAGTCAGGTCATTGTGTCAGTTTATATCACACACATTCAAATCTAGAGCTTTCAAATTAGATATTTTGGGAGCTGTAACTGTTCATCTGGATTTTAATGCTTTCATTAAATTTTTCTGGTTAGAATTGTTTATTTTTATTTTAATGTTTTGGCCAAGAAAAGCACACAGAGGCAATGCTCATTTTCAGGTGGGACTAGGAGGTGGGGTGGGAACACGGGATTAAATGTAGCAGGTGTACAGTACAATCAGAATGCTAAATAGTATCCAGGTATAGAATACAGAGTGCTAAATAACTTCACTCTGATGTTTATTAAGCATGGTTAAACTGCTCTCCGTTGTTATGGTAGTCTCCAGGCAGCCAGTTTAAAACTGGAATTCTCAAGATAGCTTGCTTGTGATATAGCCAACCTCTAGATGACATGTTGTCTACAAGTCTGCTGTGTCACATGTCAAGCTGTACCATGTTGTATTTGGATTTTGTGACACACATGTGTTGTATAAAGAAGTAAATTACATTTAAACTCTGACTGTAGTTCATGATATGCTCTCTGAAGGCCCACTATGTCATTTTGAGTTATTCGCATTAGGTCTGGTTAATCTTTGCAGCAGTTCCCAAAGAAAGAAATAATTTGTTCAAGTCCAGGTGTGGTGGGAAGGTATCGTAATATAGACTCAAGTACAGCTAAAAAATAGTTAATTTTTTTTTGTTAACTTCACTAAATTATAAAAATACTATCAGTTTATGTTACCATTGCTAAAAGATCTTAGACCAAGTTTACATAGAGCTGTTTCTCCATAAAGTGCAACTACACCATTTTTTTTTTTTTCACATAAGGTTTTTTATGCTCCATGTAACTGGGCAGGCTTGGAGCCCCTCAACTAAGCCCTGTGGGGCCCCCCCCCACCATCTCCTACCAACCAGGATTTACTGGTTACTAGTTACTGTCCTGGATTTATCCTCTCATGGTGGGATCAGAGGAATGAGGGTAGGTCCATTCCCCGGCCTCATATCCAGCATGGCTCCCAGTGTCCCTTTGGTGAGATGGGTGAGGGATCGGCAGGCCTGCCCGCCACCACTTCCCATCAAGTTTCTTTCCTTCCTCACGCTGGGTGCACTCATCAGTGTGCACACTGTGGAGTACTGCAGCATCACCCTCTTTCTGCCGCTTCGACCCGCACTGCCACCAGACCTCCACCTGGTTGCAGTCATTCGGCAGGCCTCCCTTCCTGGGATAGGAGAGCAGTCCTTTGGATGCTCGATCCTCTCCCTCCCTGGCCAACACCCCCCCCCCCGGCAACCTATGCTTGTTCCTAACATGGGCTACTAGCGTGGAGCAGAGGTAATCCAGTGCCTCCAACGTCACTGGGCTGGCAATGACACCATTTTTTACCACGCTTGTTCCAGCAAGGTTTTATCCCCCATTATTGTCACAGCCATCCCTCGCCCTCTCCGCAATCTACCAGCCCTGACTCCTATTAGTAGTTGAGCAGCATGTGTCCTGAGAGTATTGGTGGTGGGGGTTATCATCATGCTGCCACTAGGCTTTTAACCCTGGCATTCTCATGGCCCTCCCACCTCCCGTGGCCTGGTAGACAACTCTCAAGGTCTGCAGTGTCTTGTGGAGAAACTGAACTCTTGGGCCACCACAGGGGTCATTGTGAGAGGTGGGACATGGTGAATCCCTCCTCCAGTTAGGAAGTGGTACCATTGTAAGATCTCCGCCTCCCCCAACATGGGCTGCCAAACAGCAGGGATCCTGGGCTCTCTCCGACTCTGGGTCACTCACATGGTAGCACTGTGCACTCTGGTTGGACTGTGTACTTTGCTCATTTTTTGCGATGTTTATAGTTCAGCTATAAAAACTCTGGACCCTCAGGATAATCTAGAGATTAGGTTGCATTGTTGTCATCCACTAGGTGCACCAGCTTCTTTCTTGTGGGGATCAGGTACCTTAAATGTACATTTCAGGATCCGTTTTCACTATTTAATGTTCAGATGGCTCCGTTTTTTCTGGCATTGAGTGGCACTAATGATTCGGGATACATGGGAAAGTTTTCCTTGAAAATGGCCATTTTCATGCTTACAGTCCAGACATCATAATAGACCTCTGTGATTCATAGCAGTGCTGTAAGCAGAAAGAAATACTGCTACATTTTTGAACAAGAATGTTTGTATAAATGTGTGGGGAGTATTTGTTGCTTGTGCAACACCTCCCCCTCGCCTATTACACGAAGAAATTGTACTTAAGGTTATGTTCTCTACTGAGCCTAAAGCGGATTAAAGAATGTGTGTAATGTTTAATGAACTAGTGATTAGTTATTGCTGATTAATTCAGAAAGATTTTGGCTGGAGTGGATAGTGAAGTTAGCTACAGTTGTGCGTAAGCATCCTCCGTTTATAAACAGTAGGTTGTAAGTCGATTATTGGCATAGGATTGTGCAGGGCTCGTATCATAGTGGCACCAGGAGAGCCTTAAAGAGCCACTGACGCCTCAAAGAAAATTTTTAAAAACATAATTGGGTACAATTCTGCTTGTATTCCATTTATATTTTATATATTTCTCCTCCCAATAATTTAGTACTAAAGAAATGTATATGAATATATGATCTTTATCCCTTAGAGTTCATTTTGAGTTCATCTGCCTCTGTAGCGGACTCTCTGCTTCAAGTCATAATCCTCTATTGTATCACAGTCTGTTGCCATGGGAGTAACTGTGATGTCACAAGCATCGCTCCATTACCTCAGGTAGGGAGAAAGCAACAGGAATAGCTGAACTCTAGGAACAAAGATCCTGTTTTCATGTAAATAACCTCAGTATTGAATAATGGGGAGGAGGAATACAGGATCATGGCAGTGACAATTTTGGAATGTGGCATTGAAACACAACTTAGCGGGGATGTGCAATTATGGAATTTAGCAGGGATGCCCACTTTGGGAATGGGGAAGGGATGTTCAGTTTCAGATCATAGCAGGGATGCATAATTTTAGAATGTGTGGTGGGACGCATAATGTTGGAATGTGGTGAGGATGCAATGCATAATTTTGAAATATGATGGGTGCGTACAGTTCTGGAATGTGGCAGGGACAAGCAATTTCAGAATAAATGGTATGTCCTGTCACATTCCAACAGCTGCATACCCACTATGTTCAAATTACCAGTCCCCACCAAATTCCTTCATGTGTGTCCCTGTCCCTTAACAAGACTATTTGTCCCACTACATTTTGAGATGGCACATCTCTGTCACATTCTGAGATTGCGTGTCCTGCCTCCCCCTCCCAAAAAAAATTTTAAAATTCTGCATCACCTTGTCATTCTATGCCTTGGTTCAGTGCTGCATTCCAGAACATTCTGACATGTTCTAAAGTACAGTGTCATGCATCAGAACATTTTGAAACGCAAGCACTGCAGCCAACCCTGTGTAATTTTTTTTTTAAAGGATTATCATAGATACAGTTTCTTAAACTTTGCAGAAGCAGATCCTATAAGGTTGTTGACAGGGAGGACCAGAATGTGAGTTCAGGATATCATCAGTGGCTCTTCACTGAAACTGCCTTTTTTGCATGGGCAGTGAAATCAGGGTTACAAAATAGCTCATAACTTGAAAACGAAGTAACGTAGAAACCACATTTTTGGTATGAGGTTTATTGGGGGTATGCTTATTCTGATTCTGCAATGTAGCACTTTTGGCCAGAGCCCTGCTGAAGGAATGCCAGGACATCCTGAAGGAGAAGCTTGGAAAAAAACAAAAACTAACAAACTTGGCACAACTGTTTTGGTGTTAGTTCTTTATGATATCACCATGGTAGTCAAGTTGGGAGGCAGTATAGCGTAGTGGTTTAAGGCTGTGAGCTGCAAATCTGAGACCTGAGTTTGAATCCCCACCTCCCACTTGCATGCTGTGTAACCTCGGAGCAAGTCACTTAATTTCCTGTGCTCCCAGGTCACACCTATAAACAGGCTTTCAGCTATTGAGTATCCTGGTTAAACAGTTGGGGAGTTGAACTGAATATTAATACTGCCTTGTAGCTGTTGCATTGTTTTTCCATCCTTTGTGTCTCACCTTGTTGGCCCCAGTGAGCTGCCCTTATGCCAGCTCCCCAACTCCTACACCTACCTTCTTCATTGCTAACCCCCACCTTGTTCCCTGAACCAGTTGGTGGTTGGGTGCACACTTGGTACTCCGGGGCACGGCAGCACTTCCAGCCAGGAGGGTTATCTCTGAGCCTCCGCTGCCACAGTGACTCACTGCAGTGGGCTGGCGAACTTGTTCATCCGCTCAAGCAGGGGTCCAGAAAAGATTTAGGACTGGGAAGTATTTACTGCTAGCTTCTTCAAACTGGTAGCATTTTCATCTAAATGGAAGTAATGCCATCGGCTGACCAGTTTGGAACCCCTGCCTTGAAACCAAGTCTCAAACCCACTGGGCACCTGTAGCCACTGACTCTTTGACTGCTGCTGCCATGGAGTTTGAGAGACCTTCCTGATGCTACAGTGTTGTGACCTTATTTTTAACATGTTATCAGGTTACAGCAACCCTTCTGGCCAACAAGTTAGCAACTTCTGATACTGTCTCCTGCACTGCAGTCCCAACTGATGCTCAAACTCCACCCCATATGCTTGCACTCTTCTACTGCACGGTACAGGAGCTGCTAGCATTGCATGGTACTACCAATTGTACATGTGTAAATATACAGTACTTTAAATATGTAGGGTGGGGCGGCCCAGTCGGTGGGGAGGGTTGAGGCATCTTGCTCTTACCTCCCCTGCCACGCTGGACAGTCTGTGAGCTCATAAAAGTAGTGGGTCGCTGGGGTTGGTCGGGAGGGAGAGGATCAAGGGTCCAGGGGACAGCTCTCCTCTCCCTGGGAGGGTGGGGACCATGGACTGGCATTTGCCTGACACCTAGTGGTGGCTGGGTGTTGACATGCCATAACCTATACATTGGGGTGCAGAGGAAGAGCAGCCGACCGGCGCGCAGCTTGCGGACATGCACACTGTGTGCCATTGTCTGCATTGCACACTCCCCCTCCACAAAGAAAAGTGGAAAAATTGGACCCCAGCTGAGCGGCATGACACTGTCCCCCGCAGGCGCCGCCCCGAGATGGCATCTCCCCAGAGCTGGATCTGTTCAGGTGGGTTGAGTTGCTCCCCACTGCCCTGCCACAAAGGGTAAGTCGTGGGGGCCTGAGGGGAGAGGGTCTGATGCTCGGGTGACGATGCTAGGGGATGGTAAAAAGAGAGAGCGAGAGAGAGAGAGAAGAGAGTCGGCTGGGGTCCACGGGAAGAAAAAGAATAGCACCACAAAAAAAAAAAAAAAAAAAAAAATGTAGGGTGGGAAATACATTCTTAAAATCAGAAAGTGGTAGTAAATCGTGCAAAAATGGGAGTAAAATCTCCCTTACTCCACTTATCTGTTCCCCTACGCACAAGTGTTGCTATGTGTATGCGATGCCTGTCAAGGTGCTGTTCCACATTGTGTGAAACGGTGAGAGGATCATGGAGAAAACAGAAAAGCCGCTGTTGCTATCAAACAGATGACTGCCAGCATACCACAGGCTCCCCTCTGTGGCTGCTCCCAGCTGTGGTGGCAGAAGAAGTGGCTGAGAGTGCTGGGTGGTTACCAGAGAGGCAGCTCGAAAGAGGAGAGGAGTTGACAAACATGGGTGAAAAAGCAGGATGGAGAAAAGTGATGGGACTGCTCTCAGCCAGTGAGCAGGATGCCAGTGGGAGATGATCATGTGCGCAAGTATCCTGCTGAGCGTGGAGGAATTGTATAAGGAGGGGTATGCCAACCTGCCTTCTCATCCCACCCAGGCAGGCAAGGGATGACCATGCATCAGTATATGCTGTAGTCTCTCCTCGCACATCCTTTTCTATTGCGCAAAGCCTCCTGCAGATTGTATGCCTTGGGACAGAAGCAGACATTGGACGTCACATACAGCACCTGATTCTGGCTTGCATTCACAGGGTGGTGTTATTGGGGAAGAATCAAGTGAAGTGCACAGGCAATGGGGAAAGGGGGGGGGTCATGTGAGAAATGCGAGTGGCTGTGTTGGTCCACTGGCATGGTGAGGGAGTTCAGTTATTTTTTGCTCTCCCACTCCCCTGGCTGTACTGCACTACTTCGGACTCTTGATGCTCCCTTCTGCCCACCAGACTCCCCTATCACTGTCACCTGGCCACAAGGTGTTCCAATGTCTGTATGATCCCAGTCTAACCCTTGCTCAGGGGGAGTGGCCCACCTGGCGTCTGTCAGGATGAAGGGAAGGGAATAGAAGTAGACTTTTAGGACAGAGGCTGTTAGGTGGGCAGAGTTTATGTGCCAAGGGGTCAGGTGGCATGGAAAGAGCACAGGGGTTGTTATTTGGCGAAGCAGGGTCAGGTGTTCCTTTATCCGTTTTACTCCCTCTCAGGCACATGCATGCCATGGAGTCCTGTGGGGTGAACATATGCAGCTGATCACGCACGTCACCAAGTGCACACCACCTTGGGAAGTGCAGATAAAGAAACTGGTGGATGTTAGTAATCACAGGGATACAGAAAAGATTGTGTTGACTTTGATACCAGTCATTTTTCTGTGGTTTAATGTATGTGTTTCTTTGTGCATAACATTTAAAGGAGTAGTACAGTCAGAATTTGCAAAAACATGTGTTGTGCAGGTGTTTTGATTTGTGTGAGTAGTCCTGCTGTGTCCTTCTGTTAGTCTGCTATTAGGAGTTTTTTTCTAAATTGTCCTGCAAGTTTTATGACCCTTGGGGATCTCCATCTTGGCATGGTTTATTGCTCTTCTTGTTCCTACAATGCCTCCTGTCCCATGTGACAGTGATGTATCTGGGACCATGGATTCAAAAAGCACTGGTTTATTCTCAGTTTACAGCAGCACAGCTGTGATATTAAGTAACTTTTCTTATCCAGTGAGCACTAATGGTTACATTTAAGCAAATACTTGAGGGCTAACTGAGTGGGTTATTCTGTAAGAAAACAGCTGGAGTCTTTACTAATTATAGCATTGATGATCTGGGGTGATTTGTGTGCTTTTGATGGCTATGTGTAGTTTGATAAACGAAAAGTTTTAAAAACAAACCATTTACACCTGCTGTGTAGACCTGACACACATACCAAAAATATTGAATTTAGGGTATTTAGTGTAGACCAGAACATCAGGTTCCCATCTCTAGTGCTTACTGAATCAGTGATCCTGGACACTTCACTGTCACTTTAACAGGAGGCATTGTAAGAAAAAGAAGAGGAATAAACCTTGCAAAAATGGAGATCCCTGGGGGCCATAAAACTACCGTATAACTAGCAGGCTAATTTTAAGAAACTCTTAATAGCAAACAATGGGAAGGACACACCAGGACTATACATGCAAATCAAAACAGTCTGCACAACATATTTGTTTTTGCAAATGGTCACTGTACTACTCCTTTAAAGAGGACCTCTCATCATGGTCCAAAAAGTTTCAGCTTGTAGTAACTCTGTGCAGTACTAGACCTGAAAAGGTGTGTTCGTTTTTTATTTTTGGCCAAGCTTTTGCTCTTCTCTCCATAATTTGTATTTGTTTTTGAGCCTTGCTGCACTTGCCTTTGCTGTTCAGCTGCTGGGCTGCTAGCTCCTGATGACATCACTATAGGGTAGAGGAGTGACTCAAACTGTGCAGTAACATGCAGTTTCGACAATGTTGCAAGGGAAACCTACCAGCACTCGTGTACATGCTGTGTTTTCCCTTTCCCCAAGATGCCCTGTTAGCAGTACATTATGCCAAAAGCCAAATGCCTTGTCAGTATGTTTTTTTGTTTTGTTTTTTTGTGTGTGAAATTGACTCTGCCCTATAATGATGTCAGCAGTAAAACCATGGGCCCATAGCAACACCAGGCTTGCTATAGAAGCTCTGGTACACCTCGCAGTTTTTAGCGGCTCAGAAAGCAAAAACTAACTGCAGCGGACAGTAATGAAATACAATTCCAGAATCAATAATTTATGCACGAAAGTCAAAAGTACTGGGGAAGGTCTTCTAAGTCACTGAAATCTAATCCAAACACAGGTACTTAACAAACTGATAAGCAGATACTCGTTTGCTGCTTGTTGTCTGGACGAAATGACTGTTAGACTTGATTTTGACCTATTGCTGGTCTGCCAGACTTGAAGGCAGGACTGCTTCTTGCAGTCTTTGGGCAGAAGTCGAGTAGGCAATGATGATGTCATCAGAAAGCCTGAACTGATTCCACTTCAGTGACGGGGCAGACAGCAGTACTCTGCTATGAGACAGAAGCACCGCAGTTTATTATGCACACTGTGTAGCGTACTGGTGCCCAAAGAGAGTAAATGGGTGGCACCAAGAAGGTATATATAAATATCAGGACTTCTGGTTCCTTCTTATAATGTTTTAATTTGGTGAATAGCCATGCAGCAGTTCAAAAAGTGGGTGAGCCAAAGCAGGCTTCAGTCCAGTGCCTGATACTGAATCAGCTTGATATCCCTAACCAATTACAACTCGAGTTATTTACAGTATACACAGCATTTTTATCTTTGTGGTGGGAGGGTTTGCTTGGTGTACTGAGTTACAAACAGTGAGTGATACAAAAATCAGCTGACTCGGGATCCAAGTTACCCATGCTCTCCAACTCAACTCTTCTCAGTTTTTGGGGTTAGAGTTTTCCTCCTTTTCTCATACTCTAATTTATAGTCAAGGTATTATTATTTTTTTTATCTGTTTTTGTTCCTGTGCCCTCCTGGCCAGGATCTCCTTTGGCCTCTGCCAGTGCCACCTACCATCCGTGGTGCGTCTCACCTGGTCATCCTTGGACTCCACGGGCACCCCTGTTAAACCCCTGCGTTGCTCCTAGTGGGCAACGTATGTACAGTTTTCCTCTGAGAACCAGTGATTGGGAAGTTTGACTGTGTCACCATTTGCGTACAGAATCTTGAGTACAGTTATCATTGATCAGCTGCTTTTGCTTGGCATTCTGTACTCAAACCATGACACCATAAAACTCCGAATTACTGGTCCTGCGAAGAGAACCATATAGAATGTTGTCCATAAAAAGAAAACCAGCCGTTTTCAACATCAGTTTTTACTCAGCTAAGTTAAGTATGGATAATTTGGAAGTATGAATTTCATTGCTGGAAACAGGAACATTACAATGGTTACCAAGCGTAAATATTTTCCTGTTCCCTTTAAGGTTGTGTAAGTGGGGCTGTGTGCTTATTATGATGGATTAGCACAGGGGTCATAGTGGGAGCCTTTGCTACATCTTTGGCTGCCCCCCCCCCCACTGCCAGTCATCTGTTGCTACTCTGACTACGCTGACCGCTGCCTGGATGTGCGGCTGCGCTCCACCAGTTGGGTTGCTGTATAGGCAGGACTTCCCTTCTCAGTTTTACCAGATCCCCCCTTTAGTGGCCCTTCTGCATGAAGGACCGTAGCACAAAGGTCATTGAGGAGTCTGCCACGAGTCAGCCTTTGAGACAGCCTGCAGCCAGCCATTCTGCCCCTCACTGCTCCAACATATTTGAGATTTTGAATGTGAGTACTGTACGTGACAAAACCGAACTTGGAAGCAAAAGGTTGTGCTTAGTAATTAGATAGTCACTAGTGACTCTGCTGCGGTTTGCCTAGCTAACGTAACTCCATTAGATTCTACGTAGTGTATCTGCCTGTTGTGTGCATGTACTGAACGTTGCTATGAAATCACGGCGTACTGGAACAGGAAAGTGTTTCTAACAGTAGCTATGGGCAATGCCAGAGTGGCCCCTTTGCATACATTCTATCTGGGTGGTTTTAACCTCCCAATTTGCCAAGTAAATCTGGGAAAATTGCTTCTATTAGTGTTGGGGTTTTACCTGCTTGTCCTGAGCACACTCCATACACCCCGTCTGGATGAACCTAAACTATTTGCTAGGTGTAATTGTGGTTACTGTAATTGTATTGCTCTACCTCTGTTTGGTAGGTGAATTATGGTACACTGTTCGTCCTAGTGCTTTAGGCTACCAGTACACCCTAAGCATACTGTATACACCCTATCTGGGTGGTCCCAAACTCTTACACAGCTACATGTAGCTTGACAGACTGTTCTGGTAGGAGTTGTTGCATTCCTCCACATTCCTAGCCTGCTGCTCACTCTGTACCTTGGTGGACCCTAACTCTCTATTGTAGGACTTATTTCTACCCTGCAGTAGTTGTTCTGCTGTAACATTTAAAGCTAACTTGTTGCAGGCCCTGTAGCTATGTTGTATCTTGGCCCACAGTGAACTGTCCTTTCAGTGGATCCCTTGCCTCCTTTGCTGCACCTACCCTCTCAGAAGCCAGCGGCAATGCTGGTACTAATTCTGGTGGCCCAGATACCTATTTCAGTGTGTTCAGTGACTGCATAGGCCGAACCAGGAGTAACACCCACCCCTGGATACAGGTTGCTCCCTTGGCCACTCGACCCTGCTGAACTGCCCTTCAGTGCTCAACCCCCCTGCATCTCACCTTACCAAAAAAAGCACCTCCATCTGGTGACATTTGGTGAATGCTTCAGGATTTACTGGAGTTTCTGTGTTACCAAGGATAAGCACAAGACCTATTCTCACAGTTAAAACCCTGAAAACTGAGGCATTACCTCAGAGCCTCAAGAGGTTTAACACCAACACTACTCCTGTCATCAGGAAACATCCACCCCAACCCAAATCTAGTGGCTAACCCCGGCTCTGGTCTCGGTAATCAGGGGCAACTAAAGATTGTCTCATTAAACATAGGTAGCCTTCTTCCTAAACTTACTCAACTTGAAGCCTGGATTGTTGTAGTACGACTGGATATCATATCCCTCACTGAAATCTGGTTTAATCCCAAGATACCTGAGGTCGCCCATCTCCTTACAAGGGTTTAACATCTTTAGAGAGGACACAGGGAAGTGAGGTGGGGCTGCCTCATCTATCTGAGGTATGACCTACAAATGTTTCAAACTAGAATTGAAAAGTCTTAAGGACTGTGAATGCCTGGCTTTTTAAATATTGCTGGGGCAAGGTCACAAATCTCTCATCCTCCTCTCAGTCTGTATCCCCCCTGGTAAGCAACAGTCTGGCCTACGTTGCTTCATTGGGTAATTCAAACTACTCAACTAAAACTGGGAGTGTAAAGTCACTGGTGATTTTAATATTAACTGGCTTGCTGAGTCCAGCTGTGGCTGTAGGGACAGGATGGGCAACCTTTTCCTATCATGAATGGTCACAGAATACACCAGAACCAACCTTAGAACAGACACAATGACCCTTGTCGACTGGATTCTGGTAACTCATCCTGACAAGGTTAAATCAACCAAGGTGACACCAGACCCCCTTAATGATCACTGGCCAGTGCTATATGTGTGGGCAGTTAAACAGGCCAAGCCCTCTCCCCGACATCATTGGCCAGGTCCTTAACAAGAGTAAGCTGCCCGATTTCAAGTCCCGAGTGACCCTGACTGATTGGAGTTTCCTTGATACCATACTTGACATTGACTCGGCCCTTGAAATCTGTATTACAGAATTCTCCAAAATTCGTGACAGATTTACACCCCTCAAAAAACAAAAGGTCAGAGGTACACCATCTGCCTGGATCACTCCTGAGCTTCTTGCTGTCATGAAAGAGAGGGACAGGCTGTGGTCTGTGGCTTGGGAGACTGGGTCCCTGGCTCACCTCCAAAAATATGAAGAAGCAAGAGACAAACGCACCAGAGGGATTAGGCTGGTCAAATCTGAGTACAGCAAGGCCCAACAAACCCTTAATTGAAGAAACGGGAAAAGAGTTTTGGAGAATGTTTCGGAGCTTCTTGGGAAAGAGGAAAAGCATGCCCGAGAAAGCTCATGGTTGATATGAAAGAGGTCCTATAACACTATGAGATCACCACAAGGTTCAGTGAAGCTTTCACCAACCTCAGTGCTGTCGTCCCCAATACGTCGGGCAAGCCCACCTGTGGTGGCATTGATCATGAAGCTAGCCCCTTGGAGGACACCAACCTAAGGCACCCCACATTCTGCCTCAGACTTGTCAGTCAGACACCCTCAGATATATCAAGAAGGTCCTTGTTAAAACCAGGGTAGTGGGTTGGGACACTCTTGACGTGCAGCTAATTAGCACTGGCTCTGGAGAAACTCTCCTACTCCATCTCCAGTATTTTCATTTTCTCTCTACAGTACTCCCAGTTCCATGAGAAGTGGAAATCTGCTCTAGTCACACCAGTCTTTAACTGTGGTGACCATTCTATCCTGGCCCACTACAGACCTATCTCAAGTCTCTGTTTAAGGCCTCAGAGAGAATTGTGTTGGTTCAGCTAGTCGCTTATCTTGAACAGATTACAGTGTGCCCAGCAGCGTCACTATAGGAAACTCCACAGCACTGATAGAATTCACAAACTACTTGCACAAGGCCCTTGATAACGGAAGCATGGTTGGCCATATATATCAGTCTAACCGAGACTTTTGACCAGGTCAACCACAAGCTCCTTCTTGGTACGCTTCTTGATCTCAGCCTGTCCAGGGACTCAGTAGCCTGGTTCCAAAGCTACCTATCTGAATGCACACAGCATGTGAAAATTAATGATTCCTTGTCTGACACCTGGAGTGTATCCATAGGTGTGCCAGAGGGCTCCATTCTGGGTCCTGTCCTCTTCAGCCTCTTCATTAACCAACTGCCTCACGCCTTCCAGTCAGCTAATGTTCTCGTATACGCAGCTGATGCAGTCTTCTACACTGAAAGCAACAATCCTGGTAACCTCACCTGTAGCACACAAGGTGACTCTGAGGGCTTAGAAAACGGGTTCTCTATTATTGAAGTCATCCTCCACTACAGAAAAACAAAAACGTTTTCACTAGCTCACAAATGAAGAGCAAGGCCCTCCCCTTCACATTTCTCTGTAACAAAGGTCAGAAGCTAGAGCAGGTGGAAATGTTTAAATATCTGAGTGGTGCTAGATGACACTTGATCCTTTGCCCCCACGTTGATAACTTGCCGTTGTCAGTAAACAGAAGGATGGGTGCCCTTTTCAGAAATCGGAGCAACCTTACGGCTGACACCAGTGTCCAGCTCCATCCTGTCCCTAGCAGACTATGGCCTACCTGTACATGTAGCAGCCTATGACTCGGCACTAAGCAGGGATAAGGTGACCTGCAATAAAGCCTGTCGCATTTTGTTAGGGGTTGGCAAGTGCACCCATAACTGTACTACATATGCACAAATGAATTGGCTACCTTTAACTAGGTAGGATTAAACTGCAAACATATGTACTAGCCAAGAAAGTACTGCTAGGCCTAAGACCCCCTACTGTAAATCACTGTTACCCCCTGTTTTAAATCAGTACAATAGAAGGAGTATGACCAGGAATGCCCTTGAGCTGCCTCTCCACATAACTCAGCTGGGTAAATGCTCCTTTGCTGTTAAGGCTTCAGGTTGGTTAAATGAACTGCCTGAATCCAAGCTGAACCTCCCCAGCATTGACCAGTTTAATAGGGCCCTGGGGAGCTGTGTTACCAACTCAGTGCAGCTGCACCAGTTAGTGAGCTAGCTCCGTCACTCTGCGTTTATACTTACTGTGTCTGTATGCTGCTGCACCAGTTAAGTGAGCTAGCTCTGTTGCTCTGCGTTTATACCTACTGTGTCTGTATCCGCTGCACCAGTTAGCGAGCTAGCTCTGTCGCTCTGCATTTATACCTACTGTGTCTGTGTCAGCTGCACCAGTTAGTGAGCTAGCTCTGTCACTCTGTGTTTATACCTACTGTGTCTGTATCAGCTGCACCAGTTAGTGAGCTAGCTCTGTCACTGTGCGTTTATACCTACTGTGTCTGTATGCTGCTGCCCCAGTTAGTGAGCTAGCTCTGTCACTGTGCGTTTATACCTACTGTGTCTGTATGCTGCTGCACCAGTTAGTGAGCTAGCTCTGTCACTCTGCGTTTATACCTACTGTCTGTATGCTGCTGCACCAGTTAGTGAGCTAGCTCTGTCACTCTGCGTTTATACCTACTGTGTCTGTATGCAGCTGCACCAGTTAGTGAGCTAGCTCTGTCACTGTGCGTTTATACCTACTGTGTCTGTATGCTGCTGCACCAGTTAGCGAGCTAGCTCTATCACTCTACGTCTATACCTACTGTGTCTGTAGCAGCTGCACCAGTTAGTGAGCTAGTTCTAGCACTCTGCGTTTATACCTATTGTGTCTGTATCAGCTGCACCAGTTAGTGAGCTAGCTCTCTCACTCCAGGGTTTTAAATAATTGATTAGCAGTTTTTTTCTTGGGACAATGCTAACTGTACAGAAAGTATTTACATAGGTTTTCTAGAAGTGTCATGTTTGTTAAACACTTTGAGGCAAGTGCTATGCATTTTCACAATGTTTTAGCACTTTTATGAGCAAAACGCTAATCAATTTTTGGAGTTAAATGAATCCCTGCACTCTGTGTTTATACCTGCTGTCTCTGCATGCAGCTTGCTACCTTGGACTTGTTCTTTTTTAATCTGAATGATTTTCAGTATTGTGTGTGTTTATTGACCACTTGACAAACGTTTCCTTTTGAATATGTCTTGATTGTTTAGTCCTTGTTTTGACTGTAATAATGTAGTCGGACGTGGAACCTTTGTAAAAGAACATTTGTGCTCAAAGGTGTTGTCTGAATCTTCCACTAAATAAATAAATAAATAAAACAAAAGTTTTCCCCATGAAGAAGGTAGTTCTGCAGCCCAAGATGTAAAGTTTGCCCTTCAGCCAATGAGAGAAATCAGAACCAAGTGGTGCTGAAGATGGTTAGAATTTCCGGACCTGTGAAAAACAACCAGCGTAATATTCTTCAGTCCCTAGGGGGTAGTGTGGTTTGTCTGTCTGTTCTTTTATTTCTGCAAGCTATCTCTGCTTGTTTGCAATGGGTTCTTGACCAAGGGTGGTTTCACAGATGCATCACATTACACAAACAGGGCAGGTCACAGTTCTAGGAAATACGGACTTTGTTTGCTTAGCCTGCTACATGTAATGAACTAATGTAGTCTGCTCCACTTTTGTTTGATTATTGTGAATCTTAGTTAAACATACGTCAAAGAGGAGGGCGTTGTATGAAGGGTAACCTCTACGCATTAAAGGACACTTGACATGATATGTCTCAGTGGTCACAATCCCATTATATAATAATGGTTTAATCAAAATGCTTTCTCCTTGTTAGAGCCGCTGGCAGTGTTGTGCTGAACTTGATTTTGAAATGGCCAAATTCATTGTTTCTAAGCCAGTTGTAAGTTCTGATTGCTTGGAAAACAAATATATGTATACCAAAAAAATAGCTCCTAATAAGAGCCACTCGGGACGCTGGCTGCCTCAGAAGGCCACATGGATAGTTGGAAGGTCGTGGGGGGATCGAGCATCCTAGAAACATAGAATTTGACAACAGATAAGGGTTGCTTGGCCCACTCAGTCTGCCCCTTTCTCCCCCCGCTTATACCGTCACTGCAGACCGTTCTTGATCTCTGGCTCTCCTTCTCCAGGGTGGGAAACAAGTTTCTGCTGCAGCATCCCCCCGGTGACCAGTGAGGAGAAGTACACCAGGAGCTGGAGGGGAGCGCAAACGCTTGACAGCTGCGCCCTTAGAGCCCTAATGTGAAGACATCTGCAGGGGAGGACAAAAGAGAATAGAATTTCTGACCTACATGTATAATGCCTGGTACATTTGGCCGCTGTACAAGCCCACTCTACCCTTCAATACCTTTTAGGTGCTCTAGTGAGAGGAGTCTGCCTTGACCCAGCCCTGCTCCTGGGGTGTGGATAATGAAACATGAGGGACACAGTTTGGGGGAAGGGGCTGGGTGTTCACCGGCAGAAGAGGCGCAGGATCAGGATAGATAAAGTACAGATTTAAAAGAAAATAAA
The DNA here is from genome assembly GCA_016271365.2 of Neoceratodus forsteri. NCBI lineage: Eukaryota > Metazoa > Chordata > Ceratodontiformes > Ceratodontidae > Neoceratodus > Neoceratodus forsteri. The sequence continues at coordinate 189,031,342 of JADMNL010000031.1, forward strand.
AGACTGACCTGTTAGAAGTTAAAATCCAGTGGTGCTTATTATGAGTCCAGAATTTTCCTGGTGTCCTGGCCAACACCCCCAAATTCAAGAAACCGGTCTGTATAACTTGCCCCCATGCACATTGAAATGAGCTACCACAATCCAGTGCACCTTTCCTGATCAACAAAATTACAAAATAAAATGCACAATTGCTTTGTATACGCTGTTTTATTGTTGCACTAATTGACTTTATTTTGCACACCTGTTTGTGTTTGTACATTCCTTATATTGTTCCTACGTTTTGTGCAGGTCTGTTGATTATTAATCTTTTTTGGTAACCGAGTAAGGCCGACTAGGCACAAGTGTCCGTTTTCAGGGGCAACCCGGGAACAATGGGGTGGTTAAGTGACTTGTTCAGAGTCTCACAGTATGCAAGTGGAGGTTGTGGGAATCAAACCCAGGTCTTCTGGGTGTACCAAGCTCATTTGCAGCTCTTTACTCTAACTGCCAGCCCCCAGTGCTGTGTCTTATTATGTTTGGACTTCTCTGCAACTTTATCTAAAGATACCTCTGGAAAATAAGAGTTGTTTCGCACCTCAGTGTGCCTACTGGTGAAGTGTTTTAAATAAATCTTAAATAAATAAAAATATCTGCAAAATGCAGGCACGTCATCCTAGTGGTAGAGCTGCTGCTTGCAATGCTGGCAGCCCAGGTTCGGGAGTGAGCCAAGGGTCATCAGGGGTGGGACGGGAGAAAGAAGACTTGGGGTGGGGTGGGGTCTCAAGATGCTCTCCGGGGAGGAAGTATCGCTTCCTTTCCTGCAAGACTACCACTTGGGTGACAGCAGTTGGCATTGCAGCAAAGGTACTGCAGGGGAGGGCAGCAGCAGCCGAGTTCCTCACAAGCACACACTTGTGTGGGCTTGCTCGGTGCCCCATGTGTGCCAGGAATCCAGAGGGAAAGGAACCAGCAAAAGTCCTGGTGTGAGCAGGATGATGCGTAGTGTGCTTGTGCCCTATATCTCACCATAGTCACTCCTTTTCCATGGATTCTCCTGTCTCTCCCCCCCCCCCCCAAAATCAGGAGCGTGCAGTTGATACTGCCTGGATGTGGCCATGGGAGGGGGATGCTGGGGGGTAAGTAGGTTGGTAAGTGCTAGGGAAAAGGGGGGAGGGGATGGTGCGGGACCCGATCAGAGGATGGAGGCCGCATCAGGAAGAAAGATCATAAAGAACCAATTGTAATAAAAAATAAAAGATTTTTGCCAAACGGCTCCAGGGTCCTGAGAAATACAAGCTTCATGTTTGCAGATCTGTACATGAAGATCATCAATACTTCTATTTCTTTTCTCTTTCACAGGTTGAATGGTGTACACCAAGCCTATACGGTATGTGGAAGCCAGCTGTGAGGCAGAATGAGTGAGAAAGATGCTGGCAAAGCAGGAAGCGAAGAAAACAGAAGTTACTGCCTTCATGTCTTTCCCCGCCTCCGGTCGGGAACTACTGCCAGATGCTCTGTCTCTGCCACCAAGAATTCCACTTCCTCTGATATCATAAAGAAAGTCGTATATGAGCTGAAGCTAGATGGATCAAGGTACTATGTACTGGCGGAGGTCAAGGAGTCGGGAGGAGAGGAATGGGTCCTAGAGGCCAGTGACTCACCTGTGCAGAGGATTTTGCTTTGGCCCCGCCGAGCACATGAGGAGCACCCTCCGAGTGAAGGGTACTACTTTGTACTGCAAGAGAGAAACAAAGATGGGTCAATACAGTATATCAACCTCCAGTCAGTATCGAAGGAGAAGGAGGCCCGCCAGTTGGTGGAACGAGGCTTCCTTCCTCGCCTGCAGGAGGATCAAGACGATTTATGCAACCTTCCCAACTTAACAGAGAAGACACTTTTAGAAAATCTTAAATTCCGGTTTTACAAACGCAAAATATACACATATGTTGGAAGTATCCTAATAGCCATCAATCCTTTTAAATTTCTTCCGATTTACAACCCCAAATATGTCAAGATGTATGAAAATCACCAGCTTGGAAAATTGGAGCCCCACATTTTTGCCATTACGGACGTGGCGTATCACACTATGCTAAAAAAACATATGAACCAGTGTATTGTTATTTCAGGGGAGAGTGGTTCTGGGAAAACGCAAAGCACAAACTTCTTAATTCACAGTCTGACGGCACTCAGTCAGAAGGGGTACGCAAGTGACGTTGAAAGAACCATCCTAGGTGCTGGACCTGTTCTTGAGGTGAGTTCCAGAACTGTACTTTGCTGCTTTGAAAATTTGTAATATAGTAAACATACAGAATTAAATTAGTTGCTGTATTGGTCCTTGTAAGAACAGATCCAGAAGCAAATGGTTTGATACTTTTATTGGACTAACACAGATGTTACAAAAAGAAAACGGTGCCCAAGCTTTCAGACCATCCGTGTCCGTCCTTGGAGACTTATGCCAGTTGCAGAGCAAGTCTCCGAGGAAGGACCTGGTTGGTCCGAAAGCTTAGGCACGGTTTTCTTTTGGTAACATAGTAAAGGCAGGGATCCCACACTTTGTTCTTTTTTCAGACTGCCTCTTTGGTACGCTACCTCAGAATGTGATAAATACGTTGAATGAACGGTGGTTAACTTGGTAGCTGGCTGGGTAGCGACTGTGTTGCACTGAGGAGTCCCAGCAGGTGAAACATGGGGGTGGGGTGGGGTCTTTCCTTGTATCATTACTGGATGTTGCATGCTGTTCTTTTTTCCATCTGCCGCTCTGGTTTGCTATCCTCAGAGTGTACTACCTGACTGAAATAGTAAAGCCAGGTGGGTAATTCATAAATAAAAACATCAACAAAGTAGCAGCGAGGTGTAACAGAAGCCTTGCTAATTAAGTTGTGGGACCGGGGTAGGCCAGATTAAAAACTTATCTCTTGACTTTCACCTTGAGGTGGAATTCTGTGGCACAAAAAGGCTACTTTTGAAAACTGAGAGTGGTGGTTCCCAGTAGGTGACGGGGTCAGCTAGGGGAGAAGATTGACGATATTAACCTCTCCTGTTACCATGGCATACATGTGATGTCTCCCTCTTTTCGCAGGAGACTCCTGTTTTTTTGACTTAACTCCCTCCCAGGAAACAAAATCTCCTGCTTAAGTAAAATTCTGTCCAAAATATCCATTCATGTTTTTTTATTTTTTGCCGGATGGACACATAAAAAGTAAATTAGTGATTAACAATATAAGTGGTTACTTTGTACAATTAATTGTTGATTCTTTTTAGTGCTTATTCTTGACAAAATGAAATATATTAAATGTTTTTAATTGCTTTTTTTTATTTTCTTATTTTTGATGCCATTTAAGGACAAACTCATGTTACGGCATCTCCCTACTAGTAGGCCAATCTCCCTATTAATTGGACCCAAATCTCCCTCTTAAGCAAGTTGGACATATCACATGTATGGGACTGTATCCTGCTGACAAAAATGAAATCGGGGTTCTAGTGGCAGCCAAGCAGCTACAGCCGTTTTCATCATGCTTTGCTACACACCCAGAGTTTAGTCAGTGGGAGCCACTTCCTTGACTTCATCTGATCTAAATCTGCCACGTCATGTCCTGGAGCCTGAGGGATCTGAAATAGCTTATGACATGTCCAACAAGTGATCAGCTGACCCAAGTGAGCGCTTTCTACAGTGAACAGAAAACAGGAAGAGGGCAGAGTTGCAACCTTGAGCTGCTACATTGCTTGGAGATAAACTAGCAACAAAACCTCAAAAAATGTTTACTTCTGCTTTCAGAGAACCAAAACGGAGGATAGAAATGCTTTATAGGCATATAAAAGGCTGTCTGAAATCATACAATCCCTAGTGAATAGGGTGCAAAAGAAATCTTATTTACTGCTCTACAGTTTGCATTTAGCTAATCTGGGCTCAAAATAAAGGAAGGCATTGCAGCCTAGTGATTAGAGCACGGAGCTGTACAACAAGCGGGATCACAGGTTCCAATGTCTTGACCTCCCAAGGCTTCAGACATCCCAACTGTAACTTGGGTATAAACAGGACCTCACTGAAATTGAGATGCTGTACCTCAGTTGGGCTATCCTGGCTCCATTGTTTTTAAAATAAATAAAACAGTAGAAGATTCCATAAATGTATGTCTGTCTGGGGTGGACCTTGGTATGAAGTGTCTTTCAAAAAGCGCGGGGGGGCGGCTGAAATCAGCCGGGGAATAATATTGAAGGATGGGTGCTGGGGGGGGGGGGGGCAGCTTCATTTAAGTTTAAACACCCTAGCCAGCACTGAGATGTGGTGGTGGCATATCCTTTGCAGAGAGCAGGATAGTGAGTAGCTGATTGCTGGAGGATGGAGGACAGCTCACTTGAAACTCTGGAGTTGCAGCTCCCTAGCAACTTGTAGTAGTTATAACACCTAGGTTTGAATCCTGGGTCTGCCTGCCTCACTTAAAGTTTTGTTCAGTGACCTGCTTGACTGTAGCACTCTGATGGAAAAACACAGGACGGGAGGGCTGACTTCTCAGTCCATATTGATGCTGTCCATGCCAAGCTCCCCCCTAAGCCAGGTGTGCTATAAAAACACAGTGCCTGCATCCTTCCCTCTTCCAGGTGGGAAATTATCATAAAAACTTTGCTCCCTGCCTTTGACTTTGGGTGTGTGGTCTATAGTGGTTCTCTTGAATCCATTATAGGCAGACTGTACCCAACACATTCCATTCTTTCTGTTGCTTAGCTGTGGACTCCCCCATACACACATCCATCCCTCCCTTGAGGGCAGGTGTCTTTCCATCATGCCTCCCTTATATCCAAGTTCTGGTTGGATTCTTTCCATTGCTGTCTCCTACCTCCTGCCCTGTACCCAGCCCGACCCGTATTCCTTCTGCTATGCTGACCCCTACTCCTTTGTCATTCCACAGGCTAAAACTTTCACTGGTCAGTCTGCTTTCTGTCACAGCCCCCCATCTGACCTGCTTCTTGTCCTTAATTCTTGACGGTATTACTCCAGGCCCACATTGCTCACGTCTGGTCATGCACCTAATCTCTTCACCCCTGTGCGATGCTTGTGACCCTTTCTTTATTTGCTCACCTTCACTAATGGTATTTATTACACTGCTTGTACTGTTCCCTTGACAGAGTATTACATTAGTAACTCATGACACAGTATTGCAGTACTCCAGTTACTCATGGCACAGTATTACATTACCTCAGTTACTCATGGCACAGTATTACATTACCTCAGTTACTCATGACCAAGGTCCCTAGAATTCTGCGGCCGTAGAATTTTGCGCAGAAGTTGCAATCTACCGCAGAACTTCTGCGGTGCCGCAGAATTCACTCTTTTGGTGATTTTTTTATTAATATTTCTGTTTATCCATAGAATCTGGTTCCCTTCCCCTCTTTTTATATCCAAATCCCCCCCATGCGCTCAGAATGTGGTGTTATCATTGCTATATCATACATTAGCTAATGAAATGGCTGCATTCTGCAACAGAAATGAACAGTAACTTATCTAGTCAGGTTCAGAGATTAGCTCTGGGAGCTGGCTGGGCAGCACAAGGATTGGTGGAACACATCACTGCTCGGAGCCTAGGACGGTATGGTGCAGTGTTCTGTCACATGGACACATTGTGATGGGCTGGAGAGCTCTATCTCACAATCGGTTCACATGCGTGTCATGGCCTGATGGTGTTACGCAGTGTGTCAGGGAAAGCAGGTTGACATGGAAAATGAGTTCTGCAATAACTCCTCTATTCCATTTCCAATGGGACCTGTATGAATGAGGATGCAAGTTCACGGAAATTAAAAAAAAAAAAAAATATACACACATACACACACAGACACATATACAGTATCTCTGTCTCTCACCACACACACACACACATATTTGAATGTATGCTACAGACTGCATATAAATATATAAGTGATACACAGTGGGAACCTCATGAGTGGTGTAGAAAGCACATACAAATATATAAGTGATAGACAGTGGAAACCTCATTAGTGGGATAGATAGCATGCATATAGAAATGCCTTATTTATCACATAAGCTCCCCTCTGCATATGTCATTTATGCAACAGGCTAGGACCTTAAGGGAGAGACATTTGTTTTGCATTTTTAGGCATAAAATTATTTTTATAAGTCTGTTATTTTTTGAACTAGTGTTAACTGTGCTTTCCACCATCCTGACTGCTATAACCACTGCCATGAAAGTGAAGTCAGGATGAAAAGCTGACACTGTGATGTGGTAGTTTGTTAGTGCAGCAGAACTTCCACAGAAATTACAAACCACTGCCTCAGAAGTTCTGTGGCAAATGGTAGTCTTGCCGCAGAAAAGTAGGGGCCCTGCTCATGACATAGTATTACATTACCTCAGTTACTCATGACACTGTATTACAGTACTGCAGTTACTCTCTGTACTTGTATGTTTCTGTTGCTGTTATAGCGTCCCTGGTGCATTATGATTCCATGTGTATCCTTTCCCCAGCTTGCCTCTGGAAGTTAACTGTCATAGCTCAGTGGACCCTTCCTGGTGAAACTCTTTCAATAAATAAGTACAAACTAAGTACTGACACATAGCAACACAGATGCTGATGACCAAAATGGACCCAGTGGCCCATGGAGTCTGCCTAGTGCCTTCCTGCATCTGCATACTGACTAATGGTGGGTCGCAGCTAGTCTGCCAAAAACTGACTGAATTGTGACACCCCCACCCCAGTTCATGCATCCCCTTCCCTTGACTGCTCATTCTCCCTCCCTCTGCTGGTTTTGGATTGCTCCCCTGTGCCTGTCCCACACGTGTCTGAAGCTAGCGATGGACTCCGTGCCAACCACATCTGGCAACACATTCCACTTAGCTGCCCACTTCTGGCAATGAATTCCACTTCTCCACAACCCTTTATGTAAAGGATAACTTCCCTACATATCTCCTAAAGCTTTTCCTCCCAGATTCCATCCTTGGCGTCTTGTTACTGGGACCACACTTCCTGTGAACAGAGCAAAGCTGTCCACTTTATTAATACCCCTTGGGTACTTAAAGGTCTCTGTCATGTTCATCTCTCCCTCCTGGCCTCTAGTGTATACATATTGAGACTCTCCAGCCTCTTCTCATTTGTCATCCCCTACTGCCCCTTAATCATCTTTGCAGCCCTCCCTTACACAGCTTCTGAGAGGTCCCTGTCCTTCTTCAGGCGCAGGCTTAAGATTTCCCACTTTCATCCCTTGATCCGTACCTCCATTCTTGGCATGGGTGCTGCCATAGTTGGCCTTGTATGCATGGTTCGCCCCTGCGGCGTGAGCAAGTTCCCTGGGTCAGCCGCTGGGGTTGCTGTGACACTGAACCCACAACCAAACTTTCCTGGCTGAGAAACGCTACAGAGTGGCAGCTGCCCCTGCCTGGCCTGTGTCCCAATGTGACGACCAAGCTCGCTTTTGAACTCTGGTTGCCTGAATGCTGGGCCATTGCAGAGTTTCCTCTAGAAAAATTTGAAAGGATGGGGGCATTTGTCAAGCAACACAGACAGATTCATAGTGTTTATCTCTGATATTTTTGATTTTTCTTCCCATTTTTTTTCCTTCAAGTCCTTGTACTTTTGTTTTTCTTTCCATAGGTTTCCTTATAGGTCATCTTTTCTTTACTGTTTTCCTCTGCTGGTTCTGCCAGATGCTACAACTGTAACAAGATTGGTATCCATGACTCTGCTTTAAACATGGGGCGTTGCAAAATGATGGGGACTTAAAATGACAGGATAAGGGCACCCCATGCATAAATGCTTTAGGGGGAACCCTGCATTGGGGTGACATACCCCTTTCTCTATTTGATTGTAAAGTGTTTTTGGATGCAGTGTGGTAGGCACTATATAAAACCAAATTCTTCCTTCCCTCCTCCCTTCCTTCATGTTTTTGCCACTATTTCATGGGTAGGCTATTCCATACTGTATACTGACTGCCCACTGGGTCAAGTAATGCTGTCTGACGCTGCCCCTTATCCAGTGGCATATGTAGGTTTAGCGAATTAATGGTGTACTAGGTGAAAATGTATAAATAAGCCAGGTAACTTACGTTGTAGAGTGTTAGGTGTTCTGTGGTGTGTTTTGGGGCCTTTACCGGCCCCTGTTGTTTATTGCTTATGCAGGCTTTGTCTGCAAAAGCCTTGTCAGAATACAATTTCAGTATGTCCAGCGTTACCTTGTAGCTCTTGTCCCCTAACATGACAGTTAGCTGGCTAGCCTTATGCCAGGCCTCATAACCTCTTCATTTTTTCTGTGCTGCATTGATCAGAACGAGATGCAATACTTCAGGTTTGATGCAATCAAGGCTTGCAGTCCACTGGCTAGTGGATCCCCGATTGAGTTCTCTGCTCTAGACGCCACCGGGCGGGGGGGACAGGAACAGTATGTCCCAGAGCTTGTGAGGAACTCTGGAAGACTTGACGGACCACTGCTCTATTTCTGCGTCATTGTCTACGCTTTCTGTGTTTCTGTAATGGCTCCATTGCCATATGTCACAGTAGCAGCTACAGTGCAGGGGCTGTGCAAAGGCATAGTTTTTGTGACATTTATAACAATTCTAAACAAATTAACCTTGACTTTATAGTTGGAGTTCCTTTATTAAATCAAATGGAATATAATGGACAATATACGCAACTAGATTCAAAACGTCAGAACCCATACATAGCCATCAGCCAGGGTAAGCAGCAAGAGCGGTTACTTTCCCAGCCTTCTGCTGTCAGTCCGAGGTTTTCCAGTATGTTAATATACGAATACTTTCCAGATTCTTGATGGACACTGAAACCATGGAGGTGGTACGTAACCCAAGACGGTGGAGGACAGAGCCCATCAACTACAGCTGTACTCATAATTTCTCATAACCTGTCAGTACTAAGGAGTGTAGCTCTGGTCTTTATAATGCAGAGCAAATGGTCAGGCAGTGTAGCTCACATCTTGAATGGTGAGAGGGAAAATAGTTGGTACCATACGTTTAGTGTTTAAAAAAAAAAAAAAAAAAAATTTGCATCTTGGCATCCACTGAAGCTGTTCTAAAGTAATGGCTAAAGCCACTTCAGAGGCAGTGTAAGTTTTCAATTTACTGCCGTACCTTTCAGGTGTTGTGTATGATATGGACACTATACCTTTTGCACCTCAGTTTGGAGATATTTCTGGACATACAAATGGTTAAAAGTTAAAGTACATTCATAGAAACGTTGTCTCTCTTTTTCTGTTTTGCATGCTCTGGCTCAGCACCGCAGAGGTTGGAGAACTGTTTGTCATGCTGGAGATTAGTGAGCCTGGGATGACGGTAGAGCTGCTGGTAATTGACGAGGGAGTGAAGCAGTGCATGTCTACTGTCAACAGGGCTGGCAGAAGGTTGTGGTGGATGGGGGGAGGGGGGAGGCGACCAGCAGAGAAGGGGGGATAATCCTGTGAGTTTACAAAGCTCTGGTCAGGCCCCACCTGGAATACTGAGTACAGTTCTGGGCTCCTCCATGTAAAAGCGAGATTACAGACGTCGAAGAGGTGCAACACATGGCTACCAGAATGATCTGGGGTTTCGTGGGAAAAAGCATGAGGAGAAGCTGCAGGCCCTTAATATGTTTACCCTGGAAAACAAGGAGGTTTAGAAGGGGACAGGGTCTTCCTCATACTCAAGGAGAGCGACCAAATTGAACAGATGTTTGATCTGGTGTCCTCCAGCAGGACATGGACACATCCTAACCCACAAAGTTGGTAAAGAGGTAATGGCAGGAGGCTCTCATTCTCCTAGGAGGTGGTGAACCAATGGAATAGCCTAACAGCAAAGACAGGGCAAGGCATATGAAGGGTATCCCTACAGAATCCCAACATGCAAGATCGGTTACACGTTCCTGACAGGTAAGTACCCGACAGAATTAAGTCAACAGGACTGCCCGATGATGATGGAAATGTGAGCGTGTGGAGTGATTATATTTTAGTTGAGGGGTACGGGGATGCAGGCCATACCTAAAATATAATCACCCCACGGCCCCTCAAATCCCATCGTCAGGTGTCCCGTGTTGGGATTTACCCTTGTCTGGCACTTGCCTGTCGGGAAAACGGTGTCGGGATTCTGTAGTAGGCCCCGTATGAAGACAGTACAGGCCTTCAGTGTAAGCCTGGTAAATTTTTGATTGACAAGGGAATCACAGGGTACCCCGAGGTATAGAGGGAGTATGTCCCATTGCACAGCGTACATATCCCTGGTTAGGAAAAGGGGGGAGGGGGGAAACGACGTCATGAACATTTGAGTTCCTTCAGTCATGTGAACCGTGAGTAAGCAAAGCCAGAGGTGATCTACAGCAAGATACACCTGGTGTCCACCTACTACCCGATGTTTCACTTCATGAATTGGCACTTCCTTGGAGGATGACTAGTGCCGTCCATACGTACCTTGTTACTTGATCTGTGGTCTTGCTGTGTTTGCGAGAACTGCTATAACACTTTTTGATTTATGTTTATGTTAAGGGTCACTAATCTCATAGCCTTCCTCCTCCATACCCCCTGATCATGTTGGTGGCCCTGCATTCCCCTTTGACTGCCTTCGTGCCCTTTTTTGTAATTGGGGTAGGGGAGGGGAGGAACCCAGAACTACAGCCAGTACTCCAGGTGCGTCCTCATCAGGACTTTGTAAAGTGACAGGATTATGTCCCTGTCCTTCTGGCCCCCCAACTTTTTTTAAAGGTATTCTTTATGCCCCCTGGCTGCTAGTGCTGCCCCCATTCCCCCAGATGGTTCTAGCCCTGTCCTACCCACATCCTGTGTGCTTACCCCTTTGCCCCCCTCCTTACCCACTCACGGCTTGCCCTTCTGTGTTGGTGGGAAGGGGAACAGGGTCTCTGTGGTGAAGAACAGTTGATGGAATGACGTGAGTCCTGAGCAGGCTGGGATCATCTTGCAAGCACCAGGCCTATTTGGTGTACTCTTCCACTCTTCAGAGTCACTGGTGCTTATGGAGCCCCAAGTGCACACATGCCAAGCCTGTGCAGTGTGGAGCTGGGCCCAGCGTCCCACCTCCCTACAGTGCCTTTACTGCAGTGCTACCCATGGTCACCCAGATGGCAGTGTTGTGGTGGAGTCTGTACCAACCCTCTCTGGAATGGTAGAGCGCTCACTGTTTGCTCAGTGATTCTCCCCAAGCTGGCCTTGAGGACCTAGTCTCCCTGCCAGACCCAAGTCGCTAATGGTAGCACTACTGCTGTGCTGACGAGCTGGCTGACCCCTCCCCGCTTTGATGCACCCCAGTATTTGTTCAGTCTTCTTGGCAGTGGCCATGCACTGCTTGTAATGGTTTAGCTCCTTTCTGTTCATGACTGCTAGGTCCTCTTCCTCCTCCACTGCAGTAAGAAGAGCCCTGTGGTCTGTAAAGGTCCTGCCTCTGGTTTTCCTTCCCCAAGTGTAGCACTTTGCTTTTCTCTACATTAAATCTAAGACCTTCAGAATTGGACCAGTCACCCAGCTTGTTCAGGTCCTCCTGAGGTGTGTCCCCATCCTCAATAGAGTCACCGCCTTGACCAGCTTAGTGTCATCCATGAACCTAAGCAGCCTGCTAGAGACCTCCACTTCCAGCTTACATATTATTGGAAGGCGGTCCATTCGCGCAGTGACAGGGGGTATGGCTTGCCATGTCAGCAGACTGGGTTCATGTCCCAAGTCGTCACTGTGATCTGGCTGAAAGCTGAAGCACTGTACACCCAGATGCTCTCATCCTGCAGGGAATGTGGGCTAGTTAGCCTGGCTTGCCACCTGGTGGCCAAGGGGAGAATGAGGCAGTGGCACCTTGCAGGGGTGGTCTGGGACAGCAATCGGCTCTAGACATGCAGGTTGGGAGCTTAACATTGGCAACATCCCCAAGGGAGGGGTAAAAAAAGAGGACCATGCCGACTGGAATAACTACACTGGTAGTTTTTGGCTCTACTGCAACCTGCCTGCAACAGAAGAGAACTCTTGGGGGGTTGCCCTTGAATACCTACCACATCGGCAAGCCGTGGATGCCCACAGCCCAATTAAGCAGCAGTTGGGGCTGCAGTGTTCGTGGAGACTAGTATGAGTTTGTAGCATAAATACTGCTACCTTTTTGGTGAATCATGCTTATTAGAGCCTCTGTCAGGGGTTACTCTGTGGAAAACAGGGAGTTATTTGACACGTCAGTAAGAATTGGTGTTGCATTTTTTTTTCTTTGTTTGGTTTGTTGCCTACAGCGGTTGCAACATATCGTAGGAAAATCATTACAAAGCGGAGAGCCCCTGGCTCAAAGATTAGTTATGTCTGTCTGCCTCATTGACGGCAACGTCTGACTCTGATAATATAAGCTGATCCAATGGGATTTGTGAGATATTTAATGTCTGATAGAATCACTCTTCATTTTGGGGCATGCGTTGAGGTGGTACTCACTGGTACAGTACACAGGGTCTGTAACAGGGACGAAAGCGGTCACTAATCTCTGAATGGTCGGTGTTTGATTGGCCAGTAATCTGAACTATGGCAGGGATGATTTACATCTCCCCCGGCTACAAACTGACAGCCTCCGCTACTGTCATTGTTTGGGCCTTCTACCCTGACTACACCTCTCCCATGCAACTGGTCGTGGACTGCACCTGTCCAGAACATCATCTTTCTCCATGGGGCTCTGTGTTTTGTTCCCTTATGGTGGGTACCATGAGGACTGGTGTGCATCTTGCAGTTGCAGGAACTGTGTTGTTCAGCCGTTGATGAGATGGGTGGGTGATTGGGTTAATGAGATGTCATCATCCAGTCAGGTGCATGCTTTTACACCTTTACTCCCTCCCACCTCCCTAGTATCTGCCTGTGGCTGCTCACGATGCTTTCATCTCAGTGGGGCTGTCTGAAGTCTCATGGTCTCCCATGACCACGACTCCAGCTTTAAGGCTCAGAGGAGCAGCCTGTATGATGAGCAGACCAGCTTCATAACCTGGGATCGGACCCCACCAGCCCAGGGTGGAGGTGGGGTGAAATCTTGACTTGATCCTGGGTCTCAAGGCAGCTTAGAGCTGTGCCACCATTTGTGTATAGTTTTATGCATGTAAGATAGCCCAGCTGAAATGTAGCAGCTAATTTTTCCATGAGGTCCTACTTTTACCCATTTGACAGATGGGGAGCACAGGTAGATTAATGTGTCTTGCCAAGGCCACACAATTAAATAAGTGACTTTGATGGGATTTAAACTCTGATCTTCTGGTTCACAGTCCTGCACTCGGATCATTAAGCTACACTGCCTGCCTTTTTAACCATTCTAATCAAGATCATGGTAGTTTCATCCACTGCCATCTTGTCCACCTAGTTCCTGATTGGTCCAGGGCCAGACTGAAAAGTGGCAGTCAGTGGTGCTTTGGAGGTGGGAGCAGCCCTCCTGCCATGGCAGGGTCAGTGGAAATAATTGTGGCTGATAACAGTAATGTGACTGTAAGCCAAGCTGCTGAGGTGGTGAGTGCAAGGGAGAGTAGTCAGTCCGGTGTAGTAAGTAAATCCAGTCCGTTATGCAGCCATACAGGTGACCGTGGTCTGGAAGCAGATGCGGGGAGTCACGTTGGGAAGTGGCTGTGGACTGGAGCAGCTGCTGTACAGCGGTGCACTCCACCTGGGGAAGGGCTGGCAGCAGGTTCAGCAGGAGAGCCTGGGAGCTTGCTCCCCTTGCAGTGCCCTGTGGTTGCAGTCTGCCAGAATGGTTACTGCCCATGCCATGGGATGGAAGAGGGACCAAAAAAGCTGTGAGAAAAACACCATGATGGCTGAGGTTTTCTCAGCCTGAGAGGGTATATCCCTGAAGACAGTGGGCTGTCTGGGAAATAAAAAAATCTGTATAGCAAAGAGAAAAGTGTGTGCTTCCTCTGTGAATTGGCGCTTGTAGTCTGCTAGTATAATTGCATGTGCCAGTGACAATGTACTGCCCCCTAGGTGCTTGTTGCCTGTGACATTTACTATAAAGCCCGGGGTAGGGGTGAATATACATAAAAACAGAGACCATGGTGGAAGAAAAAGACCAATGGTCCATATAGTCTGTGTGGAGTTCCCTAGTTGCCCCAGGACCTATTGGCCACACAAAGTTTTATCCTTGCTGCCCCCCCCCTCCCACTGCTGCTGTCCTGAGCAAACACCAAATCCTTCACTGTGTCCCAGCCATGCTTGAAACCATTTATGGACTTAGCGCCCACCACTTCTCCTGGCAAACTGTTCCAGGACTCCACCACCCTTTTCATGAACTAGAACTTCCTCACACCCCTCTTAAACCTACCCCGTGCCAGTTTCCACTCATGACCTCAGGTTCCTGACTCTGTACTCTTGCTAAATGCTGGCAGTTCCTCACAGTTAACTTTATTCCCATCAGGGAGTTGAAGGTCTCTCTCATATTTCCCTTGCCTGCTCTCCATTGAGTACATGTTCAGTGCCTTGAGATGACCTTCTGCCCTGATGGTTCCAAATCATCTTGGTCACCCTGTGTTGCACCATCTCTAGTCTGTCGCTGTTCTGTCCTTTCATAGGTGAGGACTAGCCTGTCACTATCCTGTCCTTTCACAGGTGAGGACTAGCCTGTCACTGTCCTGTCCTTTCACAGGTGAGGACTAGCCCGTCGCTATCCTGTCCTTTCATAGGTGAGGACTAGCCTGTCACTATCCTGTCCTTTCACAGGTGAGGACTGGCCTGTCCCTGTCCTTTCACAGGTGAGGGCTAGCCTGTCACTATGCTGTCCTTTCACAGGTGAGGACTAGCCTGTCCCTGTCCTTTCACAGGTGAGGACTAGCCTGTCACTATCCTGTCCTTTCACAGGTGAGGACTAGCCTGTCACTGTCCCTGTCCTTTCATAGTTGAGGACTAGCCTGTCCCTGTCCTTTTACAGGTGAGGACTAGCCCGTCACTATCCTGTCCTTTCATAGGTGAGGACTAGCCTGTCCCTGTCCTTTCACGGGTGAGGACTAGCCTGTCACTATCCTGTCCTTTCACAGGCTAGTCCTCACTCAGAAAGGACAGGATAGTGAACCTAAGTCTCACTCAGAAGTGACAGATAGTGACAGGCCAGTCCTCACCTGTCACTATCCTGTCCTTTCACAGGTGAGGACTAGCCTGTTTCTGTCCTTTCATAGGTGAGGACTAGCCTGTCACTATCCTGTCCTTTCATAGGTGAGGACTATCCTGTCTCTTTCCTGTCCTTTCATAGGTGAGGACTAGCCTGTCCCTGTCCTTTCACAGGTGAGGACTAGCCTGTCACTATCCTGTCCTTTCACAGGTGAGGACTAGGCTGTCCTTGTCCTTTCACAGGTGAGGACTAGCCTGTCACTATCCTGTCCTTTCACAGGTGAGGACTAGCCTGTCACTATCCTGTCCTTTCACAGGTGAGGGCTAGCCTGTCACTATGCTGTCCTTTCACAGGTGAGGGCTAGCCTGTCACTATGCTGTCCTTTCACAGGTGAGGACTAGCCTGTCCCTGTCCTTTCACAGGTGAGGACTAGCCTGTCACTATACCATCCTTTCACAGGTGAGGACTAGCCTGTCCCTGCCCTTTCATAGGTGAGGACTAGCCTGTCCCTGCCCTTTCATAGGTGAGGACTAGCCCGTCCCTGTCCTTTCACAGGTGAGGACTAGCCTGTCCCTGTCCTTTCACAGGTGAGGACTCAAAAACTGAGTACAGTATTCCAGGTGCAGCCTCACTAGTGTCCTAAATAGAGTTAATAGAGTGTCTCCTTTTTCCTGCTGTCAGTACCCCTTCCGATATCCTCTAACATCCTATTAGCCTTACTATAGGCCATTTTACACTGGTTTGATTGTTTGAGGGAGTCACTAATAAGGACTCCTAGGTCCTTTTCCTCTGAAGTGTTCAGTGTAACCCTCTCCCATCCAGTACTCTGTCCTGGGTTTTCCCTCCTGGTGCATAACTTGCATTTTTTGGCATTGAATTTCAACTGTCGAACCTTAGACCACCTCTCTTGCCTTTGTTTCTGCAACTCCTTGATCTTTCACTGCTGTCTACCGTACCGTAGAGCTTTGTGTCATGTGCTAATAGACCCAACTTGCCTCTGGTGCCCTCTCCAGTGTCACTAATGAACATACTGTAAGGACAAGACCCAGGACAGATCCCTGTGGCACCCCAGTTGTAACCTCCCTCTCTTAGGATTTGACCCCATGTACCACCACCCTGTGCTCTCTCGCCCCTTCAGCCAATTTCCGACCCATCTATGTTGCTAGCTGCAACTGGGTCCTCCAGCTTCTTCAGCAGTCTTCGGTATGGCACCGAGTTGTAAGCCTTGCTAAAATCAAAGTAGAGTAAATCCACAGCATGGGCCTTGTCTACTGCCTTTGTTACCAAGTCAACTGCAGTAAAAATATATTTTATGAACTTTGTTCCTGTTCACCACTGGGTGGGCTTGTTATTTGCTTCTCTTTGTGCTACTAATGCTGAAGTGTAAAGCTAGGGACTCACTGGTTTCCCTAGAGTTGCCTTGCTGATTACACCTTAAAGCCAGATATACCAAGCAGCTAATATAGATCAGACTTGTTTAATATGGTGGTATTTGGAGCTAATTGCTGATTTCATCTTAAAGCCAGATATACCAAGCAGCTAATATAGATCAGACTTGTTTAATATGGTGGTGTTGAGCTAATTGTGCTTGTTACTGAGAGCATTAGGTTAGCTGGGTCTAGTGTGACCTCATTTTGGAATAGCCCTGTTTGCTTAAGTGGAGCTCCTTTGTGTAAGTCACAACATATTCTCCCGCTGCATAGTAATGGGAGGCTTTGTTTTCTCCACAGTATAGGCAGCCCCCAAGCTAGGCACTGGGACAATCAAGCAACTGAAGCAACAAGCTGCTCACCTGAGTAGCTGAGGAAGCCAAATCTCCAGCCTGATAACTTCGAGGTAAAGGGCTCTTCTCTTCGTCTGGACTCCTGCAGAGGGTGCTAGCCCGGCGGCGCTTTGCGCCTGCCCTGCCCACCCCAACCACCCTCCCACCCAGGGGCGGCTGTCAATTTGTCCTGTTGCCCAGAACCTATCTCCCCACTTTCCCATTTGCAGGTTATACCTGCTGGCCACTAGAGGGACCTGTGCTCCTCACTACTTCCTACTCCTACCTGTACAGCACTACTTCCTGGGATCTTGCTCACCACAATGTATTGGCCCTGCCTCATGCTCTGCCTGTGCCTATCCCCACTAGCAGTGCACTTACCCACTTACCCATTTGCTAGTCCACTCTGTGCCCTGGCACCCTCCCTCCCTTGCTCCTGAACCTCCTCTCCTGCCCCTTGGGACCTCTGTGTGCCCGTCCCCCTGCCCTCCCCTAGCTTTCTCTTCACCTCAGGCACATCTGGGTGTCTTCTTTTCTTGCTTTCCCTCCTGTACCTCCCTGCCCACCCCTGCTCCCTTAGCCTCCCTCCACTCCCTCTCATGTCAATCATAGGAAAACCTCTCACCATCTCCCAGCCAGGGTGTTAGTCATGCTGCTACTCCTGTCAGGGAACATTCATCCAAACCCTGGCCCGGTTCCCAGGAGCTCCCCAACTCACACCACAGGCCTATGCATGGTCTCCATGAATATCTGTAGCCTCCTAAAAAAGTTTGACTCACTACAATGCCTGGTCACATCAATTAACCCTGATGTCATCACCCTTGTTGAGACTTGGCTGTCGAAATCCTCCCCTGACTCCCTAGTCTCCCTTCCTGGTTTCACCCTTTTCCGGTCCGACCTTGTTGGGAGGCGGGCGGCTAGCTATTTATGTCAAGGAATCTCTCCCGTACTAGCCCTGCCACTCTATCCTTGACTCCAGGGCCCAGGCGCTACGCTGAGCAACCCTGACCCTTTAAAGGGACCCCTTTATCTGACTACTGCATCGTGCCCCCAGGGACCAAACCGAGGCAATTGCCCTCTTACAGAATACCTTACCTCTCTGCCTCCTTCGCTGATCAAATTCTGGTGGGTGACTTAAATGTCAACTGGCTCAGCCCTCCTCCTCCTCTACCCGAGACTCCTTTTCTGCAATAGACCTAATGCAACTAGTTACCCACCCTACCAGGACTAACCCAAGAGAGGCTCCAGTACCCTGCTTGATGTGGTACTCACCAACCGCCCTAATCGGATCCCCAATGTACAAGTCCTCCCAGACTCTCTCAGCGATCACTCCCCATTCTATTCCACTGGTCAACCTCAGTCCCCAAACCCATAGCACAGTCCACATGCCGGGCGGCGCTTAATACCTGGTGGACTGATAAAACTTAAGGAACTTCTGTCCCAAATTGACTGGTCTCCTATACAGGCAACTCCTGACATCGACACAGCTCTCTCTTCTTTACCCAAACTTTAATAATGCCTGTGATATCTTTGCCCCAGTGTTGACCCGCTGTCTAAAGGAAGAATGCCCCTGGGTTACCCCAGCTTTGATCCACCAGCTCAAACATAGGGACAACCTATGGCACCGTGCCATTGAGACTGGCCGGCCCAATGACAGGCGGGTTATATGCTGCTGCCTCAAACAAGTGCACTCGGCCATCAGAAAGGCCAAGTCTGAGCACCATCGGTCCTCACTCACTGCTCATGGGGAATCCCAGAACCTTCTGGGATAACATTAAACAGTTAAATGGGAGTGCATTCTCCCCCCACCCACCCAGATCAACATTAATGGTATGATCTCCTCAGACCCAGCCCTCATAGCCAACCACCTCAACACCTCATTCACTGACCTTAGCCCTATCCTCCCTACAAATTTTTGACCTCCTCCCCAGCACCTGCCGTAAATCTTTCTCGCCTTATTTTCTCCTCCTGCGTGTTTCTGCCCAAGAACTTAGGCCGCACCTTGTCACTGCCCTCAAGAGTAATAGTACAGGCAGTGACACCCTGGATCCGTGTATCCTACGGCTGGTCTTAGACACAGTCCTTACCCGATCACATGCCTCATCAACCACTCTCTTTGCCTGGGAAGGTTCCAGCTGCCTGGAAAGTCGCCACTGTCACCCGTATCTTTAAAGGTGGTGATAGGACTGTAGCTGGAACTATCGACTGATCTCCATTCTCTCCTGTCTCCAAGGCCTTGGAAAAGTGGTGGCCTCTCAAATCTCTGACTACTCTCCACCTACAATGTCCTTTGTCCTGAGCAGCATGGCTTCGCGCGGGCCACAGTACCAACACAGCCCTCCTAGAGTTCTCCAACTTTCCCCACCTCCTTAGACACTGGTTCTCTGGCTGGTGCTGTCTTCATTGACCTCTCGGAAGCTTGACACTGTCTCCCACCCTCCTTCTTGATGCACTTAGTCTCTCTGGTTTTGCTGCTGGGCTATCTCCTGGTGCACCAGTTATCTGTCTGACCGCTCACAGCGTGTAAAAATTAATGGGACCTACTCAGACATCTGTCCCATCTTTTCTGGGTTCCCCAGGGCTCCATTCTGGGCCCCTTACTATTCTCCCTTTACCTTAACACCCTTCCACGCTCTTGCTCGGGGAACATTCTATTGTACGCTGATGATGCAGTCATCTTTGCCTCAAATCGTAACCCTACTGCCCTCCAGGACTCGCTGCAGAAGTCCTTCACTGAAGCCGAGGGCTGGTTCAAGGAACATAGATTGGTGATAAATCTTAAAAAACAAAACCATGTTCTTCACTCATCCCCAAAACAAGTCCTGCAACTTCAAACTCCTCATTCACTCTGGGTCCTCATTCCACTCGAACAAGTTTGCTCCTATAAATACCTAGGGATCCATTTTGACCCCTCCTCTCCTTCCATGGACACATCGCTGCCCTAGCCACTGCCACTAATATCCGATTGGGCATCTTACATCGGTATAAACACTGCCTCCCCCGAGGCTCTTTTCGACGCAGTCACCTCCTCTATCCTGTCCCTAGTGGACTATGGACTGCCGGTGTATGGTGCTGCTGATCAGGACCGCACTCCATAAATTCGCACTACTCTGAATAAGGCCTGCAGGTTAATTACTGGAGCACCTAGGATGACACACACCTGTCTACTGTATGCTAAAGCGCTTGGTACTTGATCTCACCCAGCCTCAAATATCTTACCTGTACTCTACAAAAAAATACCTCCTTGGGCTTTCCCCACCAGGATTGACCACCACCATCCGCTCTGTCCCACTAGTTCATACTCAGACCTCTGGGAAAACCTCTCTTGTTATCCCTAGAGCTAGGACCTCCACGGCCAAAGAGCCTTCAGCTTTAGGGCCCCTCCTGGTTCAACACACTCCCCCTCCATCTCCAAGCTCCAACTATATCGCGGCTTCAAAACTTCCTTACGTAACCACCTTATTAACACCCGATGCTGTAATTGCCATCAGTCAAAGCCGTACTCAATATTTTATGGACAAAGCTTATTACTAAGCTGCTAAGGACTACATAACTGGTATTGTTTGCATCCATCCTACCTGTACCAGCTTGTTTGTATCTATGTCTTAATTTACTGTTATACTTATGTGTTGTACTGCTATACTATGTATTTTGGTTTGTCTTACTGTGACAAGGTACCTTTGTAAATGAGCCTATGGCTCAAAGGTTTTCCAAACTGCTGTTTAAATAAAATAAATAAATAAAAATAAATAAAATAAAAAAAAGTTAGTAAATGAGACCTGAACCAGTTCTGACGTGAGGGTGACATTATTATAGCAATAATATTAGGCAGTGGTGATTTTACCAGGGTATGATGGCGCTGGATCCACTAGATCAAGACCGAGAGCGAAGGCGCAGGTACCAACTTCCACTGCCGAACATTATTACTATTGTAGTTAGGTGTTTTATCTTTTAAAAGCTTGTGTCCTGGTTTGGTTTATTTTTGCTTTTTTTTTTTTTTGGTCTTTCCAAAACTGTGTTCAGTTTGTTAGCATCAGAAACTTTCATAAACCATGACGTGGATGCCATCATGGTTGATTTATGACACTTCAGAGAGTGAGAAAACTTTCAGTGAGGTGAACATTGGGATGTAAGCTAATTTGCATAAATCTGGGTCACTGGCCTTTATCACTTCCTTTACATAGCTGATGGGCCTTTGTGCTCCTACAAAGGCCCTGTAGTTAGACATTGTGCTGTTGATTTATTTGAAATTGTTTTGCCAGGTAAATCATACAGAGAACAACAGTCTTGTTTACATATGTAATCTGGTTTGATGAAGTGCGGGAGGCTAGGAGGGACGAGAATACAGGTTTAGAATACAAGGACAACAATGGCAACATTTACACATCAATTAGAGCAGTAGATTATTGATTGGCTGAGATGATCTCACCTCAGTATAATTACTGTCAGTACTGGCTTGTTGTTCATGGTATGCACAATTTGAGTACCTTTACATTGCAGAAGAACTTCATACAAGAGCTTCCTTCTGCAAAACATACCCTATGTTCCCG
Organism: Neoceratodus forsteri; assembly: GCA_016271365.2. Classification (NCBI taxonomy): domain Eukaryota; kingdom Metazoa; phylum Chordata; order Ceratodontiformes; family Ceratodontidae; genus Neoceratodus; species Neoceratodus forsteri. The sequence goes on from JADMNL010000031.1 coordinate 189,052,664, forward strand.
CTTGCCACTCACTGTAAAACATACCCCGTGTTCCCGCTAGCCACTCACCACGTTGCCAACGGCGAATGTATTTTAGCGTGTGGCTAAAATTGATGTTTCCGACACCACGGAAGCAAAAATGCCATCTTTAGCAACAGCATATGGTTTAGAAAACATAATTTTGTAGAGTATATCATCGTGTGGCTCATGTTTTTAAATAGTGGCTAACTAGTTGGGGGTCACTTAAGCCATGGTGGCTAACACTTTCAAAATCCTGGGGGAATACAGCATACCTCTCAACCTTTCGTCACTGAAATGTGGGGAATTGACATGTGAAATGTGGGACACTGGCTCTCACAATGTGGGAGTACATCCTCAAACACGAAGGCACAAGTCAAGAACATTGTGGAAATGCAATTTAGGCTGCTGCATCTTGGGGGAAGGGTTGCATGGACCGGTTTGTATTGATGGGGGGATGTTGGAAATGTTGCTTGCTATTCATTTCTGGGTATGGTACTTGGCTCAGAACTGCTAAATTGCGATGCTGGTGTCTGCTGCCTCTGTGTCTTAACTAAATGAAATGTTTGGGTGTGGCTACAGATTTGGGGATTTCAGTACAAAATTTCAGTAGCAATTTGCCAGAAGAACTGAGTTTTCAATTTCTAGCATATACCCCGGAAATCAGTACCTTCACATGTGCCAAGTTTAATTATGAGTTGACAGATTAGAATTAGTATACATTTCTGCTTTAGAAGTCACAGTTTTCAGCCCCTACTCTGTACTGACAGTACTTTTCCCATGTGGGACAAAACGATTTTTGAGGGCGAAAATCAGGGATGTCCCTTCTGATGAGGGACAATTGAGAGGTAGGCTGCAAAAGAATGTCTATGGGGAAGTAATTGCACAAATGCACCCTCTCGTCAAGTGAGACAGAAAGCAGCCAGTGCAGAGCAAACAGGCAGAAAAGCTGAAATCATTTTAAATACGGAGGTTTTTACTAACTCTGGCCAGGGGGACAGACAGCAGCACAGTCACATTCATTAAAAGCCCTGAATTCCCAAATATTATTTATTTGTTGAATTTTGGTAACCGGATAGGCCCACTGAGACAAGACGGTCGCTTTTTCAGTGGCGACCCGGTACGTGCAGTACATTGACAGTGCAATAGTTGACACAGGAAACCATACAGATGTGTCAAATGCAGTAACAAGACCAACTAATATAGTTACAGGAACATGTCGTAATACAATTTGGTCATACAAACATTCCTAACTAGCATGAAAAAAAGATATATAGAGATGTATATCAAGAAATCAAACAATTTCCAGACTGGAAAGTTAATAAGTGGAAATCTCTTTGTTATTGTTCATATTTCTGTTTATTTTCAGTATTACAGGACTAAACATTCTAATCTTAAGATCATTTGGTTTTTGGTCTCTATCCAGTTGAATTGGGAGTTCACTCCAGACTACCTTTTGTAGCAAGTTTTCCTGTGTGCCTCGGTTTTTAAAGTTTTCTAGGAATTATAGTTGGCATTCCCACCTCTTTTGTGTCGTGACTCACCTACCTATTTATCTTTCCACAGCATGTCCTCTAACTTAGGGCATTTAGCCCAGGAGCTGATTGTGGACCGCCGCCGTAACAAAGGAAGAAACTGCTTGCATTCCACGCTTTTCAACCGTGGCACGTTTTTTGATTCCTGTCTGTAACTACTTTCCTCTGCCTGTATCTCCATCTCGTAGCTCTCTACGGCCTCTCCGTGGAGCACTGCATGGCAGACTGGTTTGTTCACTGTGCTGCTTGATTATTGTTGATGTAGGCTTTTAACTGGAGTTTAACTTTCCCCTTGCGACTGGCAAATCTACCTGCAGTGCAGCACAGCCGCGGGAGCTTTATGTTACTCCACATGCATAGCTCCTGGCAATTTGTTTGAAAACCCAATGAGGTAATTAATTTAAGGAATTGCCAAAAAACTCAGTGAGGTCGTTAATTTAAGGAATTGCCTACCGCTCTACTGGTGATACTGCACAGGTGATACCCCGCCGGCACTGTGCGCCGGCTGCCCCACCCACCCGCCTCCTCGGCATTTACTTTATAGTGTCAGGTTGCCAATTTCATCCTGACGCCTAATATGCCAGTTTACCATTTGCTCCGTATAGTGTATCACCACTAGAGGCGTCTGCTTTTCTCTAGTGCTCATTTTCCAAACCTGGAGCTTGCTATCAAGTTCTGCACAATAGGTTAAACGTGTTTCTCTTATACTTTCTGGCAACGGTTACTGTGTACTTCCCTTCTTTTTGGCTTCCATTTCTGAAACTGGCCACAATGGCAGCTAATAATAACGTTCTGGTCTCTCTTGTGACCAGTCTGCTGCTCTGCTTTCTTACTAGAATAGCCCTGCTACCATACTCCCATAGTGGAATTGGTCAAATCGAACAGAACAACACATTCAATTTCTCAAACATGCTGGTTAGACATATTGTTTACCCCAATCTCACTCCACTAATGATCCCAGAATTTATCTACTACCTGGTGACTGCCTATGTACACCCTAGACTCTACTCTAGAACCAAACTTCGTTCTCCTTTTATTCGTTGCAAGCTCTGGTATCTCTTACTGATTGCACTACTGCTGGCAGGAGATGTGGAATTGAACCCTGGTCCCTTACATACCCAGCCATGCAGTAATGTCTCCTTGGCTTCAAACTCTGGGCTCTGGATAGCCCATCTAAACATTAGCAGCCTATGCACAATTTTGCTGAGTTGGAGGCGTGGGCCGCCACCTACAACCCTGACATTCTGTGCCTGTCTGAGACGTGGCTTAAACCATCCACCCCTGACTCTAGCTGCTCTTAACTAAACTATAGCCTTCTTAGAAATGACAGGATATCTACAAAGTGAGGAGGGGGGGAGTGGCACTGTATTATAAAGCTCATTTAAATATCATACAGAAGACCAAGCCAAATTCCTCCATTTGTGAAAACATTCATGCACTTCTACGATTGGGTGCAAAAAATCTGCACATAGTCGTAGCATATAACCCACCCCAAGGAGGTCTCACTGCCTTCACTAACTTTCTGGAGGATACGGTAAAACTCGTAGGCCTAAATTAAGTGCTTATTCTCGGGGACATGAATTTAGACTGGCTTGGACAAACTCATAGCACACTTCTGTCTCTAATCCAAAGTTACAACCTGCATAAAGTTATAAGTGAGTCAACAAGGATCTCTACTAAAGCAATGTCAAGCATGCTGCTAGACTGGGTGTTAACAAATAGGGCTGATAGGGTTGTGGACGCAGGCACTGTACCGGATGCTATATCAGATCACACCCCTACTTTTTGTGTGTGGCAACATTCCAGCTCCCAGTCCCTGCCCCCACACTACCTCACTTTCAGGAACTATGCTAATCTGGATCAGGTGAAGTTCTTGTATGACTGTCGACTATTGACTAGTCTTATATTTCACAGTCCCAGGATGTACAAACAGCTCTTGACTACTTTCTAGACAAATTGTGAAGTCCAGAATAGACATACACCCCTTGTGACCCAACGGGTGCGTGTAACACCTACCAAGTGGCTGCACAAAGATCTTCTGACTGTTTTGCACATCAGAGATGAGAGTTGGAAATGTTTTAGAAAATCAGGACTTACAGCTGAATACCACACCTACAGGACTCAGAGAAGTGACTGTAAAAAGTGGATCAGGCTTGCTAAAAGCACATATTGTAAGGGTCTTCTGCTTGAAGCATGTGACTCCAGGAAGTTCTGGGCACATGTCAAATCATTCCTAGGCACAAAGAAAGCACAACTAACAGACGAAATGCTCATTAAAGGAGGCCACTGTAACAACCCTGGGGCAATCGCGGAAGAGTTCAATAAGCATTTCTCTGTCTTGTCCAGCTTTACATCTGTCTTTTCCCAGCGTCAGTCTCTTTCGCTACCCACCCCACTATGCCCTACTCTACTTCACCCCCATTCTACTTTAAGGTGATATCCAAATCAGATGTCCTGGGTCTGCTCAATACCATATCTGACAACACTAGCATTGGCTCGGACGGAATCGAACCTAAACTTCTTAAACTGGCAGCACCTTTCATTGTCCAACCATTAGCAAGGATTTTCACCCTCTCTCTCTGCAGTGGTGTTGTCTCTGATATCTGGAAGATGGCCAGAATCGCTCTGGTCTATAAGAAAGGTGATAATATGGAAATAACTCACTATCGACCTATAGCTATATTATCGGTATTGTGCAAAATAATGGAAAAGTTAGTATCAACCCAGGTCACCGGATTTATGACAGAGTATAACCTTCTCTCGCCTATCCAATATGGATTTTGCAAAGGTCATAGTACCACCATGGCATAACTCCACCTGGTAAATGATACTCTAACTGTTGTTGACAAGGGACACCTCACAGGGGCTGTTTTCATTGACCTCACAAAGGTGTTTGACCTTGTTGATCATTCTCTTCTTTTAGGTAGTCTCTTAGCCCTTGGTTTCTCTCAAACCTCGGTAGCCTGGTTCAATAGCTATCTGTGTGGCAGAACTCAGTCTGTTAGATTTAACTCTGCTGTTTCCAGCTTGATGACTATTAACCTAGGTGTTCCACAGGGATCAATTCTAGGTCCCCCTTCTCGTCTCTATTTTTATTAATAATATCTTGTTACACATCCTTGAATGCTTGGCTATCCTGTACGCCGACAACTTCGTCTTATAGTGTAGTGATAAAAATATACACCATATCAACTTGACCCTCACTACTGCTTTCAGATCTATTCAGTCATGGCTCTTCCAACACAAGCTCATCCTTAATGCTGAAAAAAAACTGTTATGCTGCCGTTTGGCTCTGCATCTAAATTAAATAACAACTGGAATCTCTTTAAAGTCGCAGGGCAGGATGGGATGACCCTGATTTCAGTTTGCTCGTTTAAATATCTAAGAGTACTACTTGATGAGAATCTTAACTTTGACAAGCATGTTACGTCTACTTGTAAATCAGTTAATGCTAAAATTAGTGTAGCCTATAAAACCAGCTACATCCTAATGCAGCCGGCAAGATTAGCCATAGCCCGGGGGATCTTAACGCCCGTCTTTATCTTACGGGGTTGGCACTTATCTCAATGCATCCTCAACTCTCCTAAGGAAGTGGCATACCACCTACAACAGCATATGTAGGTATGCCTCAGCTTCTCCCTGGTCAAAACATCACTGTTTGCTTTACGCTGCTCTGAACTGGCTGCCCCCTTCTGATGCTCGTACTCTCGCTCTTGGATCACTGACTGATAATATCATCAGAACAAACATCCTGGTCTCGCTAGCCTCCCTATTAACTCCGCTGCCCCCTCCCATGGCCTCCGCTCGGCCAATAAAGGATTGTTGAAAACATCAAGATGTAAATCCAACAAAGGCACACTTGCCTTTTCTTACTCGGAGGCCAAACTATGGAACTCCCTGCCTCTTGAGATTCGCCAAACCCCTACACGTACCCTATTTAAAAGTAATCTTCGCTCCTTCCTGTTTAACCATGTCTCCTGTACCTGCTTCAAACCCCCTTGAACCCGACATAAATCTCCCTCTCCTTCTTACCCCTAACTGCTGTATACTATTTCGCTGTCTACCTCTTCTAGCTCGGACTATAAGCACTTATGTGGTATACTTTATCTGTGTCAAACTGCTCTCAATCCAGTGCTTTGATGAAAGGAATAAGTTTAGTCACTAGGACATATTACTGTTATTCCTTTTGGTCACGCATGCCAGCCACTTGTGAAATCTCTATGTCTTTGAAGAACCGCTAAAATCAAAATGTATATATTCTTCCTGCTTATATTGTGTAATTTTGTTTCTTGTGTTATATTCAGTGTAGTCATTTCCCTGTTTTGACAAAATGTATGTATGGCAAATGTATGTTTCTCAAAGTTCTCCTACCCACTGTAACCTCCTGGGTCGTGCCTGAAAAAAGTCATGTCTTGGCTATGGTGCTTACCCGGTTAACAAAAACTAAATAAATTATAAACCTCATGGAACCTTGATTGTGAAATCTCACATTCTAATATGTTCACACTAGCATTCCCTCTACTTCCACTGGAACACCAAGAGAAAGACAATACAAGGGACGGCTGTAGGACTGACGAGACACCATTTTCCTTTGTCTGATGGAAATACTCTAATCAAACCAAGTATCCCCTTCCAGAATGCCATCCTGTTGGATGAGAGTGCAGTCAAGTAACAAAACATGCAGAACTTCAGAACTGAGATATTCAGTAGACGAAAAGGAACATAAGCAGACTCCGGTGCATAAAAACATGCAGTTGGTTGGCATGCTGGTAACCTGAGTTGTGTGTCTGCTCCAGCAGGCTGTCAGTTGATATAGGCTCTCCACCTATGGACAGCGCCTGCACACAACCGGAATTACCGGTAAGGAAATATAATTCCCCTTTATCGCCCCAAAGCCTGGGAAGACAAAGGAGCATCTGTGAAGGGAGGGGGTCTAGCAACACACTGCTCTAGGAAAAGAGTCCTGGTGGTGGCTTGGTGGAGGTGTGCTCAGTAGTATGGGTGACTACACATCACTCTGCACCCCCCCCCCAAACATTGCAGCATGTGCCTGCAAGGGAGAGGAGGTGAATGGAAGGTTGGGAGTAAGTGGGCAAAAATGCCTTGATCCAGTACACGAGATGATGGCCCTAGAGATCTTTCCATGCCACTCATCTGCTCAGTGTGCCAGCTCCATTTCCTTCCTCACGGAGTTGGACAGTAGAAGCCTGAAGGAGACAGTGCTGGAGAGGCATTCTTGCCGCTGTTTTATAACAGCAAAGTTACCGTTAAAATCACTAGTACTGTCCTGCCGAAATGTTTATGTAAGCAGTAACTCACCACAGGGCATGGGTTTCTAGTGAATTAATGCACACCTGGGCTAAAATAAAAGGCATGAGACCAATGGTGAGTGACTTTCATCGCACCCAGGAAGTACATTCATTCTCAAGAAGCCCGTGCCCTGGAGCGAGTTACTGTGCTTATAAAATGGCAGACATTTTATGTAAAAAGGTTTTTTTTCATTTAACAAGGTTGTTGCTAGGTAGATTATGTAAGAGTGATACCAAAGCTCAAGTGTCATTGAATAACACGGGCAGTGCATTTTTTTTTTTAAGAAACCTAAGTGCTTTTGTGGATTTCTGTGTTTAAACAGAGAAAAGTTTTTATTTTAATTGAAAATGTTTTATTTTCATTCAGTGAGGTTGTCAAGATAGGAAACAGAGGATGGTGGTAAAAGCACTTACTAGAATGATGGAGGAGTGACTAGTGGGTTGCTGTAGAGCTCAGTACTGGGACCGGTCCTCTTCGGTGTCTTCATAGTGACATTACTGAGGAACTGGAAGGAAAGGTGTGCCTTTTTGCAGAGGATACTAACATCTGCATCAGGGTGGACACTCGTGAAGGGGTGGAGGGAATAAGCAGGGATCTGGGGAACTTTTGAGGAGCGTTATGAAGCATAGCATACGAACATACGAAATTTGCCAGCAGATAAAGGCCTAGAGGTCTATCAAGTCTGCTCGAATGTGCAGCTAGCATCCCTTATTCTGCAGCTGCCCTCCCTCCCACCCTTCCCTTCATTAACCCTCCCTTGTCATGTCCCATCCGCTTGATGCAGTCCACTGTTCTACTGCATACCACTTCAGCAGGTAACGATTCCACCCAGCCACCACCCTCTCTGTAAAAAGTGTCTCCTCATCTCCCTCCTGAACCTTCCTCGCTCCAGTCTCATATCATGGCCCCTGGTGGCCCTCCTCCTCTTACTTTGAACAGCCCCTCTGTACCCGTCTTGTTTATTCCTTTCATGTATTTAAAGGTTTCAATCATGTCACCTCTGTCTCCTCTCCTCCAGTGAGTACATGTTCAACTCTTCAACCTCCTCTCGTATGATAAGTCCCCAGCCCCTTGATCATCTTTGTCGCCTGCCTGCACCCCTCCAGTAACTTAATGTCCTCTTCAGATACGGACGCCAGTACTGCACGCAGTACTCCAGGTGTGGTCTAACTAATGACCTATACAGTGGCAGAATCACCTCCTCCTCCTCGAGGATATGCCCTTGCAATACAACCCAGCATTTTGTTGGCCTTGCAGCTGCCTTCCTACATTGTGCCGAGTTGTTCATTGACCCTGTAATGAGCACACCCAGATCCTTCTCCTCCTCTGTCTGGGCTAGCTGCACTCCCTAGCTTGTAACTCCTCTTTGGGTTCTTCATCCCAAAATGCAGCACCTTGCACTTTTTGGCATTAAAGCCCAGTTGCCAGGTGTCTGACCAGGTTTCAAGCTTTGCCAGATCATCCTGCAACCCCTGCCATCCCCCTAGGTCATCCACCACTGCGCCTACCTTGATATCATCAGCAAACAGACTGATCTTGCTCTTGATGTCCCATGATATGTCTGCAATGAATATCCCAAACAACACTGGTCCCAACACTGAGCCCTGTGGAACACCGCTCGTCACTGCCCTTGGGTGTGAGAGCTCCCCACCCACCACCACCCTCTGTTGCCTTCCCTGCAGCCAGTTTCCTACCCATCTCACCAGCTTTGCACCCGCCCCTGTGCCTACTAACTTCCTTCCCAGCCTTCCATGTGGTACTGAGTCGAATGCCTTACTGAAGTCCAGATACAGGACATCCACTGCATGGCCCCTGTCCAGTTTCCTAGTTATCCAGTCATAGAACTCGACCAGGTTGGTTTGGCAGGATCTGCCACGTATGAAGCCATGCTGTCTGCTGTCCTGTAGTCCTTTGGCCTCTAGGAGGGCCACCAGCCTCTCCTTCAGGATAGTCTCCATTAGCTTATCCACGATGGATGTGAGGCTCACTGGTCTGTAGTTTCCCAGTTCATCCTTGGGGCCACTCTTGTGGAGGGGCACCACATGAGCCATCCTCCAGTCCTGAGGTACACACCTCGAATGTAGTGAGGCATTAAATTGGTCTGTCAAAGGTCCTGCAAGGACCTCTGCCAGCTCCTTCAGTACCCTGGGGTGGATGCCATCTGGGCCTGGTACCTTGTCCACTCTCAGTGCCTTCAAACCCTCTCAAACTCTGCTCTCCATGATTTCCCCATCTGTCACCACTTCCCCACTGCTTCTGCCATTTCTCCCACCTTGGGTGTCACCCCCCTCTTCTCTTTAGTAAATACTGAGCAGAAGTACTCATTTAGTGCTTCCGCCTTATCGCACCCTGCTTCCACCCAACCCTCCTTCCTAATCCTTACTATGTGGTCCTTACAGCTCCTTTTCTCCTGGTGTACTTAAAGAAGTCCTTCTCCCTTCTTAATGCCTTGTGTCAGCCTGAGTTCCGAGATGCTTTGGCTCCCTTACTGCCCTTGTCACCTCCTTCGATTCTGTCTAGTATCCTCCCTGTCCTCCCCTTCCTGTTTTCTTGTACTTCCTAAAGGCAGCTCTTTTCTCCTTACCTTTTCCATGACCTCCTTGCTCAACCAGATCGGTTTCTTAGCCCTAGCCTTCTTGCTCTGGGCTTTGCAGCAGGTTTTGGTTGCCTCCACTATCCCCAGCTTTATGAGCTCCCACCTCTGGTTAGTGTCCATACTAGATTGAATTCTGGCCAGGTACCCTTTTACCACTTCCCCCATCCTCCCAAAGTCGGCCCTCCTGAAGTCCAGAACTATTGTGCCAGATTCCACTCCTTCCTTGCTCATATCCAGTGTGACCATACTGAGCGGTGCTCACTCCCTGACAGCGGTTCCTCCACTGTAAGTTCTCTCACAAAGTCCCCATTTGCCAGCACAAGGTCAAGGGTATTTCCTAACCTGGTTGCTTCACTGACCATTTGCAGCAGGAAGCTGTCCTGGAAGGCATCCAGCAGTACCTGCTCCCTTCTGTTCCTGGTTGTTGGGGTGCTCCAGTCCACTCCTGGCATGTTGAAGTCCCCCACAATCACCACACTACCCTTCTCGCAGGTCCTCCTGATCTGTCCCGCTAGTTCCCTGTCTAACTCCTCCGTCTGAGATGGTGGCCTATACACCACTCCCATTCTAAGCATTCATAGCAGTTGGCGTTCAGTGCCAAACAGTGCAAAATCATTCACCTAGGGCATAAGAGCCCAGGTGCCGAGTATAAGATGGGGGAGGTACAGTCAGTCAGTAAACAGGAAGGGACCTTGGGGTTATCATATCTGAAGACCTCAAGGTGGCAGGGCAGTATGACAAAGCAGTTAGTAGGGAAGTAGGGATAGTTGGATGCTAGGATGCATAGGGATGGGTGTATTAACAGGAGGAGGGAAGAGGTGTTGCTACTGTATTGCTTGCTGGTGAGGCCCCACCTGGAGTACACTGTCCAGTTGTTTTGGAGGCCGCACCTCAGGACATAGGATAGAGACCATCTGGAGAAGGGCAGCCAAAATAGTGCTAGGGTTGCACAGGAAGCCCTACGAGGAGAGACTGAGAGGTATCAACATATACACCCTGGAAGGGAGGAGAGTGAGCGGTTACATGATAGAGACCTGCAGGTACTTCACAAGGGCGAACAGTGTGCAGGAGGGGAGTCTCATTGAAATTAGGAGCAGCTCTGGAATTGGGGGGAGGACATTTGATGAAGCTGGCATGGAGTGGGGGTTGAGAGAGGGATGTGAGGAAAGGGGTGGTAGATGCCTGGAACAGACTGTCAGCAGAAACGGTGGAGGTCAAAACAGTTGGAGTGGGGTTCAAGCATGTGTGTGATATATATATATAGGGGTGTGTTAGAGAATAAGCAGGGAGGAGGGAGGGTCAGTGAGGCCAGATAGGGTCTGTGAAGACAGATAGGCAGGGAACATCTGGGCAGACTGGGTGGGCCAGGCAGTCTTTTTCTGCCGACAAATGCTATGTTTCTGTGTTGCTGGGCAGATTATGGCTGGTTAGTTTCAAACTGTTACCATTAAAGAGCAACTTTTGACCTAGTCTCTCCCAAGAAGCTGCCCCCAAATAAAATTCTACTAAAGGTTCTTTACTGAGTTCCTTGATTTAGGAAGGGAAGGGATCGTATTTTTGCTCCGTGGAGCTCCGCCACACCAATCCCTTCCACTTCCTTGTACCTCTGCCAACTGTGATCCGCCCCTTCGCTACTATGTTCTGTGACATCACCATATGAGGAGCGTGGGGCCGAGCATCCATTGAAATGAATAGGGTTGTGTTTAAAAGTTAAATTTTAGTAGTTTAGATGGCCAGTCAGAAGAAATTATGGCCACCGCTTAACTAACAAGGTTTTTAGTTAAGCGGCGGCCATGATTTATTCCAGGTTCTCTGTGCTTCTCGGGGGGGGGTGAAGGATTTGATAAAGAGCACAATAGTTGCTCTTTAATGAATAATCGGGTGATATGTTTAGACCACTGACTTTACTAGGATTCTGAAGGATTCAGAAAGCCATAACATTCAAGACATTGATGACTAATTGTCTAGACTGTCTGTATTTATGCAAGGGAAACTACACCATTCACCATTGCTTAGTGTGGAGGGGTTGTAGGATAACAGATGGACCAGACGCAGAACTTCAGGCTCAACACACAATCTCTGTGTGATGTTTATTTAAAACATTGGATAACCTTAAGCAATGGCATATCCCTTGTTCAGTACATTAGTTTGCAGCAACAGACTATGCATGTCCTTCCTCTGCACTTAGTCAGCACCTACTGACCCACTGATCTATCTCTTTAGTGAAGATTATTGTATTCACTATGTTGGTCTTGTGTGTTTGGGTGAAGGGAGCCCAAATAAAAAAGTAACAAAAACAAGCTAAAGACAAGAACCTCAGTGCAGAAGCCCTGAAGCAAGGGTTACCCCAAAGGGCATTGGCAAGGCAATTTTTTTTTTCTTAGACGCCCAATCCCAGAGGCTGTGGGTGCCTTACAAATATAGGCAATTCAAAGAGATAGGACAGTCAGGAATATATAAATTGAGCTAAAAATTATAAAATAAAATCAGTAGACAAAGTGCAAAATGCGAGCAGTACAGATAAATCAAAAACGTTCTTCACAGCTCTGTATCTGAGAATGCCAGAGCAAACAGGTCTTTAAGGGGCTCTTAAAAACCTCAACTGAAGGGGCCTCCCTGACAGCTGGTGGTAGCGAATTCCACATGACGGGGCCGGTGACACTAGATGCCCTGTCGCCAGCAGTTTTTTTTTTTTTTTAATACTTTCTTTTTATCAATTTACAATGTATTACATTGTAAAAGGCATTCTTGGTTACAAATATAGAAAATGTTTAACAATTCCAGCAATATAATGATAGGATACCTTATTGACTTCATTGTTACCCCATATGGGGGATTCCTTTTAGTTATGATACTAAACAATTTTAGTAGCAATAATTCCTTCATGTGGCTGTTGCGGCATACTTATGGACTAAAGTGGTAATTATAAAAGAAATGACCAGGTGAAAACAGTCACCCTATAATACCAAAAGTAGGCATTTTATAGTCCATAACAGGGTTTTAAATAATTGATTAGCAGTTTTTTCTTGGGACAATACTTACTGTACAGAAAGTATTTATATAGGTTTTCTAGAAGTGTTATGCATGTTAAACACAGTGAGGCAGGTGCTATGCATTTTCACAATGTTTTAGCACTTTTATGAGCAAAACGCTAATCAATTTTTATTTGTCCCAAGAAAAAAAGTGCTAATCAATTATTTAAAACCCTGATATTGCTTTAAGGTACTTGAAACAGTTAGCAATGGTAAAAACAACCACAGTATGGACAGATAAGAACTGAGTTTAGGGTACATGCCACGTTGTACCACCATTAAACTGCGTCTTACGTTTTCAGCCATAGCTTATGTACATACCACCATCATCTTAACGTTTAATCAGAAACATTAAGAAAGAAATGTGATAGCCATTTTTATTTTCTTGCCCCCTCCTTTCTTCCAGGCAGCTCTGTTTAGTCGTGGCAGTTCCATCTTAATCGACAGGTACAATACCTAAATTTTAGCTCTGCCCCAATTCCCGCAAAGATGTTGGGTAGTGAAGCACTTAGTGGTAAAAGTCAATCGTCCTCATCAGACAGACTCTGAGTACGATGAAAGTCTTTTTTTTTTTTTTTTTTTTTAAATATACGTTATTTTTATCCCACCTTACTACCTACTGGCCCCCCACTCCTTCAGACTTGACAATTCCCAGTGACCCTCCCACGGAGTCTGCCCCTAGAGTGTCAGGTATACTCCTGTGTCCCTCTTGCCTTCCCTCTGGAGTGCCTGCACATTGGGGTCTGCCCGAGGTAGGTGATCCGGGAGAATAGGTTAGTCGTCATCTTGGCGGTGGCGGGGTGTTTTACATTTACTCCCTTTGGTCCCACTGTCCCTGAGGAAGTCTGCATGCAGGACTGACGTCCAAGCAGATGGCGTGCTGATGCATGTCGTTGCCAAGTGCCCACGACGTCCTCCCCTCCTCCGTTCCGAAGAACTGCCTGTGCCCTGATGCCCGTGCTTCCACAGGCACTGGTGCGTTGGGTGGTCAAAGCACCCTAGGAACCCTCCCTTGGAGGAGGAGAGCATCCATTGGGACCCTTGATCCTCCTCTGCCCCTCCGACCCCCCCCCCCGATGATCTGGGTCCGTTCCTGAACCTGGTTTGCCGATGTGGTGCGATGTGTGGCGTCCAGCACCTCATCCCTCGCGGCGCCATCGGGCTGGCCTCGAAAGTCCTTTTGATAAGTTCCAGTTTCTTCCCCACTTCCAAAGGGTCAGAAAAAGAAAAGTGTTGCCTCCATAGTAGGTTCTTAATCGAGCTGGTTGCTGCAGCAGGTGTGATATCCCCAGTGCTTTCAGGTCAGCCGAACCGCATCAAAAGCCTTTCTACATTGTCGAATTGGAGTTACTCAGGTCAGGAAGATATGGATCTGAGTGCCCTCAGTTAGCTTCAGTGGAGCCCTCATTTTCGCTGCCTCCAGGATTTGGTCTCGGACATGTGGGCTACTGGTAAGGATCATTATTGTTCTGGGAAGATTCTTCGGTTGGGCTGTCTGGGGGTAATTTGGTATGCTTTAAGGATATTCGACTGGGTGTCTATTTCAAGGCATTTATGGATTAGTGTTACGACGTACCCCAAAAGATCTGTCCCTTCCGAGTCTTCTGGTACACCCAGCAATCAAAGTTAGCTGACCTCAGTCCATTCTCTAAGTTTTCTGGCTGACGGAGTAGCTTATTTTCATTAATAATGCCTGCTACTGCTGCTGCAGATTTGTTTGCCGAGTGGTCGTAATTTTAGCATCAGAGGCTACTAAATCCATTCTTGTTTCCATGCATGTAAAAGCGTGTCCCTAGGGTTTCCACTTTCTTGTCCAAATCTCTGATCGCATGAGCAGGGCACCATTTGATGGTTGGAGGTTCCTCCTGCCGCAGTTTCCATTTCTACACCATATGCAGCATTTCCAGGCCTCTTGAGTTTTATTTTTCCACGACTCCCTTGTTGCCGTATGTTTTGTTCTTCCCATGACTCAAATATGGCAAAAAGCTCCAGATGTGTGAGGGTTGTCTCTTGTAAGACAATGATGGTGTTTCAAAACTGTCAGTTCTACTTTTGAGTTATTTTATTTCAGATTTTAATAACGAAGTAGATGGAATTCTGTTAGATTCATCTGCTTTAGCTGGCTGCAGTCCGCCAGCCATTTTAAACCTTGTCCTGGGAATCGCAAGGAGGCCCCTAAAGGAGGAACGGAAGGAGTGGACAGGAATGGCAGGTGTAAGGAGGTCAGCCAAATATCTGGGGCCTTGTTCTTGTAGAGCTTTGAAGGTGAGCAAGCCCCAGCAGAGAGACTCCTCCACCTGACTGGCAGCCAGTGCAGTTCGTGCAACACGGTAACATGATTGAGCCTAGAAAGTTCCGTCAAGCAACCTGGCGGCAGCATTTTGCACCAACTGCAGCGGTGGAGGGTCCCTCCAGAGACCCCAAAGCTAGAGCGCATTACTGTAATCAAGCCTGGACATCACAAAGGCATGTACCAAGGTAGGGAGATCCTCAGGTGGAACTAGGGTTTGATCCTGGCGATATTCCTCAGATGGTAGAAACTACTTTGGACTATGGCAGACACCTGAAATTCAAGTGTCAGTCCGTCATCGAGAACACGCCTAGATCGCACACCCTAGAGGAAGCCATCAATGGTGTAGGCCTAGGAAGAAACCAGTTGCCACACCAGAGGCAGTCCTATCACGCCTATGGTTCAGCTTTACAACCAGTACCTCCTCCTTATCAGGGTTCAGTCGCAACCAGCTGGAGGCCATCCAGTCATTAATCTTGGCTAGGCAGCTATTAAGCACTTCTACAGCATCTGATGTCCTAGGGGCAAAGGAAAGTTGCAGCTGGGTATCATCTGTGTAGCAATGAAAACCCACATTGTACTTCCTAATGAGCTCACCCAGGGGCAGCATATACACAGCCAACAACATCAGTGACAAGACCAAACCATGGGGTACTCCGAAGGACAGGAAGTTCGAGGAGGAGGAGGAATTCCACATCACTACCTGTTGCCTCCTGTTCATGAGATAGGACTCAAACCAGCAGATGACGGTGTCTGCAAGCCCACAGTACTCCCTGAGATGGTCAAGTAATACAGCATGGTCCACAATGTCGGATGCTGAGGAGAGATCGAGGAGAATGAGAATTGACCCTTTCCACTATCTCTCGCCCTAAGGAGGTCATTGTGCACCCAAACTAACGCTGTTTCAGTGCTATACCTCGCACGAAATCCAGACTGGAGAGGCTCGTAAATGTCAAAGGCCACAAGGTGCTCCTCAAGCTGTTGCACTGCAATCTTCACTGCAACGTTACCCAAAAAAGGGAAGTTGGAGATAGGACCATAATTCGCCAAGATGTCAGGGTCTAAGGATGTTTTTTTCAGAAGGGTTCTCACCAAAGCCTCATTCAAGGAGCCTGAGAAACCCCCCTTCGACAAGGAGTACTGGACAATCATGGTATCTCTACCCCGCTAACTTCATTTTTATAATACAGTCCCCTAATAACTTTTTACCTTTATCAAAAACACCTAGTGCCGTGGTATTTTTAACATTTTCAGGTTTCATAAACATAAGGCATATACATCAAGGTATTTTATGACCTTCGTGCTTGGTAATTTCTTTGACAACATTATAAGGTCAGCCACACCCCCCTCCCTCGCCCCTCCCGTTAACCCTGGCCCCTCCTCCTGTCAGCTCAGATCAAGAGAGGCCCTCGATCGGCTCGTTCCTAGAACTCACTCCCTCATGGGGGACCGGGCCTTCTCCTCATTTGCCCCCAAACTCTGGAACTCATTCCCAATCCTTACCCGGTCCGCCCCCTCTCATTCCCGCTTCAAAACCTCGCTCTGGCACTACCTGAAACCCTCCTCTGCCTGTCCCTGTACCTCCTAGCTCTACTCCCTCCTACTCGAGTCTCTTGAGCTCCCAGGGCCTTCCTGCTCTGTACCCCTTCATACCTGACAACACTTACTGTCCTCACTCCGTCCCCTACCTCCTCCCCTCTCTCCTCCCTCCCAACTGCCTCCCTCCACCCACTCCCTCACCCCCCCCGTCCTTTTTCCCCCCATCCAATGCACTTACTCTTGCTAGCACCCATTAACCTCACAGAGTGTACCGAATACATCTTGTTTTTACCTTTAAATTCTCTTAGCCTTACTCCCCAATTGTGTGTACCACGTCTCTCAACCTCAAGTTCTAATGATGCATTGCTTCCTTTTTCTTTTCAGGTAATGTTCGTTGTTTTTTCTTGATTGCCATACTTGTACTTTACTGCTTGCTTATTCTGTCAATCCCGTTGTTTACCTCTATTGTATGAAACTGACTCAGGTTTACCACCAACTGTATGTAACTGATTCCTGTATGCCTCCACCACTGTAACCCTCCTGGGTCGCACCTGAAAATAGGCACTTGGTGTCTAGTGTGCCCTACCAGTTAACAAAAGCAAATAAATAAATAAATTACGTACTAAATCCACCAACGAGGAACACACAGCCTGTTGTTTTACATCAGCTTGGTGGTCACCAAAATAACCTCCTGTACAAAGACCTGAGAGGGAAAAGGAAAATTAAAGAGACACTAGCATAGTCGAGAAAGGGAGGGGTGCCCATAGGTGGCCAGCCATATGGACTAGAATTGCAAAGGATAGATTAGACTAAGAAATAGAAGAACTGTCGCAACAGATTTAAGAAAAGGTTGGTCTTCAAGAGTGGCAGTATCTCCCTGTCACACGTAGAATGCCATGAGGTTACAGACCATGAGTAAGTTGACCTGAACAACAGTGGTGACAGGCTGCTGAGTAAGCTGGTATTAGGAAAACTTGGTCTGGATTGTTGGCAGGATGTGAACTGTTTCTAGTTTTTCAACTTTTACAGCTTTTTCTGAGGCTAAATTTGGGCACTTCGAATATCATCCACATTAGGTCACTGCTTTTAATCTTTTGAAACCAGAGTCCTGTCTTTGTACTATGCAGAGATTAGTCTCTGGACTTGTATGTGCTGTCTGTTACAGTTTTGCAGCATAAAACATCCTCTGGTAGGTAGTTTGCTTCCAGTATTTATTTATTTATTCTTTAAAGCTGGTATTTTTCATTGAGGGGATGGCTCTGAAAATAAATTTGTTTTATGAGCCCATCAGTGACACCATTGATCCACGGTGCAGCCAGGATATTTTGTTAGTGCTGGAAGATGCTCAGATCTTTCAGCATTGCCCAACTTACAGATTTTCCATTAAAAAAAAAAAAAAATCCAAGTTGGCATCAACAGAACTCAGATGCACAAGGTTACTAAAAATACTGAATTTCTGAACCTTCCGTTTTTTATTACTAAAGACATTTTCATTAAAACAGTATCTTTTTTCCTTAGACTTTTATTTTATTTATTTATTTTTTAATATTTTATATGCACTCCTGTAGCTTGGCCTGCCGTACATTCAGCTGCCTCCTCTCATCCGATCAGCCCGCAGGCTCACTCACATGCGGCTGGTGCGCCTCGTGCCTGTGGAGGGGTCTCCACTCCCTCTTGCTGGGCTGGGAACCACTACGAGTGCAGTTCCACGACAGGCCCATGGATGGGGAGGTATGGCCATCAAGCTGCTCAGCCGACGGCCCTTTTTCCACGCGCCCTGAAGTGCGGACATGCAGTGACGTCAAGGCACTGTATGCCCGATGTCCGCCATATCACCCCTTATGCACCGCCTGTGCCCCTGATTTATTGGGGCTGCAGAGCAGTGAAACACCGAACCTTTCCCAGGAAAGGAGAGCAGTCCATCGGATGCTTAATCCTTTCCCTCCCCAGCCAACCCCTGACGACCCGGGTGTGCTCCTGAACCCGGGTCGTTGGCATTGCGCGAGGTGTGGTGTCCAGCGCTTCAACCCTCTGCACCACCGGGCTGGCTTTTTCCTTAGACTTCATCTGTTCCCATTGCTAAATCCCGCCTTGAAGTCATATTACGCTGTTGTGACATCACAACCTGTTGGTGCAGAAATTATTGTGATGTCACAGCTCACGAGCAGAAGCAGAAGATTATGGTTTTTCGAGCCGGAAAGCAGCAGAGACTGATGATGTCTGGGGGGCAGAGAGCCTAGTTTCATGTGACTATCTTTAGTAACAAAGAGTGAAATGGCCTGAAATCCAGCTTCTGTTGTGTGAGTTGAGTCCTCTGATGATCCCCACAGTCATTGTTTTGCAGGAAACTGACAAATCACTTTTAAATGGCAGACTTTGATGGGTCCAGTCAGTCTCAGTAGTGGTGGGCAAGCCCAGTCTTGGCACTTCCTGCAGTAGTGTGGCCAGGAGGGGTACGGATATGGCAAAATGTCAGAAAACCTTTTTTTTTAGTTATCATAAAGCAGTCTGACTGCTACAGCCAGTCAGCCCTTACAATCGGCCTACCTCTGTGTGGCATACAGATACTGCGTCATTCATCCCAGTCAATTGTTTTCTCTGTGCACTCACTGTCCCCTTGAACAGCCTCTGAAGTGGGTCGCTTAGAAACTACTGCAGCTGAAGTTCATTCAGGGAAAATAATACATAGCTGTGCTGTTTTCCTTAAAGTTTCTCATTTTGAAAAATTAAATAAAAATGAAAAAGAAAAACTGTTCACCGCTCACATAAGCGACTGCCCTGTGATTGGCGTCATCACATCTTGACTCTGAGATGGCCCATACCATTTCAGTAACAAAAAAATGAACATCTTTTAAAATGCCTCTCTTGCTCTTTCTTTCAATTAGAAGCAGTTAGACTGCTTCTTAATATATTAGTATGTATACTTTTGTGCATTTCTTATGTGATAAGAACATTGCTGTACTACGAATGTGAACATACTGAAAAAGCCAACAGAATAAGGACATTTGGTCTAGCAAGGCTGCTTGTATTGCAGGGTCCACAGCTTGAGCTAATGTCCCTGCCCTCCGCCCTCCCCACTCCTCCCATCCTCCCTACCCATGATCCTTACCTTCCCCCTATACCTATCCCAGCCTCTCTTAAAGCTGCCCATTATCTTTAACAAGATGACCTCTTCCGGCAGCGCATTCCAAGTGTCCACCACCCTCTCGGTGAAGAAGTGCTTCCTGGACCTCCCTCTTAACCTCTCACCCTCCAGCTTAAGACGCTGCCCCCTTGTGTTATGGTTGCCACTCAGCTTAAAGAGACTCTCCTTACCAACCTTATTTATTCCTTTCAAGTACTTGAAGGTCCCAATCATGTCTCTTCTCCCCGTCCTCCTGTCTTCCAGGGAGTTCATGTTCAGTGCTCTCATCCCTCCTCGTATGCCTTACCCTGCTGACCAGCTATCATCTTTGTAGCCCACCTCTGGACCTTCTCTGGCAGGTTAATGTCCTTTTTGAGGTGTGGGCACCAGTACTGAACTCCATACTCTAGATGCGGCCTTACCAGTGACCTGTACAAGGGCAGTATAACCTCCTCTCTCCTACTGCTGATCCCCCTAGATATGCATCCCCGCATCTTGTTTGCCTTTGCTTCTGGTAACTAGTGATCATAACTCCCAGGTCCTTCTCCTCCTCTGATGCAGATACTCTGACTCCACCCAGGTAGTACTCTGTCCTTGGATTCTTGGCTCCAACATGCATAATTTTGCATTCTAGGGACATGGATATGTTGTTCATCCACACTGTCTGGCAGGTTCCTTGCCACTTTAAATCTTGCCGGAAGGTCTTCAAGCTGGCTCCTCCCACCCACCCGGGTGGTAAAACTCTTGGCTCCACCCCATGACGCTAGATCTTCCTTACTGCTTGGAAGCTCAGGTTCCGTCCTTAACGCTCTGCGTATAGACTGGATCCTAATTCTTCGGTTCGTCCGAAACTCGTTTTAAAATTTTCCAAGACTTGGTCTTCCTTTCCCTCGTGGCTGCGATGGACCGATCGACTCCTGGTTTCGGCCGGTGCCCATGCGGCAGAAGATGTCCAGGACGGATCCGCACTCCACGTCGTCTACTGCCTCGGCCTAGAACACGATCTGTAGGCCTGCGATCTTGCTGTTGGTTTCTCAGCCCAGCGTCTTGGAGGACCCGGCTGCCCGGTTGAGCTTCGGGCGCGAGGCGCTACCCGCTGGTCCAAGTCGATAGAGGCTCTGGACGGTTACCGCGGTGGCTGGCTCGGCTGAACAGCTCGAGCAGATGATCGCCCTCGAGGAGGAGGCGGCCCAGGCCGCATCTTCCTTCTCCTTCTCGGTCGCAGCATTTATCCTGCTTGCCTTGGGTACCTGGTATTCTGCCTCGTTCAAGGAGCTTTGCCATTCCCTTTCCACGAAGGGAGAGGGGCCATCGGGACATTCCTCTCGGTCCAAGAAGAAGGATCCCAAGGGTAAGTCCCATCGTCTGCATTTGTGGGAGTGGGAGAGGTTCCCTTCCCCGGACAGCCGACCGTCGACTTCGGTCGAGGTTGCGGCTAAGGCTGCTGGCTTCACGGCGTCCCTGTCAGGTCAGCCGGCCGAGACAGCCGTCGACGCGGTCGAGATATTTTTCAACCCTTCGGACGGTTTGTCGACTGATGAGGCCGACAACCCATCTTCGCCGTCCCCAGTGGAAACCGAGGATTTACCTGCACCATTGGTGCAGCTGTCCTCGGTTAAGACGTCCGAGCCGAGGGAGGAGCGGGTGTCCCCTGCTCCCTCCCAGGTCCGCCCTTGGACACCCCGAGGTTCTCGGTCTCGGACCTCTTCTCGGTCCAGCCGATCCCGTCGACATTGGCGGTCTCGGTCTCGGCACCGAGGTAAGCGGCGACACCGCTTCTCCTTGTCTTCCTCCTCGGATGAGGAGAGGCTTC
This sequence comes from Neoceratodus forsteri, assembly GCA_016271365.2. Taxonomy (NCBI): domain Eukaryota; kingdom Metazoa; phylum Chordata; order Ceratodontiformes; family Ceratodontidae; genus Neoceratodus; species Neoceratodus forsteri. The sequence continues at coordinate 189,073,900 of JADMNL010000031.1, forward strand.
GGCGCAAATTGCGTCGACGCTACGAGGAGCTGATGTGGCAGCAGTTACTCTAGTCCGGCCATCAAGTGGCTGTCACCCGATCGGCCGAAGCAACCTCTCGCGGCAGTCGAGATGCCCATGTCTGGGCCGGTTGTTCGGCCTAAGCTTGCTGCCCCACCGATTGTGGTGGAACCTCCGCCTCCACAACCGAAATCGGGAGCACCAACCAAGGATTCTCAGTCGGCTCAAGGCCTGCCCCACAGGTTGTCGGTCACCCTCACTCCCGACCGTCCTATGCAGGTGGAGTGTGCTTCAGGCCCTAGGCAGCTCTTCGCGGACTCTTCTGAGTCTGACGACGACTCCTCCCTATTCTCCAGGCAGGTTGACCTGGAGTCCTCTGGGGGCCAGTCACTGGACGAAAGCCCATCGTCCTTTATGGGTGTGCTTCGGCTCATCTTGGAGTCCACCGGGATGCAGCTCGAGCCCATGTCCAAACGGGCCAAGTATCCCCTGACGGAGATACTGGACCGAGGGGATTCACCCACGGAGGCCTTTCCTGTGATTGAGGCCATTGTCGGCCCAGCCTTGAAGCTTTGGCAGCGGCCTGCTTCCTGTCCTTTCTGCGCCTTCGGCCAGGATGGCCAGGAAGTATGTGGTCCCTACTGGCTCTCTGCCCAGGTTTTTGGAGCACCCCTCTGCCGAGGGGTTGGTCACCGACAGCGTTTTCCGTCGTTCCGGGAACGCCAGGGACATGGACAAGCCCCCTGACAAGGAGTCCAAAAAGCTGGACTGTGCCGGGCGCAAGGTGTACGCTGCGTCCTCCCTTGGCCTCCGCCAGGCCAGCTCGGCCATGATGATGGCACACTTCTCCCACGCTCTCATGGGCTCCCTGGATGAGGTGATCCCTCATCTCCCGGCCGACCTCCAGACCACGGTCCGGCAGGTCCGGGACCAGGGTAGGGCAGTGGCGAAGCAGCAGCTCCAGACAGCTCTGGACATAGGGGATTTCTGTGCCAGATCAGTTGCGGCCGCAGTGGGCATGCGCCGCAGGGCATGGCTGAGGATATCCACCTTTACGGCGGATATCCAGCACAAGTTGGCGGATGTCCCCTTCTTGGGGACCGACCTCTTTGGCCCTGGAGTGGAAGGTCACCTCCAGCAGATCAAAAAGTCCAGTGCCACCCTGGACTCAGTCACCTCTGCCCAGAAGGACAAAGGCTGCGTCAGCAGCAGCACAAGCCCTTTCATCCTTGGCGCCTCGTGCACGTCCAGCCCAACAGCACCAGCATCAGGGCCAGCAGGCTCGAGCTAGCATCCCAAACCCAAGCCTAGCGGCTTCCTCCAACAGGAAGCAGGGAGGAAGCCCAGGAGGTCCCTCGGCGGTCCCTCCTCCCAGCCTGCCCAGTGACGGGTTGAGGTGTGCGCCCCAACCTCATCACTCCTCCCTGGGTTCCCCTGGGGACGGCCCGCCACTTCCTTTCCGCCTGGTCCGCTATCACCATGGACCGCTGGGTGTTGAGGTGGTGGAAAGGGCCTGCCTCTGGAGTTCGAGCAGACCCCACCCTCTGTCGTGCCGCTGCCCCTCAGGGGCTACAAGCAGTCGCGTAGCCATTTGGCCCGCTGCGCCCAATATTGCCCTGCTCCTAAAAGAGGTGATCAGGAAGGTGGCGGATCCTCCTCCAGACCCGGAGTTTGTGTCCAGGTACTTCCTGGTCCTAAAACGGACGGGGGGCTGGCGCCCCATTCTCGACCTGCATGACCTGAACAAGTTCCTAAGGTCTCGGACCTTCAGGATGGTCACTCTGGCTCAGATAATACCATCCTTGGAACGAGGCATGTGGTTCTGTTCCCTGGACCTCCAGGACGCGTTCTTTCATGTCCCAATCCGTCCGTCTCATCAGAGATTCCTCCGCTTCAGAGCGGAGGGATCCCTTTACGAGTTCCGGGCCATGCCCTTCGGCCTCTCCCTAGCTCTCAGGGTCTTCACCAAATGCATGGCAGTGGTGACAGCATTCTTGCGGCGCTGAAGGGTCTGGGTGTACCCCTACCTGGACAACTGGCTGATTGCAGCCCCCTCCAGAGCGGAGGTGGAGCAGTCCAGATATCTGGCCCTCCAGGTTTGCTCTCAGATTGGCCTCCTCATCAACGAGGCCAAGTCTGAACTCGTGCCAAAGCAGGTGATACATTTCATCGGGGCAGAGCTCGACTCTCTTCGAGCCAGAGCACGGCTCCCGGCGGACAGGGTCGAGGTTCTTTCCTCCTTTGCCCAATCATTTCTGGTTGGGCAATCGCGCCCTGCCCGGGACTTCCTGCGCCTCCTGGGCCTCATGGCGGCCTGCACCAGCGTGGTCTGTTGGGCCCGCTGGTACGTGCGTCCCCTTCAATGGGGACTGGCCAGCCAGTGGTCACAGCGCTTCGATCCATTGGATCTGCTAGTGACAGTGACCCAGGGGATGTGGAATGCTCTCCAGTGGTGCACCGTTCCGGCACATCTGCAGGAGGGCATCCTGTTTGTCCGCCCCGAGCCAGCGGTCTCTCTGTCGACCGATGCCTCTCTGATGGGTTGAGGTGCCCATCTGGGGGAGCACAGAGCGCACGGCCTCTGGTCCCCTCGGGAGTCCCAATGCCACATCAACCTGCTGGAGCTTCGAGCGGTTCGTCTAGCCCTCACTGCCTTCGCTCCATTTCTGCAGGGTCAAGTGGTTCAGGTCCAGACGGACAATACCACGACCATGTACTATCTAAACCACCAGGGTGGGACGTGCTCCATGCCTCTGTGCGGGGAAGCTCTCCGCATTTGGTCACTCGTGCGCAGCCTGGAGGCGGATCTCCTTGCCATTCACGTGGCAGGAGCCTCCAAAACCCTGGCCGATGCCCTAAGCCGGATAGGGGCTGTGTCTCACGAGTGGTCTCTCCTGCCGGAGGTAGTACAAGATCTCTTCTCCCACTGGGGCACGCCTCAGGCGGACCTGTTTGCCTCCAGGGAGAATGCGAAGCTGAGACTGTTTCATGCCTGCCCCCCTCAGCAGGGCTCGCTGCAGGGGGATGCCTTCTCATGGCCGTGGACCCCGGGCCTCTTCTGTGCCTTTCCCCCATTTCCCTTGATCCACAAGGTGCTTCTCAAGGCGAGGAGGGACAAGGCGCAGGTGATTCTGGTAGCCCCAGACTGGCCCAGTCAGTTCTGGTATCCAGATCTCCTCAGTCTCAGCTCCAGGCTCCCAAGGCGGCTTCCAGCCCGCCCGGACCTGATCTCAGTCAATCAAGGGAAGGTATTCCATGCGGACCTTCAATCCCTGCACCTGACGGCCTGGTTCCTGAGCGGCTAGAGTTCCAGGCCTCGGGTCTTTCCAACCAGGTCCTCAAAGTCGTTGAGGCATCCCGTAAGGAGTCGACCAGAAAATGCTACACCTTCAAATGGAAGAGATTTTCCATTTGGTGTCAGGCAAGGGCCTGGACCCTTCCTCCTGTTCCTTGGCAAGCATTCTGGACTACATGTGGTCCGTTCTCAGCAAGGGCTTTGATCGATGACCCTTAAGGTGCACCTGGCAGCCATCTCTGCTTACCGGGCGGGCCGGGAAGCAGTCGGTGGCGCAGGAGAAGGTGGTCGGGCGCTTTTTCAAAGGCCTTGATCACACATCCCCTCCGGTGTGAGAATCTCCACCTCCGTGGGATCTACTGCTGGTATTGGCTAAGCTCATGGGCAGGCCATTCGAACCGATGCACAGGTGTGACATCTCTCACCTGTCGTGGAAGACTGCCTTCTTGGTGGCCATCACGTCAGCCAGAAGGATGGGAGAGCTCCAGACACTTTCCATCGAGTCTCCTTATCTGGTCTTTCACAGGGACAAGGTTGTCCTGTGCCCCAACCCGAAATTCCTTCCGAAGGTGGTGTCGGAGTTTCACCTTAACCAGGTGTTGACTCTGCGGTGTTCCCAATCACACCTCGGAGGCAGATATAGGCTCCTTACTTCGGACCCTAGAAGAGCTCACTTATTATAAGAGCGACGGCTGAAGTTCGGAAGAGGTTCGCCAGCTGTTTGTCACCCACGCTGAAGCCACACCTGGCAGACCTGCAGCAGCGGACGATAGGCAGGTGGGTCACCTCCTGCATAGATCTCTGCTATAGGTTGGCGGGCATGGAGCCTCCCAGAGGGATAAGAGCTCATTCTACCCGCCATACCGCTGCATCGTAGCTGCTTCAGGACGCCCTATCCAGGAAATCTACAGGGCTGCTACCCGAAGTCAGCACATACCTTCATCACCCACTACCACATCGACCTTGAGTCACGCCGGGATGCTGGTTTTGGGGCCTCGGTTCTCCAGTCTTTATTCCCTAAGTAGGGGGTGTGCGCCTTGCCTCCCTCCTCCCGGAGAACTGCTAGGAGTCTGCCAGACAGTGTGGATGAACAACATATCCATGTCCCTAGAAATACAGGTTACTCACCTGTAACAGGAGTTCTAGGAATGGTATATATTGTTTATCCCGACGACCCAGTCGACCTCCCCGGCTTCGACGCACAACCTGGCTTCCAGCGGGCTAGATCTGGCGTCATGGGGCGGAGCCGAGAGTTTTACCACCTGGGTGGGTGGGAGGAGCCAGCTTGAAGACCTTCCAGCAAGATTTAAAGCGTCAAGGAACCTGCCAGACAGTGTGGATGAACAACATATACCATTCTTAGAACTCCTGTTACAGGTGAGAAACCTGTATTTTCTTTGCATTGAAGCCAAGCTGCCACATCCTGGACCACCTCCCTAGCTTTTCCAGATCTTCCTGTAGGTCCTGTATCCCTTCAGCTGTGTCCACTCTCCCACAGAGTTTGGTGTCATCCGTGAATAAGCACATTTTACTCTTAATGCCATCCCCAATGACATTGACCAACACAGGCTCTAGCACCGAGCCCTGTGGGACCCCACTGGTTACTTCTCTGGTGCCAGATAACTCCCCCCCCCCACCCACAACCACCCTCTGGGTTGTGTTCTTCAGCCAGTTTTCTACCCATCTGGCCATCTTTTCCCCAACCCCAAGATCCACCAACTTCCTGGGAACCTTTTATGGGGCACAGAGTCCAAGGCCTTGCTGAAATCAAGATAGAGGATGTCTACTGTCTTAGTGACACAGTCAAAAAAGTCAGTCACATTTGTTTGACACTATCTCCCGCCCATGAACCCATGCTGCCTCGCATCCTGGAGACAATGCTCCTCTAGATATTCCACCAACCTTTCCTTTAGTATGGTCTCCATGAGCTTGCCCACAGTGGAGGTCAGGCTAACTGGTCTTTAATCCCCTGGGTCATCCTTGGGACCGCTTTTGTGGAGGAGCAGTGCATGTGCTGTTCTCCAGTCCTGTGGTACCACTCCTGGCTCTAGTGAACTATTAAATAGGTCTGCCAGTGGCCCTGCCAGCTCCTTTAGTACCCTTGGATGTACTCTGGTACATTGGATAGGTTGTAATGAATTTTATCCTGTTGTGTGGGGGAGTATCATCCCCACGTTCCGTGGGCTTGGCAAGTCACCTTGAGCCTGTTATTTGGCCCAAACCTTAGCTTAAGTAATATCTGTTTGCTTGTACTCCCATTGTTTAACACTAACTTCCATTACCTTAGCACGTACATCAAAGGTTATGTCATTGCTGCAGTTCTCGGGACGAGTTGTCTTCTCCTTCTGAAGAAGACTCATCCAGAGTCGGAAGTACTGGGGTTACAGCCATGGCTGTTTTGACTGAATAAACGTTACTGTACTTATTTAGTTTTCGTTTACCGGGTAGGTGCACTAGACAAATAAAATGTCCAACCTTGGAGAAGTAAAAACATTGCGTAAAACAATGTTACATAAATCATAAGTGGATAGAACAATAACAGTACAGAAATGACAAGACCTTTGTCAACAATTTGAGGAACATAGAGTTGCAGTTGAAGTTGTAGATTACAAAGAGGCAAACATGAGGCACAGATAAATTGGCAGAAATAAGAATCAGTTACAGGAATACTTATCCAGTGACAGGAGAAACCTACGAAGCTCGATTTTAAAAACTAGGTGAGTCTGTGAAAACTTCAGATTCAGTGGTAGTGAATTCCAGAGTTAAGGGGCAAGGACTGAAAAAGCCTGTTCTCCCATTTTTGAAATAACATTTCGGTACAACCAGTAATGACATGTCTTTTTAGAATAAGGTGTAAGCCTGCTGAGTTTGGTTGAACATGCTAGCAAGAGTAACTGTTCTGATAATTTTGTTGACAGTGCAGCCAGCTGTGAGGAGACAACAAGAGGATGGAGAGAGCCAGCTTAGGTTTGAGTAGAGAGAGCAATGGTGGGTCAGCCGAGGCACCGATGGGGCAAAGCGACAGATATTGTCATAGCAGGTGTTCCATTTATTTATTATACATTTGTTAGCTTCTGAGAAAGAGACCAGGCCGCAGAACACCTTGGGATATAGCCAACGTAGTGGCAGGAGTTAGGGCATGCCTACTTTTATAAGCAAGTTCTACCTCTGAATTTACAGTCTTACAGACTGTTGATATGCAGACTAACTGGCTCTAGTTGGCAATTTACTTTTTGCATCTGGGTTTACCTGTAACCTTTGATCTTACTTCGAGAGGGCTCTTGCAGTAGGTAATTACATATAGGACTGCAGCCGGCAGGTGTCAGGACCCCATGGAAAAATTTCTAGCTAGCAGTCTCCGGCGGGGGACCGCCCCCACGTCAGGTGACTGGCATCAGGCGACGTCGGTATAAAGGGGCGGTCCCCCACGCCCGCCTTTCAGTTCTTTCCTGCCATTTGCTTTCGACATCACCTCGCGGTTAAGTTCCACTGCTCGTCAGTCCATCGTCGGTAGTTATGCTGTCATTTTTTTCGATTTTTCTAAGATATTCATCAGGATTCTTTTACCTGCCGTGTATGTCGTCCCCTACCACGTCCGAGCACAAGAACAAGTGCGACTCAGGCGGCGCCCAACTCCCGCACAAGGACGGCCATCCTCAGTATCTTATCTGCCTAGGCCCCGACCACCCCATGGATTCCTGTCAGCACTGCCTGAAGTTTATCACGGCTACCGCAGAAGAAGGCAGCAGTCCCTGGAGGCCCACATCCTAAAGAAGATGTCCTTCATGGAAAAGGAGCTGAAAAAGCTCCGACAGGCTTCCACCTCCAAGAAGAAGAAGGAGAAGGACGGGACTCCTCATCTGACTGGCGACTGGGCTGGGGTCGCCGCCCTTCAGGTAATGTCCCCTCCGGGGGACCGTTCCCTGATGGCCATCTTGGTGGTGTCTGAGACGGCGCCATTCCCCCCGGCTGGTTCATGCTCAGGCCAGTCGGGAGCCTCCGGAACAAAGGAGGCATCCGCTCCCAGTATGGCAGCCCCTGTGCAGCCTTCTGGTTCGAGCCTCTCCATTAAGTCTGGCGTCGGCTCCTCCGACATCCGCCCGGAGCCGGCTGCTAAGCCGCTTGACCCTTCGGGGCAGCGCATGGCCGTCAAGCTGCCTATCAAGGTCGCCTCCCCTGTGCGGCCTTCTTTGGGCGCTAAGGTCGATCAGTTGGACGATTGGCTCCTCCGGCACCGCCCGGATCCGCGGTCAGACAGCCGCAGGCCGTCCGGCGTCGCTGACGGAGCCTACGCTGGATCCCTTGGATTTATCCGGCGATGCTGGCTCCCCGCAGCCTTCGCCGCTGCTGTCCAAGGTCCCTGTCCCCCCCCAGCTGGACCCGGTGGATCTTTCTGGCCCTCCCCCGGATGCTGCTGGGGACTCTTCAGTGCCTCTGTCAGGCCTCCCTCCCGTAGGTTTGGATGGCCTGATGTCGGACCCTTGGACGCCGGCCCCGTCGCCGGCCGACATCCCCTTACTGGACGTCACCCCGATGCCTGACCCGATGCCCGCCGGGCCACCTGTCCCTGGCCCGCCTGCAGGGCCTCTTCCAGGACCTTCTACCCCGGTAGAGCCCCTGGTGCTGGATCTAATGCCGTCTTATCTGACGCCATCTTATCTGGCTCCGCAGTATCCGGTACCGCAATACCCAGTGCCGCAGTACCCGACGCCGGGCTTCCCGCCGTTGGGCTACGGATACTTTCCCTACGGATACCCCCAGTATCCGTATCCCCCCCCTCCCCCTCAGCCGTTGGTGGATCTGAGGGAGACTCTGGCTTCTTGGTGGGCTGAGCCCAAGGCTCAGCTCACCAGGGAGGTGGAGAGCTGCCTCCCGACGATGGACCCGGTCCGAGATCCCTGTTGCCGGGGGTGAGAGACCCCTCCTCCCCCCCAACCCCAGAGACACTGCTATGGGGTCTAAGGCTGGGGGTGGCACCTTGCCCCCTAGGGGCCATGTTCCTCCCCCGAGTGGGAGGGATCTTCATCTCGTTCTTCTTCGGACTCATCGGAGGACTCCGGTGATGACTCCGATCCGGACAAGCCTCGCACTCCTGACAAGCCCAGGCCCAGGACTCCTCTGAAGTCCCTTCCGGAGGATCCCTCATTTACAGAGTTGCTAAGAAAAATCCAGGCTCTTCTTCAGTGGAAATCTTTGGAGCCGGATCTACAGAGGCAGAAGCTAGCTGCCCATTTGGATTTGCCCGAGGTCGCTCCCACGTTAGTTCCACCCTGGATCGAGTCTCACGCCGACCTAGTTTCCACTATCTGGAAACAACTGTCTGCTTGCTTTAGCCCCCCTTCCTCGGAAGGCTGATAGGCTGTATCAGGCTCCCGGGGGGGGGGGGTAACTTTCTCACGTCACACCCCAAGGCTGATTTGTTCGTGATCAGCGCCACCCACGGCCATTCAGCTAACCCGAACCACCTGAACTCATCCCCACCCGAGAAGGAATCCCGCCTTCTGGACCAGTATGGCAAGAAGGTCTATTCATCTTCCAGTCTGGGCATTAGAGCCTTGAACTATGTGGCTCACATGGGAGATTACCAGAAGGCTATCCTTAGTGAGGTGGAAGCCAGTTGGACTCCCTTCCTCAGTTGCAGACTAAACAGGAAGTGGCAGACCTGGTCCGCTCCTCACGTTAGGCCAGTAGGCACATACTGCGCGCTACTTACAATGCGGTGGACACTTCTGGATGAAGCTCTGCGTTCGCCGTGAGCCTACGACGACTTGCCTGGCTTCGGGTGTCAGGTTTAGCCTTGGAAGTACAATCCGCCATCCAGGATGCCCCCTTTCGAGGTTCGGTGTTGCTCGGTGGTGATGTCAAGGACATCATTACCGGACTGCGAGAGAATGGTATTCCTCTCAAGGAGGTTGACTCCATGTACAGAGCCCCTCAAGCGCAGCATTGTTCCTTTCGCTGTCGTGCACAGCCTAAGGCGAAACCACAAGGAAAGCGGGCCAGCAAACACCGGGCCCCTCCAGCTGCGAGACCCCCCCACCCAAACAGGCTGCGGGACCTCCAGCCGCGACGCTGCCTCATACCTCCTGACTCCCTTCCTCTCCCACAGCCTCTGGTCGATCCAGAGGAACCGGTAGGCAGGAGATTCTCCCTACATCTGCTGGGTTGGGAGAGGATCACTTCTGACTCTTGGGTCCTCCAGCCCATAGCAGAGGGACACATCATCGAGTTTCTTCAGAAACCTCCCAGAACCCCAAGGTGGTCTTACTCCCAGAACATCACATCAGGGTTCAGGAAGAAATCTCCTCCCTTCTGTTGAAGGAGGCTATAGAACCCATCCCTCCCCTTCTTCGGGGGACGGGTTTCTACTCCCATTTCTTCCTGGTTCCCAAGAAGACTGGAGACGTGAGGCCCATTCTAGACCTCAGCTCCCTGAATCGGTTCATGGAGTACAAAAGGTTCAGGATGCTCTCCCTGCAGAGTCTCCTGCCCCTCCTTCGGCCGGGACAGTTGCTGTGTGCTCTGGACATGCAGGACACGTACCTGCATATCCTTATCCGCCCTTCCCACCACAAATACTTCCGGTTTTCTTTCCAGGAGGACCACTACCAGTTCAAAGCCCTACCATTTGGTCTTTCCTCGGACCCCCGAGTATTCACCAAATGCCTGTCCATGGTGGCGGCCCACCTGCATATTCAGAGAGTTCAGGTTTTCCCATACCTGAACGATTGGCTCCTGGCAGCCCCGAACTCCTGCGTTCCCTTTGTCTTACCGGGCAGGTTTTTATCAGCCTGGGTATTACCATCAACCAGGTAAAATCCCAACGTAACACCTCCAGTTTATTGGGGCGAATCTGGACACGACCACTGGTATGGCCTTTCTGCCCCCGGACAGGGTGGCCACCCTCCAGGCTCAGGCAAGCAACTTGTCCTCCCACAGGTTGGTTACCACGACGTCGGTCTTTCGCCTCCTGGGGCTCATGGCGGCTGCAGTTCCGACAATTCTGCATGCGTGGCTCCACATGAGAATCTCTCAGTGGACTCTCTGGTCTCAGTGGGATCAGTCTGTCGACAACCTGGACCAAGAGGTGCTAGTCTCGACCCTGATGCTTCGGGATTTGCACTGGTGGTTGGTTCAGGAGAACCTTTGTCGTGGAGTTCTCTTCTGTCTTCCTCCTCCCTCCCAAACACTGACAACAGACGCCTCGGGCAAAGGTTGGGGAGCCCATTTGGGATCCCAGCGGACCCAGGGCTCTTGGTCCAAACTCGAGCAGACGCTTCACATCAACTTGCTCAAGCTCAGAGCGCTGTTATACACTCTTCAAGCACTGCACCATTTTCTGTTTCCCAGTCATCTGGCTGTCCAGACCAACAACATGAGTGTGGTCTGGTACCTCAACAAATGGGGGGGGGGACCCGTTCCTACCCTCTTTGTCGGGAAGCGATGTGGGTCTGGGAATGTGCGACTCTCCACAACCTTCACCTCATGGCAGTCCATGTCCTGTGAATATAGAATTTGTTGGCAGATCACTTGAGCCGATCCTCGGCACAACCTCACGAGTAGTAATTGGATACGAAATAGCAGACGACATCTTCTTACGTTGAGGAACCCCTCAGGTCGACCTGTTCGTGTCCCCTCTAAACGCAAAACTGGCCACCTTTTGCTCGTTCGTTCCAGGGTGCAGGCAACTCTGGAGAGACGCTCTGTCTCCGACTGGAAGGGCAGATTCATCTATGCTTTTCCCCCAATTCCGCTGATTCCGAGGATCCTGCACAAGCTCAGCGCAGAGGGGGCCCATATGATTCTCATCGCTCCTTTCTGGCCCAGGCAAGTTTGATTCTGTCTTCTGCAACAGTACTCAGAGGAACCTCTGATTCCTCTTCCACTTTCATGACTACTGTTGACCCAGGATCGGGGATCCCTGGTCCATCCCGGCCTCAAGTCCCTTCAGCTGCATGCTTGGCTCCTACAGACGTAGAACAAGCCTGCTTTGGGGTTTCCCCACAAGTGGCAGAGATTTTGGTGGAAGCCAGGAAGCCATCCACTCGTTCCACTTATGCCGTGAAATGGAAACGGTTCTCCATTTGGACTTTGTCCAAAGACCTGGAGCCTTTCTCCTGTCCTGTCAGGCGACTACTGGACTACATGCGTTATCTCTTCGACCTGGGTCTCAGTCATTCCTCTTTGAAAGTTCACATGGCGGCTCTTGCCGCTTATCATATTCCCTTTGGGGACAGAACTTTCGCTCAGCTGGAGGTCGCGAAGACCTTTCTCCGAGGGGTTCTCCATCTGAGACCCCAAATTCGGGTTCCTGCCCCCCTTGGGATTTGAATTTCATTCTCGAGAAGCTTACGCTGCTTCCCTTTGAGCCGGCAGCCTCAGCAGACCTTAAGTTCCTTACGTGGAAGACTGTCTTCCTAGTGGCCATTACTTCCGCTCAAAGAATTTCTGAGCTTCAGGCCTTGATGTGCAAAATTCCATATTTGATTTTCCATAAGGAATGTGTGGCTCTGCGCACCAATCCTAAGTTTCTCCCTAAGGTGGTAGTGGAATCTACATTGAACCAGTCCATTGAACTGACTACATTTTTCACACAGCACTCCAATCATGGTGAGTATCTTTTACATACTCTAGACGTTCATCGGCTTCTGAGATACTACACCAACAGTACGAAGGATCTCAGAAAGACTGACCAACTATTTGTTTCTTTTGCCAGCAAGAGAGGGTAATGCTGTTTCCAAACAATATTTGTCCAAATGGTTGGCTCATTCCATCACTTTCTGCTACGTCAAGTATCAGAAGACCTTGTCAGGTCAGGTCAGGGGTCACTCCACCAGGGGTGTCGCGGCCTCTACTGCTTGTTTCACGAATGTGTCAGTGGCTGACATTTGCGCGGCCGCAACTTGGACTTCTGTCCATACCTTTACGAAACACTACAGTTTGGACATTGCCTCTCGCCGTAGAGCCGGCTTCAGGTTGGCTGTTCTGCAAGGGCTTCTTTCTTGAGCCCTCTTCAGCCAGAGGATCTCTGTATGAGTAGTTTCCTCCTCCTGTGTGCTTCTCTTTGTTCCAGACTGCTTGGGACTCCGTCCTGTATGTAATTATCTACTGCAAGAGCCCTCTCGAAGTAAGATAGTACAGTTACGTAAGAACTTACCGTAACAGTAGATCTTGAGAGAGGCTCTTACAGTAATATCTATCCCGCCCTCCATCCCCTTAGTTTTCAGCTCCTTTTCCAGGAAGGGAAATATTCGCTTCTCTCTCGTCTCGTCTTTTTGGCCTTTGGCGGGAAAGAACTGGAAGGCGGGTGTGGGGACTGCCCCTTTATACCGACGTCACCTGACGCCGGTCACCTGACATGGGAAGTTTTTCTGTGGGGTTCTATATGTAATTACCTACTGCAAGAGCCTCTCCGAAGATCTGCTGTTACGGTAAGTTCTTGCATAACTCTACTTTCCCAAGTGCACTGCATTATTGGATTCTGTGATTGTATGTTTGGCAGCTGTACTCACCTCAGATTCCTGCAGTGCACAGGACTGTATCGGTGTTCCACATGACAGGTACAGCATGGGCAATCACAGTGCCAGCTTCCTCGCACTGCCTGCCCACGTTCCTAACCCTGCCATGGAGGGACCACCATAATAGGTGAGAGGATAGTTCAAACTCTATGCCCATTCAGTCCTTGGCCTCTCATGGGAGATCGCCAACCAAGGCTGCCAATTAGTGCCACTTGTGTTGGTGGTTTTGTGATGTGGATACTTGCCCACGGAGACCACCACAACTCATTTCACATAGGCCACTGAACAGCCCTCGGGTGACAGTAGCTTTCGGCCCCTACTGACCTGTGCTGGATTTGAACTAGTGACCTGGAGGTGAAAGACCCCTTAACCCATTACCAGGCTACTGAGCCATCCAGTCCATAGTGCTGTAATGTGACTGTGTGTAGTGTCATGTCTAATGATGATTTCTGCAAATGAACTGGACTAGGTTACCTTTGAAAATGGTATGGTTAGTGCTGATTTTTTTTTTTGATTTACCATATTTATTGATTGGTTTAATTGATTAATTCTTTGATTGATGTCAAGGAGGGTTCTTGAGCAGAATGTGCACATTTGCAAGGGCGACCAGACCAAGTTCAATTCATGAACAGACAATTATCATTAGACCCAACACAACGTTACATTATAGGATTAAGTAATCTGTAGGTGGATACAGGTACCATATCACATGTTGCCACAGTAGAGCAAACTAAAAGGCTGTAGTTCTTCCTGTTTGTAACTCCGCTTTATTCAGTGATGAGTCATAGGGACTACATAACCATTTCTACACATTGCCACAACACACATGCAGACCTTGGATGATGCAACATGTATCAAACACCGACGTAAACATCCTCTGCTGTCTGCAAAGTAGAAGAATTCTCTGATGACAAGACTGAAGTACATTACAGAGGGAATCCGCAAATATTGAACAGTAACCCTGGGCTCAATAGGTGACTGACCAAGAACATCACTAGTTATACATTCAGACTCTGCTTATATTTCACTTTGTAATAAGCACAAAGAAATTCTGTCTCACTATGAGGCAAAACCCATACACAGCTACGGACTATAGTCTGCAAATATTGCAAACTTTTATTACTGTGTATCAAAAGTCCGTTAAATAGAGGCTCACCCACGTATAGAAACACTTGATTATACAACATGTTCCGAGTGGTTACATCCACTTAGTAAGGCAATGCTCTGTGCTAGAACAGCCTGTAAACTGAGCTGATAGTAGCAGCTACAGGTTCAAGTTCACCGTTAAAACTGCAAAAACAACAAACCAAAATCACACTGCTCATCGGTCATGCCATCCAACATCCTGGTGGTCTCTACGCACTTATGTATCAGCAGTCAAGTCATCATCATCAGAAAAATCCCTTAAAACCTTTTTGTTTTATCAAGCATTTCATGACACGTGATTTATGTTATGTATGTTTTTATAATGGTTATGGATTTCAAATTATTGTGAAGATTATTGTAAGGGGGCCCTGAGCTCAGGAAGGGTGCCTCATATAAATAAATTTTACATTGCATTACGGAACTTATGTGATTTCAGCCAATTGGGGCTCAGAGCCATTATACCTCGTATGCTGTGTACAGTGGTCTCTCATGCAGGAACGTAAGGAGTGGAGTGGTGCACTTCAGCCAAGGGCACTATGACAAAATTCATATTTAAGTTAAGAAAAAGTGTGACTTTTAAATTTATTATAAAATCACTCTGGCTAACTCACGTGATCTCTAATTAGTTAATACATTCTCCTCGGGGTGTGTCTGTTGGTATAAGAAAGTACTTGTGTGAGATTTGGGCTGCCAGAACCACTCAGCTTCGCTTTGCAGGTCATCTTCTTGCCCAAAACTCATGCTTAGACTCTAATAAGAGACACCCTGCAGAGGGACGTATTAACTTATACAGTGAACATGGAACAATGAAGTAGTATGCCTGGAAAGAACAGATGGAGCCACTCAGGCTTGGCGTCATAGAGATTTCTACCAGATACATAGTATTGTGTGGGTGGTGTTTAAGCTGTCCCTAAACATATGTAGAAACATAGAATTTAGCTGCAGAAAAGGACTGCTTGGCCCATCCAGTCTGCCCATTTCTCCCTACTTACACTGTTACTGCAGACCACACCCGATCTACAGCTCTTTCTCCCTCTCTCCTTCCTTTCCGCTATGATTCCCTTGTGCGTATCCAATGCATTCTTGAACTCCACCACTGTTTTTGCCCCACCACTTTCGCTGGAAGGCTGTCCCAGGAATCCACCATTCTTTCTGTGAAGAAGTACTTCCTCACATCTCTCATGAAGCTACCCCCCTCCAGCTTCATAGCATGTCCCCTTGTTCTTTTTCTTCTGAAAAAATGCATCCCTCCTGTACCTTATTTACCCTTATGAGGTACTTAAAGGTCTGTCGTATCCCCCAACCCCCGTTCCAGGGTGTACATATTGAGATCCTTTTAGTCTTTCGTCATAAGACTTTTGATGCAGACCCTTCACCATTTTAGTTGCCCTCCTCTAGACCACCTCCACTTTGTTTTCTTCTGGAGCTCTTGTCTTCATAACTGGACACAGTACTCTAAGTGGGGGTTTACCAGTGATCAATGCAGGGGTAATAACACGTCCCTCTTTCTGCCGGTGATACCCCTTCCTCTGCATCCCAGCATCCCCCTAGTCCTCCTGACTGCCTTGTTGCACTGCCTGGCCACCTTTAGGACATCCCGTATGATTACCCCCAGGTCTCTTCTGCTTGGTGGTCATCGATACCACTCCATCCATGTTGTATTCCACCCTTGAGCTTCTGTGCCGTAAGTGCATTATTTTGCTCTCTTTCGCATTAAAACTCAGCTGCCACACCCTAGACCATTCCTCTAGTTTTCTCAGGTCTCTGCTCATCCTTTCCACACACCCCCTCGGAGTGTTCACCCTGTTGCAGATTTTGGTGTCATCCCCAGAGAGAGAGAGACCTTCCCTTCCAGCTTCTCTGCAATGTCAGTGTCCCAGTACTGACCCCTGAGGTACCCTGCTGGTCACCCTTCCTTCGAGTGGACTCTGTTTACCACTGCCCTCTTTTGCCTATCCGCTAACCAATTTCTTATCCAGTTTACCACCTTTGGACCCACTCCTAAACTACCCAGCTTGCTTACTAGTCTCCTTAGTGGAACATTGTCAGAAGCTATTCTGAAATCTTGGTAGAACAGGTCCATTGCTCCATCGTGATCTAAATCGTCTGTCATTCAAAGAAATCTATCAGATTTGTTTGCATGACCTCCCCTTCTGAAACCATGCAGTCTTGGGTTTTGTAATCCACTGGATTCAAGATATTCCATAATCCTTTCCTTCATCAGTGATTCCATTAACTTTCCCACCACCACTAGCCAAATAGCATTTTGCTAATCATTTCTGCATTTAGCTCCAGATAGCATAGTTCAAGTAGCCAAACTACTACTGAAAGGCAATATAATGCAGATACAAATGTATTTATTTTTTTATAAGGGTTGTCTGAGTTTTTGTCATTTGGCTGAAAGGTTCAGGTGGCAATTAGGTAAAATGCTGTGGGACTTTAGACCTCCAGCTTAAACACTGGGCAGCCTTACACATCAATGCTGTGTTTTCATGGAGGGGTGAGATGACATCCTAGACCTCAAGAGCAATACTTGAGAGGTCTCACTGATGTCATCCCACCCTAAGATGGCAACATCAGCCTTACGGTGAATAGTCGCCATTTTATTATTTGATATAGTATATATTTTAATTCATTTACCTTCTTTGTAGGGTCTTGAACTGTAGTTAGAGAAACAGAAAACAGCAAACAAGATTAGATGAAACATTGTAATATTTTATTGTAAGGGTGAAAGTGCTACAGCGAAGCGACTGGTATTGTTTAGTGAATCTGCTCGATACAGATGAAGGGGGCTTGAGTGCTTTGATGTTATTGATCCAGTACCATGCTCTGTGTATTTAAAATTTATTTTAAAAGTAGATCTCAGTGATTGCTAGTATTAAGAGCAGAATTAACTTCCAAGATGGGAGCAGTAGTTGAGGGAGAAGAGGGGAGGTTGGCCCTGCAAGGGGACCTGGACACCCTGGAAAGCTGGGCTCACACATGGAAATTAAATTTCAATATCACTAAGTGCAAGGTGCTGCATCTTGGTCGGGGAAACCCTAAACACAGGTACACCCTGGAAGGGGAGGCGCTGGAGGCCTCAATAGGGGAAAAAGACCTAGGGGTCATGGTGGATGCATGTATGAATAACTCTGAGCAGTGCAGGAGAGCGGCTAGCAAGGCAAACAGGATGTTGGGATGCATCGAATGGGATCACCTCTAGGAGCAAGGAAGTGATTCTGCCGCTGTACAATGGACTGGTTAGACCACACCTGAGTACTGTGTACAGTACTGGAGACCACACTTGAAGAGGGACATACAGCTCCTGGAGAGGGTACAGAGGAAGGCAACTAAGATGATACGAGGCTAGGGGATTTGATGTGAGGACAGACTTGAGGAGCTCTGCCTGTTTTCATTGGAGGAGAGGAGGCGGGGGACATGATTGAGGTCTTCAAGTACCTCAAGGGAATAAATAGGGTAAACATGGAGGGATCTTTAGACTAAAGCAGGGAGGTATCACCAGAGGGCATGGTTTGAAGTTGGAAGGTGGAAGGGTGAGGGGGAAAAGAGGAGGTTTTTCACTGAGAGGGTGGTGGACCCTTGGAATGCACTGCCTGGCAAGCTGGTTCAGAGATCCACAGTGGAGGGCTTCAAGAGAGGGTGGGACAGACACAGAAAGTGGATGTATCAGATGATGGCCTGTCCCGGGGGGTGGGGATGGATGATAGGGGTTTCTGGAGCACAAGGGATGGGAGGGCCTCGGCACCCAACTAAGGATCTAAGGTTCGAGCAGACTCGATAGACCGTAAGGCCTAATCTGCTGGCAAATAGTATGTTAGTATGTCTAAGATCCTCTCAAACTCCCACTTCAGATTAAAAGTCTCAAAGTTGATTCATTGAAGTTGACTGCGTCCTTCTTAATAGTTCAGCGAACAATTGCCCTTCTTATCAAGGAATGCTGAGTAGGGTTACATTTGTTCAGTGATAGCTGAGAGACACAAGTGTTGATGAACTTGGAGATTAATTCTCCTTTTACCTCCTTTGTTAACCCAGTGAGCGAGAGCTTTTTTTTTTTTTGTGGCTTAGTTGTTAAGAGTGTTCTTCCTTTTATGCAAACTACAGTGTTGGTCATACTTGCACACATAGTTTCCTCATTTTATGCATGTCTGGTATGTACCAGCCCAGTCTGTTTGCTGTGACTGTACTGACAATAACATTTCTTTAACAGTTCTTTTACTAGCTGGCCTGTGGGGGCAGCAACAGCATTGCCGCTTGCAACACCAGCAGCCCAGGTTTGGACTTGAGCCAGGGTCATTGGGGGCTGGCCGGGAGGAGGAGGAGGAGGATGGAGCATCCCAGAGGATTCTGTTCTCTTCGGGAGAAGGAGGACTGTGTGCTGTGCTAGGAGACTGCCACCTGAGTGACCACAGGTGGCAGTGCAACAGAGCCGCGATGGGTGGGTGGAGCACCTCCTGACTAGGCTGTTTGAATAACTGCATGAAGATATCCGCCTAGTCCTTACCCACGAGGTGCTTGGGGGGGGGGTCCTAAGCAGAAAAGCCTCCCTGCACTGTAGCCACCTCTCTTGCTGCAGGCCCCGCACCATTCACTGGTGCGTACGACCACAAATCATTTCTGATCCCTCCCTGACTTGGGATATCTGGGGGGAGCTCTGCTACAGGGGGTAAACTGTGGGGCATTGTTTAGGTTGGAGGTAAGTCCCGGGGACAGTGGGTGACATGGCTAGGGGAGAGAGGCTGTCTCATGAGGGCAAGTCAGGAAAGAGAAAACGTACAGTAAATATATATAAAAAAATGTGTTTTTCTGCTGGCCCAATGACTTTGTGGACCGAGGCACTGGTTGCCAAACCATCAGCCACACCATTGACCCCGGTTCAGGAGCAGATCAGGGTCATTCGGGAGCTGACCAGGGGAAGGAGGATTGAGCATCCAGAGACATCTCTCCTCTGATTTGGGGGGGGGGGGGCACAGCACCTGCTGCTGCTTGGCAGTCATGTAGCTAAGGCAAGGTAGTGTAGTACAGCAGCTGCTGCCTCTAAAAGTACCATGAGCAGTTCCCGAGTGCACATCCACACTGTGGTATGCATGCCGACCTCTGGGAGTGAGTTGCAAACAAAATGGAAAAACACCACCGTCCAGGAAGATGCCGGCCAGCCCGTCACAGGCTCTGCACAACCTGCTGGGTATTGCCTTGAACTAGGTAAATCCCAGAGACGTGGGTGACTGGGCTGGGTGAGCTGGGGGTTGAAGGGGGATCGCTGGCGACATAGGGGTCCAAACAAAGGATACAAAAAATTCTGATACTCTTTAATGGAACAAGTTGTCTTTCTCTAAATGATGACATTAACTGGCTTCCAAATTCAGGTTGGTTCTTAGCCTGTCATCCACATTTCCAAGAGGGCTACTGCAGTGGTAAACATAGATTTTGGTGCTTTTAACTGATAAAACCAGTACTGGAAAATTTCCATGGGACCAGTGTGCAGCGGAAGTGAAAAATGGATGAAGTGCAAAATTTTAATACAGTGTGCAGTTTGGGTCTCTTGTGTATGGAAAGCCATACACTCCAAAACCCTGTTGTTTCATATTATGACCTTACTACTTTGGTACAGAGGTCTTGCGCTACCCATATGCTGAAGTGCTGTGTAAGAAAGGCAACCCCGGCAGCTCTACATTGGTCATTCTGAGTTGTTTCAGCATAGAAAACCCACCCTGCACCCAGCTTTGAACTACCCAACCAATCACTACACAATGACAGTCAAACATATCTTTGATGTATTTTACTGTTTGAAGAACGATTATGATCTCCGGTAGCCACTCATGAATTACCGGTAGTGACAATGTGCAGTCAAAAAGAAACCGTTCTGAGCAGCTGCCAGAGGCCATTACCGTGCTTCAAAAAGTAAAATACATTTAAATTATGTTTATTTTCACTGTCATTGTGTAGTGATTGGGTGGTTCAAAGCTGGTTAAGGGTGGGTTTTTACAACATTTAAACAACTCACAAAAAATTATCTTCAGGGTTGATGAAGTACCTGTGAGACAAAAACTTTAAAAACCATACACTGTATAAAGTAAGACATGGACAACCATGCCCAACCCTGCATGCGTTTCTGTCTTGAGTTTGAGATTACATTTGGGATCTCTTGAGCTTTACTCTCGAGGTACATATGATGTCATCTCAACCTCTCGATAGAAACCAAGCCTTGTTGCGTATGGTTTCCCTAACTTAATTCATTGTATTCCTTCCCCAGCCAGTCTCTACTCTGATCCTTTGTAATTTTGATAATTCCATAATGGGTTATTTCGGGCACAGTTCCTAGAATTCTTTGGGAACATACTGATCTGCACCAGTTTTAGCTGGCTGCACATTCAGTTCCACAGACAAGCTTTGTATTCACACCAAACATTATAATCAGTGAAGGCATCTCCTCTCCACCTTATATAAAGCGTCAGCTTTAATCACCGAAGGTAGGTTGATCTCCCCCCACCCCCACTGTGGATTCAGTCATTCAGTGTGCAGGTTTATTTCTGTGACATGAATCCTTTAATTTCCCAGTCATCCCCACCCCTCAAAGACCACCTAGCAGTCTGTAATCTTTCTAGTCAAGAGGACGTGGCTCAGGAAAATGTCTCCAATCGAGTTGCATGTTCTTAATATGTACTGTAAGCGTCAGTCGGTGGAAATCCATCTTGCAACTTATTATCAGAGAATGTCTGTTATCTGTTCTTTGTAAACATGGACATCCAGTAGAAGTACTTTTAAGTTGAAAGGGGCCTGCATATCAAATGCCTAGGCTTAGCTGGATTTCCCCTTCAGAGCATTAAATTGAGGAACCTGTTTGGTACTGTACATAAATGTTTCTTTACAATGTTGTCGAGAGGTTCCAGTCACAAACAAAAAGTAGGCACAGTGGGCAGTCCTCCAGGTGTCCGTGATCACTGTACAGTATGGTGTAGCATTAAGTCAGGAACCGAGGCAAACCACATAAGGACAAGGGTCCTGGACTTTAGGAGGATGTTTTTTTTTTTTTTAAAAATGGGAGACTGCCTCAGAAACTGCCTCTTATGGCCAGTCCAGTGGCATGGAGAGCTGAGGCACCGTCGGCGCCTTACCTCCTGCTACGCTGGCAAGGACCGTCATGCTCCTCCAAATGACTGCCACCTGGTGGAGGTCATGTGGTAGTGTGGGTTGAGGAAGGCAGTAGAAGGGAGGGCTGTGGGACTTTGTAGCGTGTGCATGCCTCGACATGCGCTTGTTCGCGTGTGCACCCCAGTGTTTTGAACGGGGATTAAAAAAACAGGGTTGGAGTGGGCCACATTCATTTTTTTATTTATTTTGTTTATTTATTGAATTCTGGTAACCAGGTAACCCACTGAGGAATGACAGTCATTTTTTCAGGGGTGACCTTGGAAGAGCAGTACAATTGATAGTGCAGCAGTTGATACAGGATAATTCATACATCAAACGAGTACAGCAGTTGATACAGTGGTTGGACAGGATAATTCATGCATCCAATGAGTACAGCAGTTGATACGACAGTTGGACAGGATAATTCGTACATCAAACGAGTACAGCAGTTGAACAGGATAAAGCAACTACAGCAAACAAGTGCAACACTTCATGCAGAGATAAACAGATTAATGCAATGGGGTACAGTACAACACAGGATAATCAATACTGTGTACAGGCCTCAAACTTATTTACACCTCGTTCTCAACATAGCTGGAGGGAGACGGGTGCAGAGGCAAGTCTTCTGAATCAATATTAGCAGTTAGCGAAGAGTTGGTAAACTCAGGTGTTACCAAAAGCAGGAACAAGTTGGGGCAGCAAGGTGTGCAAACAGAGCGCATTGAAACTGAGAACTGGAGGAGCAGGCCATGATTGGTGGAGGCAGAGAGTTCCAGGAGGACGCAGCCGAGTACGCAAATGAGTAGGGTACATGAAGCCCTGCCCACCTGCCTCTGTCCTGCACCATTGACTGACCTCCTTGCCCCATCTGGATGTGTGTCACTGGGTGGGAACAGCCCTCCCCTTCCCGGCCCCACCATGGGGGTGGGGAATCCGTGGGAGATTTAGGGTGCAGTGTTTTGGGGTAGTGGCCACCAGGTGAGAGGAGGAGAGGACAGGGCAAGGAGCCCACCCACACTGTCACAGGGGAAAAAATGTAAATTAAAAAAAACAAACCTGCCTCATAGGGATAGATTGGCAGAGAGAGGTAGAGGGACAGTGGTGGAAAAATAAGGGAATGCATTATTAAGGCAACACAGCCTCTGCGTGAAAGAAGTGAGTAAAGGCAGAATAAAAGAGAAACTGCTATGGTTCTCTAGGGAGTGGCCAAGGAGGTGAGGGGGGAAAAAGGGTGGCTTTCAGGAGATATAAGGAAGCGCAGAGGGAGGAAGACAGGGAGATGTACCAAGTAAAACAGGAAGGCAGGAAAGGCAGTGAGGAGAGCAAAGATGCAGGCAGAGAGACGGCTAGCCAAAGGGATAGCTAAAGAGGATAAGACTTTCCTCTGATACACGAGTGGGAAGAGGAAAGCAAGGGGAGGGATAAGGAGGATGGGAGGGGGAGACCATGCCAAAGATGATCAAGAAAAAACAGACATCCTGAGCAGGTACTTCTGCCTAGTCTTCACAGTGGAGGGAGGGGGGGACGGACCACCAGAAAACAGCAGGAACAAAAGGGAGGTGGACAAAGGTCCATTTTCAGAGGAAAGAATCCAGAAGGGAATTAAGCTGTGAAAGTGGACAAGGCTATGGGACTGGACAGGATACACCCAAGGATATTAAAGGAACCCTGGGAGGTGCTAGCTGCCCCACTGATGGCCTTATTCAGCAGCTCACTGGATCCATGCATGGTTCTGGAGGACTGGAGAGCAGACCCGGTCCCTCTACATAAGAGCGGCAGCAGGGAAGAAGCTAGAAACTATAGGCTGGTCAGTTTCACCTCAGTGGTGAGGAATTAAAGGAAACCCTGTTAAATGAAAGGTCGCTAGAGTATCCTGAATCTAATAGGATGCCAGTCCATAGGCAGCACAGATCCATGGGGGGAGGTCATGCCAGAGGAGTCTGATTGACTTCTTCATGGGTGACCAGGAAAATAGATCGGGGAGGGCAGTGGATGTGGGCTATCTGGAATTTAGCAAGGCCTTTGACACTGTGCTGCACAGGAGACCGATAAAGAAACTGAGCAGCCTAGGAGTGGGATCCAAAGTAGTGAACTGGATAAGGACCTGCTTAATGGATAGGTGACAAAAGGGTGGTGGTTATCGACACTCACTCTGAGGGGAGAGTGACCAGCAGGGTGCTGCAGGACTCAGTACCAAGATCGGTCCTTTTCAGTGTCTTCATAAGAGTCATTGCAGAAGAACTGGAAGGGAAGGTATGACTTTCTGCAGATGACACCAAGATCTGCAATAGGATGGACACTCAGGAGGTGGCGGGGAGAATCCATAGGGACTATGGGGAAACTTGAGGAGTGGTCGGCAGCATGGCATTTGGGGTTCAGTGGCAAAAATTAAAAAGTCATGCACCTAGGGCATAGGATGGGAGGGGGACTGACAGTCACTAAGGATGAAAGGGACCTTGGGACTGTCATATTTGATGACATCAGAGTGACAGGGCAGTTGCGACAAAGCAGTGAGTAGGGCCAGTGGGTTGCTGGGATGCATAGGGAGAGGCATCTCCAGCAGGAGGAGGAGGAGGAGGCAGGTATTTTTGCCACTGTATTTGCTCGCTTGTGAGGCCCCACATTGAGTACTGTGTCCAGTTCTGGGGGCCACACCTCAGAAAAGACATAGGCAGGGTGGAGGCAGACCACAGGAGGGCAACTAAAATGGTTGTATCAAAAGCCCTACGAGGAGAGACTAAGGGATCTCAGCACGTATGTCCTGGAAGAGAAGAACGAGAGGAGACACGATAGAAACGTACAAGGGTGAACAGGGTGTAGGAGGAGAGTCTCTTTCAAAATGAGAAGCATCATCAAGATCAGAGGGCATGCAGTAAGGTTGGGGGGGCAGTTTAAGAGGCATATGAGGAAGCAGTACTTCACTGAAAGAGTGGTGGATGTATGGAACAGACTGCCAACAGAAGTGGTGGAAGCAAAAATGTAGGGGGCTTCAGTCATACGGGGGATAGACAGAGGGGAATATTAGTAAATAGGCTGGGAGGAGGAAGGGCCATCAGACCTGTTAGGGTCAATGGAGACAGACTAGGCAGGAATCTTCTGGGCAGACTGGGTGGGCCAAGTGACCATTTTCTTTTGACATTCTGTGTTTCTAAGTGTCTGCATCAGTGAAACTCTGTGTGAATCAGTTGTGCTCCAGGGCAGTAGGGGACCTCTTGATATTCTGTTTATAATGGCTCCTCTATCCTAGCAGTTCATCTCCCAAGTTAATAGAAGAAGGAATGGTCACTAAGATGAACTATTGTGAGGTCAAAGGTTATCTTCCTCCGAATAGTATCTATTTTGACATTCCTTTCCCACAGTTGTATTTCTGACGTTCATATTTCTGTCCAGCCCAAAACTCGACCAGCAAATACACTGCACAGCAAAGAAACTATTGCTGTTTCAATATACAGTATGTTACCAAAGAGGACTGACTAGTTAGACAAGTAATAATGAAGTTCCAAAAAATTCCCAGTTATTTTACTCTGGCTAGGTTCCAGGAATGGCAGTCAAAAAAAATCTGAATATCATACTATAGAGCAAGATTTCTAAAGTTAAATGGGATGTCCAGCCCGGTTGCGATAGCTTGTAGTGTGTGGCATTGGCTGGTAGCGCACAGCACTGCCATGCAGGGGACTGAGGTTGTAAACCTAATCCTGACTCTGTTGCTCAGAGCAAGCAAGGCTGTGGGTATATTGCAGAAGCAGAATGTGTAGAACCTAAGGGGAAGGGCAACAGCCACTCTTTGCCTCTCTCTTTCTCTCTCTTATTTGCTCTGCAGCACCTCCTGTTTTTTTGTGAGGAATTTTGGCACTGTGGTCGAACATTTATTTATTTATTGAAATTTCGGATAGCACCTTTGAGAACAAGCTTATTTCATAGGTTCCACATCAGACGAACGCTACATATTGGAAAAATATGAGATGGAGAACAAACAAAACAAGGAATTATACAAGACATTACAAGAGTGTGTAACTAGAGAAGTTCCAATATATGTGGCATTGTACAATGAATGCCATGGTGCATATTTGATTAAAACCTGGAATTCAAAGGGTCATATTAGGGGGGGGTGGGGTCTTGTGAAATGACCCTTTACAGGAAAGTGAGAACAAACTCAGCCTAACATTTAATAATCAACAAGGTAAGGGATGGCATCAGCCCAGGGGCCTCGTCAGAGGTGAGAAGGTATGGGACAACGCATTTTAAAGTGAGCAAGGGAGCTCAGGAAATATAACAGGGGGGAGGGGGCATGGGTGTAGCCAGGCATACTCCAAATACTCCATGGTGTGCAATTTTATTTAAGGGGGGTAGCAAATAGGCTCTGAACTGCTTCCTTTTTCCATGAAAACTAACAAAGAAAATGCTGAGCCTTTCTGTAATTTTATTCATAGGAGTCGAAACTAGAAGGACTGGTCACTAATACTCTCTTTGCATCCCAAGGACAATACAACTTTACAGGCTCGGGGCTGGTACTGTATGTGGGTGCCTTAGGGAGCAATGCATAGCACTTGCATTTACCCATGCATGGCAACAACCATTGTCATGAGATACAAAAGTTGTATTTATTGTGCCAAATGAGACAACAAACACAGTCCTGGTGTACATTTGTATATTGATTGGCTACACCCTTGGGGGGAGTAGCACACCCTAACAAGGGGGGTGAGGGGTAGCAGTGAGTCCACTTGGTGTGCAGATCTGAAATCCCTAGCTACACCCCTGGGAGGGGGGATAGGGGGAAGCCATAGAGGGGTGAGGGGAAAGAGTGGAAGGAATCAAGAGGAAATGATTAGCAACTTAGAACAGTTATTTACATACTGAGAACAGTTATGCATAAGGTCAGGATAGCATAAGGTTAGAATAAGTGCTGAACACAAGAAGGAAGGTTATTGGAAGCAGTCACAACTGGTATCAGCAACTAGCTGTTGCTTAAGTTTAACCTTGAAGGAGCCCAAGGTGGATGCTGAAGTGATGTCATGGTGCAGGGAGTTCATCCATAGCAGGGCATGGTAGGCAAGGGACCTTTGTCCCTGAGAAGTGCAACAGTGGGGTATATTAAAAATCTGGCTAGTAGAGCTTCTGGTGCTACGACGGTTGATAGTGGGGGTAATAAGCTTTTGTACTCCTGGGGGCATTTTGCCTAAGGTTACTTTTTTGGACAGTAAGCATGTTTGGTACATGAGTTTACCTTTGAATTGGAGCCAGTTAGCCTGAGCGTACATGTCGCAGGTATGGGACAGACAGGCTGAGCCGGTAAGGAGCCGGCATGCTTTGTTGAGTGCAACTATCCATAGATTGGTAAGCTGTAATCAGTAAGCGAGACAATAGAGCTTTGAATGGCCAGGTTAAGAGCCTCTGGGGTCAGACATTGCTTATGCCTATAAAGTAGCCCAATGCGTATGTTAACAGCCTTAGCAATGTTATCAATGTGATAGACATAGGTCATCGTACTGTCAGTAGTAATCCCCAGATATTTAAACAGCTGAACTAACTCCAGGGGAGAGCCCTCTTCATTGGTGATATAAAGAGAGGGTAGGTTCTGTGCCTATTCTGGGAGCTGGAGAACAGCATAGTTTGTCTTGTAATTCATAACTAACCTGTGTTTATGGAACCATCTTTCTATGACTACGAAATTACTCTGTAGCCTGGATTCAAGAACCTTAGGGTCTGGATCACTGGGAAACAGGACAGCATTGTCTGCATATAAAAGGATATGACCCTGACAGGAGTAAGGAAGGTTGTTGAGAAAAATGCTAAATAAAAGAGGACCCAAGATGGACCCTTGAGGAACTCTAGATAGGACAGGTCTGCTATCCGGAAGGGTGTTGCCAATCTTCACCTGCTGTGTACGGTTGTGCAGGTAACTTTCAAACCAGGCTATGCTGTCACGAGCTAGGCCAATGGTGGTAAACTGTTCAACCAGGAGGGCATGATTCACTGTGTCGAAAGCTTTGGTTAAATCAGTACCGACCAGGTGTCCTTGATCTAAGGAGTGGTGAGTAAAGCCTGTGAACTCCAGAAGGGCAGAAGTGGTACTATGACCATTTCAGAACCCGTGTTGTTGCGGGTATTGTAGCTGATATTTTTCTAAGTATTCAACCAGTTGGTCAGTCACTATATGCTCAAGAGCATTCGAGAGTGGGGGCAGGATAGAGATAGGCCTGTAGTTCCCAGTAATTGTGTGATCCCCAGACTTATGAACTGGTGCCACAGTGGCAGATTTCCATTTCTGAGGCAATTGAGAATAACTAAGTGACATGTTAATAATATGTGTTAGAGGTGACAGAATTTCATCCAGCGTAAGGGCTACAAACTTAAGGTCCAGGGTGTCACCACTAAATCTTGATTTCCCTAATACCTTGAGTGGGTAATTCCTGGCTTCATGGGCTGAGAGGGTTTTGAAGTAGAAAGGAGGATGAGAAAAGGGTGCTGAGTCTCTTTCCCAGAGTAGTCACTTGTGAGGGGGCAAGAGAAGTAGCCAGGTGGCAGGACACCACTCAGGTCTGTGAAGGCATTATTAAAAGTGTTAGCAATAAGTTTGGGGTCAAGTGAGGGTACACTATCAATGTTAAGCATGGTAGAGGCAGATCTTGGGTCTCTCCCAGAGACCTCTTTAAGGTTAGTCCAAAATTTTCTGCCATCATTACAGATCTGAGAGAGCACTTCCTTATAATATTGATTTTTTGCTGCACAAATCAATCCGTCTATCAATCTTGATATTTTGCTGCACGAATAGCCCTCGTGCAGTAGTTTCTAGCTGCTTTGTACGTCTGGATGTCGGTCTGGTTACACAGGGACCTAGACCTGTGTCATAGATGGTCCCAGGCATTCAGAAGCTCAAGGAGGTCCGGAGAAAACCAGGGATTACAGCGGCCTTTGATTTTACGCTTTTTATGGGGGGCATGCCTATCACATATAGCATTGAACTGAAGAATGACTTGGTCAAGGGCAATGTCAGCGTTGTTAGTTGTGTAAACCATTGACCAGTCCTGATTACGCAGGTCAGCTTTTAGTGATTCAAGATGCCCATGGATGACTACCTTGGTGGTAATTGTTCTAGCTGGTGGTTTAGAGAATTTGCTCGCCCAATGAAACAAGACTGGGGAGTGGTCACTGATGGCATCTGGGAGTGTGGTTGTGTCCAATATATGATCAGGGTGGTTAGAGAGCACCCAGTCCAGTAAGGTACCTGTCCCAGTTTTATAGTTGATTCTAGTCAACTTTTGTAAAAATATCACTGGACAACAAAATACGGAGATTTTAATATCTCCATACATAAGGGCAATGCACACGAAGAGGCAAAAACCACGTCATCATATCGTGTTTTTTGCCCAGCGCGATCTCCCATGAGGCTCCACAGCATCTTCATCATGCTGGCTGCACCAGAGCACCACACTAAAATTACAAGTGATCAGGTATTTTTACTGCTACTATTTTCTGGGATCACAGTGGGGATCAGGGAGCTTGAGCCTCAAATTATGCAGCAGTCTCTCCTGCAGTTTATCTGGTAGTTCTCCTTTAACATTAGTTTTTAAAAGCAGTCAGCTATCACTTTTTATATCTGGGGTGCTTCTTCCTTTTTCCTTTGGAAAATTAGAAGATTGTTTACCTGATGACAGTAGGTGTGATCTGTGGAACAGCACAGTGCCTGGCAGCTGACATATCTAGTTCTAGTCCCCCCCACTACATCATCAGCTTTGCGACCTCAGCGACTGTGACATCACAGTTGCTCAGGAAGAGCCACTCCGTAGCTGTCAGGTCAGTCACCTGTGATGTCACATTGCTGATGATGTAGTGAGGGGAATAGAACTAGATATATCAGCTGCCAGACAACAGTGTTATTCCACACATCTTGCAAAATACTGTCACATGGAAAACTTTCTAATGAGCAAACAGAAAAAAAAATACTTAAAAAATAAAAGGCTACATCTAACTACTGCTTAAAATTTGTACGTTCCTGTCTGCTATTTTGGTTCTGCTAGCTCTTTAAAGAAAAATGCATCCTAGTATAACAGCTCCTCTATTAAAAAAAAAAAAAAATCTTTTTTTTTTTTTAATCCTCAAACTAACTTGGCCATTTTTGTGTGTAGAATTGTGCTGTTTCTGCAGAATCTGTTTCAAGGGAAAAGTCCTATAAATGGAAACTACGTTTTAAGTGGGCGTGTCAGAGGATTGCAACAAATTGTGGTTGTCCAATTTAAAATGTGGGTCAAAAGAAAAAATCCATTGTGATTCATACATCTGCCACAAGGAAACAGAGCTTGGCAGCAAGGTTTACAGTTTGTACAATAGCTTTTTTTTTTTTTCCATGCTCCACTTTATTCAAAGTTTATACAGACACTACAGACACATTAGCACACAGGACAGCTTGATAACTGATATTCACAGGATACAGTTAGCAAAAGTATGTTACGGTGTATGTAGTACTTGATCCTGGAAAACATCAGGGGCTTCTATACAGGCCTGTAACTGCAAAGAATCCCAGACCTTGTGCCAATAACATTTCTCTAAAATTACTATTTAAGAAAAAAAAACAAAAAACTGTTCTAGCAAACCACAACAGTTTAACCAGAAAGCTTAATTGTGTTCCCTGTCATCCTCTTTGGAGAGTAGAGCTCTCATTCAGACACTCCTGTGTCTTTGGGGAGGAGGAGAAGGAATAAGTGCATACTGCAGACCCCTTTTAACCCTTAGACTGCCAGCAGAATTAGAATGTATTGGTGTTCTGAATGGCTGTATCAGTCTGCGGCCCTGCAAGGGTTAAAAAGAGTTTTCTACTGCCACTGCCTAAATCCAGCATTCTATCCAGGCCTTACAAAGTGTTTACAGATTTGTCATGGAGTGAGAAATGGATCTCCTGTTGTTCTCTCCATCTTACAGACCACTTCCATTTATAAACGTCACTCTGCCATCAAAGGGGCCTCAGGGCTCAGCCAGTGTGAAGTAATGGATTTCACTGCTGTCAGGACAGTTTTTAACAGCAGTTTAAAGCGGTGGAATCCCATTAGGTGGTGGGCAGATTCGCTTGTTGGACTGGCACCAACCAAAGAGCCAGGATGAGGGGAGGGGTATATTTTTCAAATCCAGACTCCACAGTGGGTAAATGTAATTTGGGAGGATGGTGCTGAACACTCCTACTAGAACTCCTCATTAATTAGGCTTGTAGTTCAGTAAAATAGTTGTTAAACTGGCTGACCAGGTACAGGCTTATTTCACTTAAAACTAAGTCACCCCGTCTTCTTGTGGTACAGTCTGTACAGTGTTGTTCTGTATTTGTTCTGATTTTCTCCAGTAGATGCTGGCGACACCTTAAACTTGTAATACCATCGATCTGACATCGGAAACTCGTAATACCATTGGTCTGACATAATATCCACAGTATTATGAGTTGGAATGTCTGTTGTGGGCACATGCTGATAGTAATGCTCAAAAAATGTGTCCGTTTCAGCGCATGCTGTGTGACACTCTTTGTCGCAGTTGTTCACAGCTGTTTGTGGAAATTTTAAAGACTGTTTTCAGGATTTGAAATAGTATTGGTTTAGGACTTCGTTTACTTGTTCGTTATATTTTGTGTTGTCTTCTGCTCTAGCATGCGTCTACCTGCTTGTATTTTCCTTCCGTCTTCATGAGTGTTTGCAGTTATGAATTTAAATAAATTGACTTATGACTGACTATGTGTAAACAGCAAGTCATTCATTGCTTCTTTCTTATGAGTGTTTGACATGGATTTTGAAGTGTTCATTACCCCATATATTACAAAAAAAAAAAAACCAAAAGTCTCCATTTTAATGCTGCCATTCCATTTCGGAGCTTGGGTGACTGAATAAACCTCTTACAGGGACTTTCCGATATAAGATATTGGGCTTCATGGCGCAGTACCTTATATTGTCCTGAGCTGACTGGTGGCAACATTTCAATTTAAAAGAGCTTACTTTTTGCTGTGGAAGGGATCGTAACTGGCGCCGAATCCTCAGCTAGCCGATCCCTTTCAGCTTCCTGGTGCCGCCGCTCCGCCCCAACTCTGCCCTCTCAGAATTTGTGACGTGTGGCCGGGGAGAGCGCAGAGGCGAGCCCCATGCAAGTCTGGGGGCGCTATTTTTAAAGCTGGTTTTAATCATTTTAAACAGTTATTGAAAAGAACTAAAGCAGTCACTTAACTAATAGGGTCCCTCTTCCATGTCAAAAAGTAAGCACTTTAAAATTAAATTTTTTGTGCCTGTTCGCTCACGCTGCTATAAGGTACCGTATAGCGCTAGGTCAGAACATCACTTTAAGCTTAGTTCTCAAGGTTTGTGAAATCTTGTGAGTTCCTTGGTAGAATAACAGCCCTGTTACAGAGACCTGTTTATTATTCCATTTGTTTTATCATTTGAAGCAGTAGTGCCTGATACCTGTAGGGAAAGAAATCATTATATCGGAGGTGTTTTCCATACCTCCTAAAATTTTTCATTGGGAGAACTTTTTTGCCACCTATTTCTAAAACCATCGCAGTCCTCCACAGTTGCTGAAGATTTCGTTCCCCCTTCCAAGTTTCTGTTCTGCTATATAACCTGTATCCATAACTTTGATATAATGTGAGGTAGAACATTGTAAACACCTGAAATCCTTCTATTATAATGTTGTTATACCATCGATGTGACGTCACATTGTTGTACCATCGTGGTTGCATCACATCGATGGTATAACAAGCTAGAATTCCCACATGCTGCTGTTAGTCACCATGACTCCCAGGCCGACCGAACGTTCTCATGCTTTCAAAGTACAGTGCTAACTGACGGTTTAACTGTTAACCAAGTCAAACAGCAAAACAAAGTAAAACCAGCATAACATAATGGCAGCATCTATTTTCTCAAAACCGGAGTGCACTGATTGTAAAATGCGACATGGCAGCTCCGATTGGTCCATTAACCCACATGATCCACACCAATGGCTGTTGTGACTCCAGTTTTTGGTTTTTGCAGAGTTGCTACTGTTAAATTTCAATGTTTAAAGAACCATTACTATAAGTTTTGTTTCCTTGGCTGTCTGCCCATTAAACGGCTCGTTTTTACAACTCTACAGTGTCTCTTTTCCTGATTAGCAAGGTACGCGAATAGACGCTTATTTGGGTGGTTGCATATGGTACAGTATTGTGATTTTATTTCAACTTCGTTGCTTGCACTGATGAAAATACACTATAAAAGACAATGTATGGTCTTCGATGAACAACTGCACTAAACTTGCCTCTCGTGGTTCCCGTGGCAACTTAAACCTGTCAAGCTCTACTCTTGAAGTTTAACAGTTGTCATAGGACCCACTCAAAGCAAACGTAGCACGGTTGTTCATCGAAGACCATACATTATCCTCTATATATTGTGGTGATAGCACACATTATACAGTAGATGACTTAACAACACTGCACTGCTACAGCATACTTAGATCTCTTGTGGCACGCCTAGCATGGATAGAAACCGTTATTTAAAAAAAAAAAAAAAACTTCACAAATATTTCTCTTGCCTAAGTAACAAAACCATTTGTGTCAATAATTTCAATTGTTCTATTGCTGACTTGATTCTTTTAGTTTTTTCTTTGAACGGTTGCTTTGAAAAGAAACTTCGTTATTGCAACTACTGCTTTTAAAGAGTGCATGGGATAATTAAGAAGTCTTCGCCTTGTGTAATTTAGATAAACTGCAAAATGCCAATAAAATTGGTGGCTGACACTTGCAGATGGCACATACTGAAGGCTATAGGGGTTATCACGTGACAAAACCAGGGCTTAACTGTCGACCTATGTAAGTGGCTTGTACAATCTCTTTAGAGCTGTTCTGTGAACTGGATTGGACTGGAAGATAGGCTCTCTATGCTCAGATACTGTCTCAGTTTGTTTACATACACTATCTTGTGTAATATGTATTGTAATCTGTTGTCATGTGCCCTTGTCTGTCTAAATCGGCCATCTTGGGCAGGATCCTATGGTGAACAATCCTCCATACATAACAGGACACCCTGCAAAAATATCGCTTGGCATCATGCCATGAAGAGTTGCCCCCATATTTACATTGCTATAATCTGTGCTAATTTTGTAAAGGCATTGAAATGTTTTACCAGTTATCTTTCATTGACGAGGTGGCAGTGGCCTTGTTCGTTTTTTGCAGTGTGCCTTTGGGTTTAATGTCTCTTTGTTGACGCTGTTTATGAAACCTTGGAGTGGACCTTGCTAGCACCACTACTGGTATTTGAGGTTTTTGATAAACTTTACTAGAACTCCAAAAGCCTTGTCAACCACAGAAACTCATATTTTTCTTTTCTGTCTGAGAGGAAAGACATCCCTTTTTCTGTGGAATGGATGCAGTGGGGAGATGTGGAACTGTGAATTGGGTGGCTCTTTTTTTTTGTTCAGCGAATTGGCATAACATAGTAAACCAGTTTGAGTGGTGTGCAGTCACCTAGTATGGAAGAGCAAGCCTCACCCCTGGAGGCAAGTTACCTGTCCCACGAGTGAGCCATGTCACCACATCAGATGGTTTACCTGTCCTGCACATAACTTGTCAGACAAGCAGAAAAACACACAAATAGCACCATGGACTGGGCACCCATACCTACCTGGTTTTCCCAGAACAGTAACAAACTGGGGCCTCAGTTCTGATCATCACCTCTGTACATTTTTCTAGCATATGCCATCACATGCCATACTGCCTTGTGCGATGATCCAGGGCGGCATGGAATTTCTGTTCCTACTAGCCAACCTGCCACCATCTGGATCGGTCCCCCAGCCCTGTCACCAGACATCTGAGTATTATCTTAAACCAGGTTCCTTCCACAGAAATTGACGGAATGCCCAGCAGCTGGTGGAGGACCTGCAGGGGACCGAGCTATCATCCAGCTCAGGCAGGAGTTGAAACTGGCACTGGCCCACTAGCCAAATGCTGGTAAATTTTGTATTGGGCATGTAAGTTTTCTTTGCACTAGCCCTACTTTCTTTTGTAGCTGAAAGGTAGGTAGCATTTCAAAAAGCACACCAGCTGGGCCACTGGAAAAGTCTATGGGGCTAGTGGATTTTCCCAATCATTAGCTCTGCTGGCTAGTGGCTGCAAAACTTAATTTCGGCCCCTGAGTGGCGTTTATTTCTTCATTGTCTTCACCATGGGGCCGCAAGCATTCAGTGACATAATGTGCATGCTCTTCCTCCGCTGAGGCACCCTCAGCGTTGGCATGTGGGATCGCTTTCCCTATGTGCAGTCTCACTGTGCTGCTGTCCAGCTTTCCCAGGTGACAACTGATCAGTGGGACACGGTAACACCCCCAACCCCCCCCCGATCTGAGGGAGTACAGCCATGCAAGGGACTCCTCAAGTCGGCCATCCCATGGCCAGCCCTTGAGTGTCTCGACCCGCTCCTGAACTCGGATCACCAGCATAGTGGGCAGTAGCGCTACCACCATGCTACTGGGTTGGCTCTGTTTTTTGCAGTTTCCACAAAAAAAATACAAATCGTATCGTTTTGGTATGGCTTCTGAATCAGCCAGTAGGGAAGAGGAAGGGTGTCACCAGGTAAGTTAAAAGTCTAGTGGAGAGGAGGCAGCTGCCCCCTATAGATCCTCCACTGCTGCCAGCTGACCAAGGAGCAGCATTGATATCGGCTGTGAAGCCGTAGAGTTCCTGGACTCCTCGATGCAGTTGGACAAAGTAGATGTGGTGGTTAAAAACATGGAGAATGGGAAAAGTCCGGACTCAGACAGATACACCAGGGAATTTATAAAACTTTTAAAGAGCAGTTGTTTGGGGGGCCCCCCCCTTAGGAGCTTGTGAGGTGGTGGTGGGAGGTGGAGTGATCCCCCCCCCCCCAACTTGGAAAATGACCACTATATCTGCAATCCCTAAACTGGAAAAGGTTCTGAAACTCTGTGCCTCTTATAGGCCAGTTTTGGTCCTGAATCTGGATTATAAGTTATTTACTGCGATCATGGCTAAGCAGCTGGACACAATTTTACCATCTCTGATTAACAGGGACTAAACAGGATTTGTAGAGCCTCCCTCAGCAGACCCAAAATAATATTAAAAGGACACTACATTTGATTCATCATGCCACCCAGTTGAAAGATCCTCTTTTATTACTCGGTATGGATGCAGAGGCTTTCGACCGGGAGTCATGGTCATTTTTGACTGCCACTCCAGGGAAAATGGGATTTCCAAAACAATTGGGGACTATTGTTAAAGATCTCTGTGATAACTCCTGACAACATATGTTAAGGTTAATGGTCGGCTTTCTTCCTTTTTCTGTTTATTTCAGGTTACCAGGCAGGGGGTATCCCC
Source organism: Neoceratodus forsteri (assembly GCA_016271365.2). Taxonomy (NCBI): domain Eukaryota; kingdom Metazoa; phylum Chordata; order Ceratodontiformes; family Ceratodontidae; genus Neoceratodus; species Neoceratodus forsteri. The sequence goes on from JADMNL010000031.1 coordinate 189,109,318, forward strand.
TTTCACCCCTTTTGTTTGCTACCTGTTTGGAGCCATTGGTGCAGGCATTCCAGCAGGGTGAGAATATTCAGGGTCTGGCTCTAGGGGGGATGGGTACAAAACTTTGTGCTTTATATGGGTGACCTTTTTGTCTGTCTGGCAAATCCTGAAACTTCACTGCCTCCTTTGTGGCGACCTCTAATGGAGTTTGGGGAACTTGCTAGGTACAAGTTGAATATCTAGTAAAATGGAAGCATTACATCTTCATTACTCTTTCCTCCCCTGCCATCTGGTCCCAGTTCAGGTTTTGTTGGGACCTTCCTTCATTGAAATATTTGGGGGCTCACCTTACAGTGGACTCCTGTTAAATTATGGCCCACTGTTTGCGCAAATCCCAACAGACATGTCGGTCTGGAAAAATCTGCCTTTCTCCTTAATGCAACAGATAGATACTGTCCATATGAATGTTCTGCCCAGGATGCTTAATTTTGCCCAAACCTTACTGGTGACTCCTCCCCCACTTAATTTCAGGGAGTTAGCACACTCTCATCACGTTATATTTGGGATGGAAAAAGACCATGAGTAAGGGTTTATATTGCTGCAGCTCCTGAAATGGGTGAGAGGACTGGCTTTTCCCCATTTATCACTGTGTCACATGGTCGCACAGGTGCATATGGTACTTTACTGGCTGTGCCCAGAATACAAAGTCAGTTGGAAATCTGTAGAATTGAAAGAGGAGGATATTGTAGATTTAAATAAAATTATAACATATCCCCTTCAATTCTGTCCACCATAACGACTAATCCGTATACTGCCTCCATGCTAAAGGCATGGAGGATCATAAGTACTCCCAAAATGGACACTCTCGGCAGATAAGGGCGTATGGCCCACCCAATCTGCCTGTTTGAACGTACAAGTTCAGTTTCTGTTATACTCATTTCCGTACATAGCCACATTTCCTCTTGCGACTGTAGACCATGCTTTTCGCCACTGCGAGAACCTGGGGATTCACTTAGTTGCCCAGTTCCTCCGGAATGGCTCGATACTCCCTTTTTGTGGAGTTGCAAGCCAACTATTCTCTTAGACCTCAAGATCAGCTCCGGTACTTAGAAGTAGTCACTTTCATACCTACTACCCTTCCAGAGCCAGTATCGATCCCAAATCAGGTAACTCTCATTACTGCAGCATTAGAGAGGTCAGTCTCATTTTCCTGTGTGATCTCTACATTATACACTGCCTTGGCCCACTTGAATGCAGACACTGTTTTTACAGGTAAGAGAGCTTAGGAATTAGACCTGCCTGTCGTGGTTGTAGACAAGGAATGGCAGTGGCACCTTTGTGTAATATGCATTCCATTACTGCATGTCGCACTTGGAAAGAAATCTGTTGGAAGAATTTCATTAGGTATTTCAGGACCTCCCCGCATAACATAAATACTTCCCAGTGAAGGGGGTGTTCTGCTGGAGTCCTGCCACCCATGATTTTCTTTTGGAAAGGTCCCTGCTGCAGCCATTTGTATGTGCTTTAAAGGACGTTTCTGATATAAGCCCAATACCGTATATCGTCCTGAAACTACTAGTTAAGCGACTGCTTTAATTTTACTCTAGGACTGGTACAAATGACTAAAAAGACGGCTTTAAAAATATCCCCCCATAGACTTGTATGGGGCTTGCCCCCTGCGCTCTCCCTGGCCACACGTGACAATTTCTGAGAGCGCGGAGGCGGAGCGGGAGCACCAGGAAGCTGGAAGGGATCGGCTGGCTAAGGGTTCGGCGCCAGTTACGATCCCTTCCCCTGCTAAAATTACTAACTTTTAAATTAAAATGTTTGCAGGGTTGAGCTCACGCTGCTATAAGGTATTGGGCTATGAAGCCTGATACCTTATAGCAAGTATGTCGGAAATTCACTTTAAATAGGGAATTGTCTGAGCTTTTGGCCAACAGGTGCAGTTGATAAATCGAGTATTTCTATTTTGGCAACTCCTCGCCCACTATGTCCCCCAAATCATGTAAACTAAGGAACATATGTCTCCTCATGGCAGAAAAAGCAATCACAAAGAACTGGCTAAGTCCCACTGTCCCTTCTGTTCACCTTTGGCAGTACATGATGATTGAGATATACATACAGGCGAGAGGAAGTTGTGGCCCATCTGAATTATGCTATAGAAAAATTTGAAATTTTATGGGAAAGGGTACTAGCCAATTTGTTTTCCACCCAACTTTTCTGTCTTCCTTGCTCTGTTTTGCTTTTGGAACAGCCTGTATATGCATGTATTTTAACAGTGTCATATGTAATGTATTCTGCTATGAACAATGTGCGGATCCCCTTGGTACAGTGCAGCCACCTTGCTGTGTACTTAATTGTCTGTCAGCACTTTTGGTCGATTGTTCTTGTTCACTTGTCTTTTTTGTAACAACCAAACTATTTCTGTAAAATAAAAAGATACAAAAAAAGCTGTTTTCAAATTATCTGAGAGAATTACGAATACTCAGATGAATGTAAGGATGCCAGAAGTACTTTTTTGCTAAAAAAAAAAAAATAAAAAAAATTCAAAACTATATGATGCAGTTTTTTGATGACTAATAAATGCTGCTGCTTTTAGCCCGTTTTTCTATAAAAATGTTTAAATAAAAAAAAAAAAAAAAACATGTCCTGTGGGTGGGGTGAGGTAGTAGAGGCAGTATGTTTATTTTTAAATGTTAACTGACGAGACTTGACCACATCTGCAATTTGGATGGATAACTCCTTTCTTTTTGATGTGGTGCAAAGTTTTGGAAAATACCAGTATTTCTGGCATTTGTATAAATAGCACCACCCTCCCCTTAAAGGAGCAGCACTAGATAATCAGAAGTGATTATCAAAATTTTGTTTTTTGGCAGGTTTCCATATATGTAAATATTTTTTTCTAACGATTTTTAGTTTTTTAGAGATTTAAAATGTATTTCCATCGTTGTGGATCCACAGTAAATATGGCTACTGCCTAATTTGTATCCGAACTCCCCTCATGTCACATCATGTCTTTTGTTTACTTCCGTGGGGATCTGTCCTGCACATTTCCGCTATCCCTGTGTGGTGCTGCGAGTCATGCGCATGTGCGGTTGGCAGCAGAGGTTTCCAATTCAACATGTCGGTTGGGAGAAATGTAACCAAAAACAAACATAAATCGAGCAAATTACAGGGAGATAGTACAGTGAAAACGAGAAAGACTAACAGGCAAGTGCTCAACAGAGCACAGGAAACAAACTGTTGCAAAAGATCCGATTTTTGTGTTCGCCGTGCACGCAGGCGCAGTGAACACCTTGGTACGAGAGTGCCTTTTAAGGGATGTGACACTGTCCACCCAGTGCAGTGTTCCAGGGGCACGGCAGTGCCACTCCAATCAGCACCCAGGTTGACCATGACACAGTTTCTGGCTTGCTGGGAGGGGACGGCACCAACTTCAGAAGAAGTTGGCATCCCTTTGATCCGCCATGCAAGCCAGGCTGATCTGTCATGGTCAGCCTGGAATGCATGCCTGCAACAAAGAAAACCGTCCATCGATGTCTGTTGCTGGCAGCCCTAACTGTCCCCAGTCATTTCACCCCCACACTAACAGTAGTGACACTGGGGGTGCTCAATCCCCCAGTGTCTTTCCCTAAAATACAGATAACTGTCCTTCGTTGTGTTTTTTTATCCCCCGAAATGTAAGACAACTGTCCATTGATGTCTGTTGCCACCCCCCCCACCAAAAACATAACACACTGACATGGGGGGTGCCCAATCCCCCAGTGTCCTCCATTAATATAAAACTCCCTGAAATAAAGAAAACTGTCCCACGTTTTTTTATTTTCTCTAAACCTGAAAAAAAGAAAACTGTCCATCGTTGTCTGCTCTGCCAGCACGGCGCTCTCACCCCTATAACTTACCCACCGGAGGTCCATCCCTGTACTCTTCTCAGGACCGCAGACATGTCATCACTCTTCAAAGCCCAACAGCAAACTGAGGTGAGCGCTTCAGTGTATTTCAGTGGAGTTTTCAAGTTAGTGGCATGATTTGGCCATTTTTTATATTTTTGCCCCAAATTTTCAACATACCTTTTTTGGGACCTCACCTCATGAACAATTAAGTGGCAGTAGGCAATTCTGTCCCAAAAAGTGATTTCACGGTCGCTGTACAAAATCACCTTTCGACAGGAATTTAACATTTTCTCCACCTTTGTTCATGAGGTGGGGTCATAAGAAGGCTGTGTTGAAAATTTGGGGCACAAATATTAGTTGACTGGTGCCTACGTTTCATTACCAGCTGGCCAAAATAGTGTTTAAAAAAAGATTGTAAAGCCACCGCCTATTGATTATAATGGAGTGCGCCCCCACACTCTCCCTAGCAGCTTGTCATAATGTTAGTGAGCGCGGAGCATAGGCGGCTGCAAAAAAATGAGAAGTCCTTGGGACCCGGTTTAAGTAATTTTACGGGGGCTATAACCTTTCATCTCGGGAATACTTTTGTGACAACTGCACAATTTACGCATGCTGTGGCGGCAAGGCACTGATTTGGCAGGGGCAGATCTTGTAAGATCTCTTTAACAAACAAGACAGTTACACTGCCCAACATCATCACTTCTACTTTGCATTGTTAAATGTTATTAAATGATTCCTTCACTGAAGCAGTTTTCAAACACACACCCCCTGTGATACCAGTGTACACGGCGAACATTCAGCATTGACAAATGCTTGTTTTTTCCTAGTACTGCTGCCTTAATATTCACCAAAATCTTGCCTCTGCAAGCTTTTTGTGAGTGGATCTGACAGCAATAAAAAAAATATGATAGGCATGGAATTTTCACAGAGGCGGCTAAACAGAAATGAAATGCTCCTGCAAACCTGTGAGGGAAGCAATATTTTGGAAGCCTGGGCTTGTTTTAATGGTTTATGCCTGGTCACCAAGAATGCGCAGTCAGCCTACAAACAATAGACCTGGCCTGTTTCTATTAGCAGTAAGCAATACGGCATAGGTTTGCTGAAGAGGAACCCAGTGACTTTAGAGAGAAGGCAGGGGGGAGGGGCTTTGGACACAAGGAAATCTAATTCCAGATTTCTGGCTGGAAAATTGGCAGTTTCTTCCCACCATCTGTTTGTATTCAGGAGTAGAGGTCTAGTTACCTTGGGTCCGACATGGGCTTGTGTGTCAATTTAAGCAGCTACCACCCACACTGGAGAGGCCAAAGTGAAAGATCTTTATAGAATTTGAACTGGTTGAAAAAAAAAAAGTCATGTGACCCAGATGTTTTCTAAAGCTAGATTTTAATCTACCCATTCCTGTTGTAGAATTAGAAATAGGTTTCTTTACACAGTGTGTGTTCAGGCAGCTTTCCCCCAGAGCACCCTTATTTTGTGAGAATTCTTCATGCTGGCAATAGGAGACATATACTGTAAGGAGACTTTACAAGATACTTCAAACATTGGGATCTTGCTTCTTATTACTGAACTGTTATATTGGTTTTTCAAGAAAAAGTGATGTTACTATTGGAATTCGGTTTTCTTTGTTTTTGTTGAAGTGCATTGTTTCTGGGGCCACCTAGCAGCACAGGGGGTTCAGTAATGAACTTGAGAGCTGGCCGGGTGGCCCAGAGGGTCTGGGTAGGCACAGTCATGCAGTAGCGCTTCCAGCAGGGGAGGGTGGTCACAAGGTTCTGTCTCCCTAACAACCACTGCAGTGGATGGGGGGGCTTGTCTGTTCCGCAGGGGAACACCAAATGTTAGCGTGGCCTACAGAGTCATTGCATTGTGCCCTGAGGGTGGAGGGTGGGGAAGAAAACCCCGGGAGGAAAAACTGTGGCCATCTGCATGACAGCAGCAGCCTGCTTGGGCCCTATACCGGTCGCTGTCTCACTGCATTGTGCATCAGTGAGTGGGGGTAGGGACAACTACATTCCTCTCTGGCGCCACCATGGGGAGTGGGGATAAGGTTCCATGTGATATCGGCGCTTACAAAATAGCGACCATCAAAATAGCGACTGCCACTGCCAATAACAGCTACTACTACTTTTTCCTTCAACTGTTATTTGCATGATTACTTGATATAAATGCCCCCCCCCTCCCCATCTTACAGATTCTAAGACCACGCCGCTGATTGATTTTGGAGAGGATTACATATTCGGAACACCATTATTATGAGTCGCTATTGTGTCATTTCGCTATTCTGCAGTAGCTATTACCACGGGATACCGGGGGGGTAGTCCATGGGGGCACGGTAGAGTGTCAGTGAAGGGGCTGGACAGGCTACATGCCTGAAAGGTGCAGAAATGCCCCCCCACCCCCATGCCAGGGGGGGGGATAAATTAAAGGATGGAAAAAAAAATACATAGGACTAACAAAGCAGCAGTGTGTCACTGGGTTTGGGATTGACCTGGAATGCTGGCAGTTGGGGGGCCAGGAGAAACACTGTCCATGACAGCCTGGCAAGGGTTAGTGTCATGTTCAGCTGCCGCTGCAACCCCTGATGGTGGTCCATCCAGGGAGCTTTCATTCCCCCTCAGGGGTCTGCTGCATGCTGCTGAGTCATTAGGGGTCTGTGCATCACTGTGGGGAGGAGAGGTCAGGGGTTATCTGGACATCTGGGAGTAAGAGAGTCATTCACCACTGTGGAGCATATTTTTTCACATTTCTTTCTGCTGTCTCCCATCCTGAAATGGCAACCCCCAGCTCATGGTCCTGATGCCCCCCCTACCAAACACTTCCCCTAATTCATTCTGCCTGGCTTCCTCTCCCAACTCTCCTAGGCTACCCAGATGCAGACTAATACAAAGTCAATCAGAGCATGCACCACAGAGGTGCACAGAGTCTTTGGGATGCTACTACCTGTGATGGCTTGTGACACACATCCAGGTTTTGTGGTGCAGCTGTGCTGAGGCTTATGCTATGAGCTGGCCCCTCAGTGATACTGTTAATATTATTAACCAGTTAATTCCTTTAATCAGATCAAAGCGCAAACAGGAGTACTGAAAAAGAACACAACAAAAGCAACTGACAGACCCCATATGTTCAGGAGATGCTGTGATAGCATCCAGTTTCCTTCCTATTATAATGACCCTTCAGACCCCAGGTTTTTCCGGCAGTGATTCACACCAATCAACACAAAATTACATGCGAGTGCTCTGCACTAGAAGGGAAGGCAACCTTAGAGACCATTTGGGAGAGGGAATTCTTAATTCATATAACTACAAAGAACTGTTCATATTGGGAAATAAAAACAAAATTCTAATATGACCTTTGCGCTATTTTACTCATTCAGATTTGTAAAGAATTCACCCCAATACAAATGTGTGCCAAGTGCAACAGGGGTTAAGGAAACTCTGCCTTTAAGATTTGTAAGTAGCAAAAAAACAGAGATAGTACAGTAAAAATAATTATAAAAATGGTCTCTGAAATGCTGCAATTTGATTGGTTGCAAGCATTTTTATACTCTTACATTAATCTCTGTTGCACTGCCATGTATAGCCTGATTATTTTGTCGATTAGTTTCTCCTGTCCTGCCTTGTGTCACATTACCAACGACCACCAAGCAGGAAAGAGACTTGGGGGTAATCATATCTGATGACCTACAGGTGGCCAGGCAGTGCGACAAGGCTGTAGGGAGGACTAGTGGGATGCTAGGGTGAATAGGGAGCGGTGTCACTAACAGAAAGAGGGAGGTGGTGTTACCTCTGTATAGATCGCTGATAAGACTCCACCTAGAGCACTTTGTCCAGTTCTGGAGACCACATCTCCAGAAGGACATAGGCAGAGTGGAAGCAGTTCAGAGGAAGGCAGCTAAAAATGGTGCAGCGTCTGCATCAGAAGACCTACAAGGAAAGACTAAGGGACCTTGTTATGTACACCTTGGAACAGGGGGGGGGGGGATATGATGGAGACCTTTAAATACCTGATGTGGGTAAATAAGGTTCAGGTAGGAAGTATTTTTCAGAAGAATAGGGGGCATGCTGTGAAGCTGGGGGGATAGATTCAGGAAAGATGTGAGGAAGTACTTCTTCACAGAAAGAGTGGTGGATTCCTGAAACGGCCTTCAAGCGGAGGTGGTGTGGGTGAAAAAAGTGGTGGGGTTCAAGGATGCATGGGAGATGAGCACATGGGAATCATAATAGAGAGGAGGAGGGAGAAAGAGCTGTAGATCGGGCACGGTCTGCAGTAATAGTGTAGGTAGGAAGAAATGGGCAGACTGGATGGGCCATGCGGTCCTTATCTGCCCTCAAATTCTATGTTTCTGTTGCACCCCTACAGGTGTGACTAACAGAATGTTAATCTATCCCTTGGTCATGCCGTATTGCTTAAAAAAAAAAAAAAAAAAACTAGAGGGGTCATCATGTGATCCTTGTAGTCATTTGTTTAAAGGCCCCATAGAGAGATTGTAGACACTTGCGTATGGCAGCGTGTAAACCCACATTTTTTAAATATTTTAGAGGGCCACTGGGGTCAAATCAAAGCTACAGTTCAGCTAACAGGGCTTTTGTTAGTTGAGTGATGGCTTTCAGTTGACCCCAGTGGCCCTCTACAATAAAAAAAATAAAAATATAATTCATGCTCCCATTGTAATCCTAAAGCCCGCCCCCATGCTCTGCAAACTCCTGCATCACAAAACATTTGGGTGGGCTTTCCAAATGCAGCACCAGTAAGGGGCTGAGGGGAATTTACGATCCCTTCTGTGAAAATAGCTACGAAGCAGAAAATTCTGCAGTGTGGACTGTTTCAGTTCTGTTTAGATAGGCAGCCATGTTGGGGTTTGAGGGATTATTCTTTAAATAAATTGTTTGCAACAGTGGTTGCTGTTTAAATAAATACTTGAGTGCTATTGGAAGTTGGTGATTATACATTGGAAAATAACCAAAATCTGTCGCAATCATTGGGAGATAAGGTCATATTTTGTATCTGAGGAAATTTACATGACTGCTTCAAGACAGCCTTTTGGGGGATTCCATCTCTATACACACCTTGGGAAGGGTCATTATCTTATCATAGAATGATAGAAGCTTGACGGCAGAAAAGGTCCACACCTGCTTAACCTTTAGCCAAAAGATCAAGTTGTTGTCTTTCTCTGGGGCTTCATCAAAGCATTCCTCCTCATGTGGCACCCAGCAGTGAGCTACGACAGTCGGGGATGCTTTAACCAGAGCGTGCCAGCCTGTCTGGGCCATTCCCAACGTGAATTCCCCTTTCAAATGCAAAAAATTGAGGAAATACACTGTAAGCGTTTGACCACAGGAGATGCTAAACAAAAAGTTAATGATGTCCCTGGAGAATTTGTATTGAGGCACAGTTCAGCTTATTGTGTGCATGTGTTCTGTATTCTATCCCTGTCATCCTCAGGTATTAGGCAGATTTGTCTTGAGAGCAGGTTCTCTGTACCATGGATGTTATCAACTGTGATTTTCTATCTACATGATAGGTCATCGTAATCCTCTGTTTGACACTTATTTGCATAGCAACATATTGTCATGTCGTAAACCAAAGGATTATGATTTTGCGTGTAGTTAAGCAGCAAGAGTGGGTAAAAGCCATGAGGCAAATTGCCTTTGTCATAAGAACGGCGAGGCAAGTACTGAAACTGTTGGAAATACAAGGTGACGTGTTTCTAGTTATTTATAATTTCCAAAGATTTTTCCCAGAGGTAGGGTTTATGACAGTTAATACTCAAAGTTGGCTCTCTTTGTTGTGGAACAGTAGTCTGTGATATATTCTGTCCAAAATTGGTGAACCTGTTGGTGGCAGAGTGATGGACGATTTGTTTTCCCTGTCTCAAGAAATCAAGTTAGAACTAGATTCTAAATCATTATTTAATTCAGGTTGCCACAGGGGAGGAATAAAAATCTGATTGGTTTCATTTGTTAAAAAAAAAAAAAAAAAAAATTCAAAGTATGTTTTTAAAATTATTGCCAAGGAACTACCTTCCAGTAACCCACCTTGGCCTGGGCCGCTTCCCAGCCCCATCCAGCTCTCCCTGACTCATATGCCCACCACCTGTCATGCTATCTATGCTTCTGAAACACTGTTCACAAGGTCACTATTTGCACAGCAGCAGCGCCCACGTGCAAAAGTGGCCGTGAGGACACATACCAAAGCGAGGTTGGTTGCTTGCTGAGCCTCTCGAGGAATTGCACCAATCTTGGGAACACGCTGCGGAGCGAGTGGTGTAAGCAGCCATGTAGACGGGCTTCACCGCTCGCTTTAACATGTGCAGGAACACTCTCGGTATATTGCTTTGCCTCTCAGTCCCTCTTCAATGCATATTGCATTGGTGCTGAGAGGGGCGAGTGAATGCAGCTTACTGTCACCTCCCAAGGTTGCGGCAGCGCAGGCGCACACTGCAGCAATACAGACGGTGGGCTTGTAAACCTGGCTAATAACTGGGGCTGATGAGAAGTCTTCGTGGAGACATAATTACAGTATTCAAGTGTTTATTTATTAAAGTCTAGGAATTACAACCCTTTGAGTCAGGGACTGATTTACAAAGGCTCAACGTCGTACAGAGAATAAAGATGGATACAAAGTATAACAAATACAGAGACTAAATATAGAGGCAGTAATGCACAAACACGTACATAGAGCAACACCAGAGGTGTATGTGGTTTATGGTTCAGACATACATTAGAATCAGATACATATTCAGCGGTGGAACTTTTTGAACTTGTTGGGGAGTTATCTGCAGTCACAGTTGGAGCTGGACATAATGTGGTCACGTAGCTCAGATTTAAAAAGGCCCCAACCTGGAGATCGATAAGGGAGGACCAGGGTTTGAGTTCATCCAGAGTGGAGCCCTATAGTGAAAGGACCTTTGGCTAGCACTGGTCTTTACAAAAGGCAGTAGTTTCAATGTCTTGTGGCCCGTCTCGGCAAACTCTTGGAGGAGCGAGAGATTGCCAAGGGGGCCTAGACCCAGTTGGATTTTTTTTGGCCAGTAAGCAGGTCTGGTAGAATAGATGCCCCTGAAAGTTAAGCCATGACGAACGTTGGTAGAGGTCACAGGTATGCGTGAGCCAGTCGCTGTCTGTGGCCAGCTGTCAGACCGTATTGAGGGGTGCGTTTAATGCTGGACAGGGCAGTATCTGAGGTGGTACCATAGATGACTATGCCATAGTCTACCAGGGAAAGGATGGAGCTAGAGATGGCTAAACGGAGGGCATCAGGAGGGAGACAGGGTTCAAGTTTATACAGGAAGCCAATTCTGATGTTAATTGCAGAGCATGTCGACACTATATGCTCACGGAAGGTAAGGGCCAAGTCAAGGGTGACCCCAAGATATTTATAACTGGTAACTGGTTCTAGCATGGTACCCCGGGAATTTTATATAAATAGGATGGCCGTGTTGTGTTTATGTTGAGGGTGGGCGAATAGCATGACCTTCGTTTTTTTGTAGTTGAGGACAAGCTTGTGGGAGGCAAACCATGATTCTATTTCTGCGAAGTACTCCTGTAAGGATTTTTGGAGCTGGGTTGGGTCTGGGTGCCAGCTAAAGATCACAACGTCATCTGCATAAAGGAGAAGACACCCAGTGGAGGTCATAGGGAGGGAGTTTAAGTATAGTGAGAAAAGGAGCGGGCCAAGGATAGACCCTTGAGGGACACCCAACTGGACAGGAAGGTTTGTAGAAAGGGTGTTATTGATCTTCACTTGCTGGGTATGGCCGTGGAGATAGTTGGAGAACTAGCCAGTGGCCTTTTGGGATACGCCAACAGAGAGGAGGGAGTTTATGAGCATACAGTGATTAACTGTATCAAAAGCCTTGGAGAGATTGACATAGGCAGATCTGGCCAAGGCTCCCTTGTCAAGGGCATCATGGATAAAGGAGGTAAACTCTAGGAGGGCGGTGGTTGTGCTGTGCCCTTTCCTGAAACCATGCTGTTGCTGGCACAGTAGGTGGTACGAGTCTAAATATTCAGTAAGTTGATCTGAAGCTATTTTTTCCAATACTTTTGAGAGGGGAGGAAGTATAGAAATGGGCCTATAGTTACTACTAGAGGTACGGTCACCATTTTTATGTACTGGTGTAATAACCACCCTTTTCCACAGTGAAGGGAACTGCCCTAGGCACAGGGACATATTGAGTATGTTTAAAAGTGATAACACCATCAGACCAAGTGCAGATCTTTGAGATGCACAAGGACGGCGAGACAGATGGACTCTCTATGCTACTGAAGGGAGGGTGATTCAAGGGAAACACTGGGAAGAATTACTTTACAGAACAAGTGGTGAACACTCGCACTAAACTGCCAGAACATGGGGTATCAGCTGATACTGTAATGAGCTTCATCTTGACACGGACTTTGACAAAAATGGGGTGACAGGGCTGCCGCAGTGTCCCAGTAGCAGCGGGTTACACTGCTGTGTAGGCAGTTCCAGTTTGGGAGTGAAAATGAGCCACCACATTGGAAGGCAGGTCAGGCTAGGGTAGCTGCTGTGTGGCAGTGTACTTTGGTTGGTAAGGGTTGACGGCGAGTTCCACCAACACAGCAACCCCTGTGTCTGGGCCAGGGAAGCCTGCTGCTGCCCAGGGATGTGCTGTATGTGCATGTGACCACCAGGCGGGCTGCAATCAGGGGAGGAGGAAGAGAACCAAAGGGAGAAAGTCTCAAGTCTATCTGTGTGGTGGTCTGGGTGCCTGAACTCATCCGATTCCTAGTGCCTGTCACACAGGATTGTAGCCCACATAGCGGACTACCGTAGGAGTGGGGGTGGGAGACAGCCCTCCCCTTCAGAGTTCCTGCCACTGAGGGAAGTCATGGAGGTAGTCGGTTGGATGCTGGATCTGGGGATGGGATGGGGTGGGGTGGGGTGGGGGTTGCAGGACCTGAATGGGATATCTCTGACAGACTAGCATGGCCAGGAGAAAAAAAAAATGGGGTGACAGGGTGTTTTCACTGAGTTGGTGGGAGTAACTCAGTGGCTCAGTGGTCTTTGTTCCCCCTGTATGTACTGTTTGTATCAGTGTAATTCTGTCATGCATCGCTGTGCTCATGCAAGATGTCCACTTGTTAGCACTTTAGACGATCGTACCTCATTGGCCTTTATGACTGGTACAGCGTAGGCAGCCACAATGCCAGATTCCCCACACTACACCTGTGTACCTCAGCTCAGCCATGCAGGCACCTCTTGTAGTAGGTGAGAGGTTAGTTCAGACTCTGTGCTCTTTAATCTTTTACCTCTCATGGGGGATGACCAACCAGGATACAAGTAGCAGGGGTGCTTGGGGGGGTGTTGTGGACACGGCCCAACTGGACTGAGACCACTAGAACCCATTTCACATACTATAGGTTACCAAACGTCTTCCCGATAATAAAACAGCAATTCCGGCAGCAGCTTGCTACCTGTAAAATGCTGAAAACCCTTTTACAAGTGCATGCCATATTAGGTCTTGGCTAGCCTTTTAGTTGCAGGGGGCCTGGCCTGAACTAACGCAGGTGTGATCAGCCTTTGCAGTTTTACTGCATTTTAAAGCAGCAGTGCAGTGAAAAACGTTTCTCCAAAAAGTGAGTTTCCATTTACAGTTAATAAAAATATTAGCATACCTCTTAATTCTGCGTTGTTGGGTACTTCCAATGCTGTGCACTCTCTCGTTATTTTTTTTTTTTTTTTAAAGGAAAACAAAGGGAAAGGACCAGCTTTCCCCAGCTGATGAAAAAACACCTCATTAGAGCTTTCAGACAGTGATGGAATTTTTTTAAATTACCTGAATGCTTTTTGAATGAGTTTAACGCTGTGAGCTGCAACTTCCAGTTTCTATTGCTGGCAACCACCAGCTCGCCAGCAGGTACAACTCAGCCATTGGTCGGTAGGGCGTATTAGCATGAAGTGAGTGAGGGAAGTGCATGGCTGCTGGTGAGATAGGGGTTGCCAGCAATAGAAACCAGAAAGTACAACTCGCTGTTTAACTCATTAAAAAAGCATTTTGAGGTAATTTTAAAAAATTCCATCACTGTCTGAAAGTGCTACTCTGGCATTTTTGCAGCAGCTGGGGAAAGCTGGTCCTTTCCTTTTGTTTTCCTTTAATCCCTACCCTCGTTAGGTCCACAGTGCTACTTCTAAGTCAGATGAGGCGGCAGTCTTTTTTTCCTTGAGAAAAAACTCTTGTAAAACATTAAAAAAAAAAAAAAAAAAAGCTAAAATTGTGGTGAAGATGGAAAATCTTAACAGCAAATGAAACTGGTAGATGCGTGGCATCTTTTTACAGTCAAAAAAGAGTAGGGTCCAGTTTTTTTCCCAACTTCGTTGCATTGCTGCTTTAAAAAAAAAAAAAACACGTTTCAGTGCTTTAACTCCGGCTTACCTGGGCGGCCATTTTGTGTCAGGTTAAGCAATGGATGATTTGGACGTCGTACGAAGCTCCTGGAAGTAATAAGCTTCCACATACTAGTCGAGCTAAGCTGGACTCAAACTCTCCATTTTTGAGAATTTTGTGATGCCCACTTACTGCTGGGGAAGGGATCATAAATTCCCCTTGCCGACTGATCCCTTCTCTTTCCTGGTGCCGATCATAGTAAGCTCTGTCCTGTGCTTCCACGTTTTGTGATGTAGGAGTTTGTAGAGTGTGGGGGTGCACTGTGTTGATTAGAATGGGAGCGGAGTTTACAATTTATTTTTTTAATATTTTTAAAGGGTCATTGTGTGAAATCAAAGCCACAGTTCAACTACCAAGGATCTTGTTAGTCGACCTATGCCTTGATTTGACCTCAGTGGCCTTCTGAAATATTATAAAATGAACTGTTAACTCTGCTCTCATTCTAATCAATACAGCACACTCCTGCACTGTGCAAGCTCCTACATCACAAAACGTGTGGTATCGACATGGGGGCAGAGTTTGCTTCATCAGCACCCAGAAGTGGGAGGGCTTGGGTGTCTGAGGTGAATTTACGATCCCTTTCCCTGAAGTAAGTGAGTTTCAACATTCTAAAAAAGTGGACTGATAGAGTCCAGTTTGGGTCAGCTAACATGTTTGGGGGCTTGAGGGGCTGTCAGACACTGAGCATAATTGTTGCTCTTCAGTTTATTTTGTTCTCTGTGCTGTGTTGAAACAACCCAGAGGCGCACAGACACGTACGCACAAGACACTTGCGTGCGCGCGCACACAAACGCGCACACACACACACACTGTATCACAAAGTGCTTTATAAACTGTTGCACTAACCGAGGGCAAGCATGGGAGGATTAGTTGTGCTAGAGGAGGTTAATGAAAAGTCAGGAAGGTTACTCACGGAGGGAGGGAGGGAGGGAGAGAGAGATGGTTAAGCCAAGGGAAGTTCCATGACTTGCTCAAGGCCATAAAGCGGGTTAATGGTGCGGTTGGGGTTCAAACTTTGTACTTCATGTCCGCAGCTCTGTGCTCTAACCGTTAGGCTACATTGCCTCCCAGGGATAACTATGCTAAGGGCTTTAACAAGCATAACGGTGTTGCTGCATAACTTGCACAGATTTATTTGTAAATCTGAAACAGGTACACACATTTCAACTTGGGTGGGACTCCCCTGCACTGCAGTATTTATACACTGTTTTACAGATGGTGCCACGTCTTGTGTCACCTTAATAGTAACACTTTGCACTCTATTTGACGTTAAATATTGTGCCTTGTTTGTGTAGGTGAAACCCTGGTCGTGTTTATTAGATTTTTTATTGTTAAAAAAAAAAAAGCTACCAAATACTTGTCTTCTGCTAATGGAAAAATCCTGCTAGTGCCTATTTTTACAGAACCACCCATGTTTGTGGTCTCCTTGGCAGCCTGTAGGCCATGTTTTAATTCCTCAATTCTGCTTCCTATTCACCTGACCACAGACTGAATAATTTGCTTACTTGTATGTTTTCAGATGTATAGCGTCTCTGCAGAAAGAAATATAATTTTTGCATTGTTTTGTCTGTACTTTGAAATGCATTTTTTTATGTGTTTGCATTTATGTTAGTAAAAAATGAATTATTCCCCTGCAGCCTCACTTCCTGTCGCAGACACTGCTGTGGCCGCTCCTTTACTTTCACCTGGAACAGCATGCAGGTGTCTGCCTCTGAAGCTAATACATGTTCTGCTTCATGGTCAGCGAGTGGAATTGTGCGTATGTATTGAGGTGACCAGCGCCCACTCCCCTGCCATGACTGAGTGCACCAGTTTTGTGATTTGCTCTTTCTGCTCTTCTACCTACGCAGGGTTTGGCATCTTAAGTCAGCTCTCAAACTAGATTTAAAGAGCCACGGGTTGAAACGTATTTGTTTATGTCCTCATCGCTCACAGAAAGTAACAGACAGGCACTGTGGTGCCACCATTTCCACCTACTGGTTGACCATCTAACAGTAGATTAATTACAGTTATGTAACTTGCTACTATTGTTTAGTAGTCCAGTGTTCACTGTGACTAACAAATGGAGTGAATTGGTAGTCAGATTGTGTGGTGGCAGCACAGTGTCTTGGCATGCAGAAAACCTACGTTTAACTCAGACCTCTGACTCCCTTCCACGGACCTTTGGGGCTTGATCTCTGTAGTTGATAGGTGCACTTGAACTCTAGTGGGGTGCCGCCCCCCCCCCCCCCCACACTGATTTTCGTTTTAAGAGCCACATTGGCATCTATGGAGAGGAGTCAGATGTTGACCTTTTCAGAAATCGGCAGCATGCATTGTAGGTGTTTTGGCTGTACAGGTGGGAGGACAACAGAGGGATTAAGAAGAAGTAACAAAGGGTAGTAAAAAAATCCATGAGGTATTCAGTGAGCCCTCCAGCACTGGGGAAACTACAATTTTTTATGTTTTAGATAGCGAATTTAAACAAATTATGGCCTCCAGTCAACTAACAAGACCCTTGTTAGTTGAGCAGTAGCCGTAATTTGTTTGAATTCACCCTCTAAAATTCTGGTTTAAAACATGGCCCCATAGAAACCAATGGCACGCCCCCGTGCTCTACAGAATCTTACGTCACAAGCAGTGCGGGTGCCGGGGCACGGCTCGCATGTATTTAAATGGGGACCTCCAGAAATTTACCAGGGACTCCCACTTTTGGGCTGTGGACCCCCCCCTTTTTTTTTTAAAGCAAGTCCCAGACCCCCAAATGAAAAATCCTACCGAGAGCCCTGGCGTGTTGATGCCGGTATAAGAGTGCTGTTTGTCAGATTAGCAACTGTATGGCCTCCAGCTGGCGAGCAGCAAATACATGTGTAACCAGGGGTCGGGGTGATGATGTTTTTTGTTTTATTAGCGCGGTGCGGTGCCTCCATTATGTAACCCACTACCTGGCTTCAGGGAGAAAACTGTTGCTCTGTATTTTGGCTAGGTTTGACTTATAGTCAGGGGCACCCAACTAACTCTGGACACAGGAAGCAATAACTGTAATGTCCAAATCAGGAGTGGGATTCTAGAGTGTGGCTTTTATTCACAACACAACAGAACAATGAAGCATAGATGGACCCCCACGGGGCTACACTCCTGGTAATGCAGATATACAGAGACCAGAACACATCTTCTACACGCTGTAACCCTCAGGTTTAGAAACACACTGGGCTCTCAGCCCGAACTTGTACTCTTCTCTGGATTTCCCTGGCCTGGCACATCTGACCAGCCTTGGACTACTTCTCTGCATGGCACATCCAGCCAGCAACTGGACTACTTTCCATATGGCATGGAACATTACTTGGTTGCTCCCTAAACCATCCATGAGCGCATACAGGCTCCATGAAGGGAAAAATCTTCCATCTAATCCTACGTCTGGGTACTTTCCCCGAACACTGGCCAAGTGCCCGGAATAAAGCAACAGGTGTCCCAAAGTGAACCCGTAGAGGTGAATCTGGTTACTCCTGATTGGGGGTCTTCCACCTCTTGCTCCCATAATTCATACCTGGCCATTGATTTGGTCTGAAACACCTTTTCAACTGAAAACTCTGGGTTTGTAGATTAACACTTTAAATGTATATCACACTCCTAATCTGCAGTCTCTGGAACTCCAGTGTACTGACTTATGGCATACTTTTCTAAGTGTCCATGCCCATCCCTGTAGACCCCCACATATTAAAGGCGTTCAAGTCACACACTCCTTAAGCACTGTACTTGGCTGTCCTTTCCTGACCCACAGTAGCAGATACTTAAACAATATTCGTGGTGAAACATGGGCTCTCTGGCAGAGCGACTCACCCTGGTTTGTAGGTGCCCACAGGCTTCTTCCACAAGAAAACCAAAAATAGTTCTTGGTGCCTCAGCACAAATCTTCAAGGCAGCTTCTCTTCTGCCAACAGGGCCAGGGGATTGCCCCTGAGAGCTGGTCTGGATCCCCCCATCCCCCTCGGGGATGGGGCCCTGTAACAACTGGGAGACGGTCTCAACCACTTCCAAATAGTATCTTCTGTGTCTCCATCTAGGGCGAGAACACACACCCACGACGACAGGTAGCTCTGGTCAGAGCTGAGGGCTCTGAGGGACTACCCACTGCAGTGCACCTCCTCCCTCCACTGAGTTTCCCACTAGACTACTACAGAAAAACCTCAACATTCTATCTAACTCCCAGCTGCAACATTCCATTGAGGCTTATGCTGCTGCGACAATTTTATGTGATGTCATCCCTCCAGCTCAGCTGAGACTGAGAACAGAGTGAGGCAGTGTGAAATCCAATTAACTGGAATTTCAGAAGCTGCCTTCCCTGCCTGCCACTAGATCTAAGTGGAATTCTTGTAACCCCGGGTGACGGGGGGGTTACACCGGGAAAACTGATCAGTTGCTGGTAGGCAATGACTGGCAAGTCTTTGTACTTTGGTGAAACCTTGATCTTGCCAGCTTGGACAGGGTCCATCTTGGGCAGCAAGGGTGGGCTGAAGTTTGGTGGTCACCCTTGAAGAAAGGCATGGCATTTGATTCTCTGGTGTTGGCTGCAGCCAGTGGCAGCCTTTAGCATCTTAAAAATATTTCCCGACCTTGCCTTTTTTTGGAACCTACTAGGCAAGGCAGTTTTATTTCTATAGCACCCAACCCCAGAGGCTCTGGGTGCCTTACACAGGCAACAGACAATACAGCGTACAGGAAGTACAGATAAAGGTCGATGCATCAAATCATCCAGATGCACAACTCAAGTGAATTTTTTTTTTTTTTAAACTCATCTTTATTATGGAAATATGGAAAAATGCAGGCATTCAACAGCACAGGTTTGTTACAGGCTTCCCACAATGTAAATTGCAGGTAACAATTATACATTACTACATTTATAAAGTATGTCACCTTTAATCAGTCTGCGGCTTACCTAATAAATATTTCTTTGCCTGCGCTGTCTAACTTTGTTAGGTCTTGCGTTTATCTTCCTGTTTTTAATTCTGCTTGTCCATATACCCAAGCTATATATTTAAAGTGAGTGATTAAAACCAATAATTTATAACTAGTCATCCGATAAAACCAAACTTTGTACATTGCCAAGCCTACAATATCATTTGAGATTGTCAGTATAGAATTCTTTAACTCTTGATTTCCTAGGCCTTGGAGTAAGCTGGGAGATAAGGCCACGTTTTCTGCATCCTCTGATAGTTATGCCTTATTTTTATTCATAGCCTTCCTCCTCTAAGAGGGTCATCTTCTCCTAGATTCCCATTTAACCCAGAGGTCAGCATGTTTTTGTAGTCTTAATTTTGTCATGATATCTTCCATTCTTTGAATGTTGTTAACCCGTGTAACCCATGCATCAAAGGAGGGGGTCACTGGTTTAAGCCAACTGAATGTGATTTCTTTTTGGGCTGCTGTGCACAGCATCTGAAGGAGGTGGTGTGTGTGTTCCCAATTTCAATTACCATCATCCCTAATATGAGGTATTTAAACTCATTTGGAATGTCTACACCCCAAATCTTGGATAGTTCTTGATGTACCCTAGCCCAGAAGGTGGCAACCTTGGTGCATGCCCAGAAAATATGCTAATGTGTGCTGATTTGCCCACAGCCCCTCCATCGTAAATTCAGCAGGCCCGGTTTGAAATGACAAATAATTGTTGGGGTGTGGAAGTATCAAGTAATGTATTTCCACCTAAATTCCCTCCAGTTAGGTGATACTGTAACTATCCAGCCGCTATCCCAGAGTGTTTCCCACTCTTTCTCCTGTATATTAATTCCAGCTTCTGTTTCCCATTTTTGCTTTAGTGTTTTAATCTCCAGTTGGTCTTTTCCTAATCACCTCTTATATGCTGTTGCTACTATACCTGTTTTCCCTTCAACATGGCTGCCCAGTACAAAAAGTTTTCCAAGGGGGGAAGGTTTCTGTATATTTTTGAGATTCGGTCTCTGGTTTGAATATAGTATCTCACTTGTAAGTATCTTTGTAAATTACTACAGGGTAAGCTGTATTTTTCCTGTAATTCTCTTCACGTTATGATTTCTAATCAAGGACTGGTACCTGGTCAGTTTTAATTTGTTCCATCTTATATGTCCCAGATCTGTATGAGGGGGGACGAAGTTAGGATCTCTCACTATTATTGATAGAGGCCCAACCTCATTAGTGGTCCAGATCATCTCTCTGGCTTGCGTCAGCGCTCGGAGTGGGTGTTTAGAACATGGATTAGTCATTTCCTCTCAGATTTGTCTGGATAGGGTTGCATGGGGCAATGTGAACAGTGGAATCGATGTTAACTGTTGGTCTTCTGTCACACGCCATCCTGTGTCCGCCTGCTGTTTTAGCCTTGAGACGACCGGGGCCAATTTTGCAGCCATGTAGTACAGTTTAAGGTCTGGCATTGCGAGGCCACTCAATCCCTTGGGAGTGACAACACTCTCTTACTCACTCTGTCTGCCCTTTGCCCAGATAAAGGACATGATGTAATTCTGGACTTGTTTCCAGGGTTCTATGTGATAACAGCAAAACTTTAAGAGCAAAGCACATATGAGCGAAGCAAAATCGCTGAACACAAATACCACGCATGCTAACAATAGCGACACCTGCAGTAAAATAAGTAAGTAATAATATCCTCCAGGGTGGGCATTATTGGGAAGTACCGGACTGCCCAGGGGCATAATGAGGTCCGACGCCACAGATGGAGGGCCTTATAGCCCTGGAAGGTCCGGTATTTCCCAATAATGCCCACCCTGGAGGGTATTATTGCGCTTAGAAAATGGCCCATCGGGGAATGTTACTCTGTGAAGAGGCACTTGGACTGGCTCTTATTTTTAACTGGGCATCTATTGAAAAATAAATGCCCAGCTAGGAGCCTGTCTCAGCCATTCAGGTTTAAGAATTGATTGTTGCCATTTTCTAAAACTATATAAACCAGTCAGCGGGGGCAACCATCAGGTATAATTCTCTGCATGCTTGCCGTGTACACTGCATCTGGGACCGAAAACAAGAGGCAGTGCTGCACACTCTCCAGCATCAAATCTACAGGGAGCAGAGTCACAAACCTATGCAGTGATGGCTGCTATGCAGTGCAAGTGTTGCCAAGGTGTCAGTGTCAGGAGTTTATTTTAAGATTGGGGGGTGCGGGGAGGGGGCGTACCATCATGTAACAGTTCACATACACCCCACAACATGGTATGTGGGGAGACTTACCTATTTATGACTGCGGAGCATTTAGATGCAGTACAAGACGTATACCATAAGGCAACTATTTTATCGGATCATTCCGTGGTATGCGCTAGGCTCCATTTGGGTAAAACCCAACCGGTTTCTCAATGGAGATTGAACTTGTCCCATCTAAGAGATCCTGAGTTCTGTCAGATGAGTAAAGAAGCTATACCTACAGTTATTTCAGAAAACAAAAATCCTGATACTCTCCCAACCCCCCCAACAATTCTCTAGGACACCCTCAAGATGGTATTAAAAGGGGACATAGCGGCCTATTCAGCCAGAAAGAAAAGGGAGAGGGAAAGTCACACCCAGGAACTACAACTAGCGCTCCAAACATTACAGAGCTTTTTACATCAGGGAGACGATGCAGTCACCCCCCCCACCCCATTTGAAGGTAGTTAAGCAGCAGCTACGGAAGCTCCTAGATCAAAAAGTAGAGCAACAACTGCTTTATATGAAACATAGTTATTATTTGGGGGGCTAGGGAAGCTAGAAATCTGGTGCATCGTATATGCACCACTAGAATGAAAGTTTGTGTGACCAGCATGTATGACCCCGACTCAGGGCAACTCAGGGGGCGCCCTGAGGAGATTCGAAAAATATTGGCTAAATACTATTAAAAATTATATGTTAGACTACCACTCATCTCCTGAACAAATAAATGAATACCTTACCCAGCTTCCACTGCCTCACCTAACGGAAGCCCAGACCCAGGCATCGGAGGCACCAATGACAAGTGGTGAGGCAGCTATACTTAAGGAGGCCAAAACTCTCAAAGCCCCAGGTCTAGGTGGTTATCCAGCTGAAATGTACTAACAATTTAAAAGTCTTCTACTTCCCCATCTCCTACTGGCCTTCCACGACATCCAGGAGGGAGAAAGGCCTCCCCCCCCCACCTGAAGATATGTAGTTATAGCAGTGATCCCAAAACCGCTCAAAGACCCAAGATATCTGGACTCATACTGCCCTATATCAGTGTTAAAATATGACTATAAAATATACATGTCAGTCCTAGCTAGGAAAAGGAAAATGGACTCCCTACTGCCTTCCCTAATTGACCCGGACCAAGTAGGGTTTGTTTGAAGGAGACAGGCACAGGACGCTGTTCAACATACTTTACTTTTGGCCAACTATGCCATTACAACAAAAATTCCCCTGACCCTGTTGGGACTGGACGCAGAAAAGGCATTCGATAGGGTCACCTGGCCTTTCCTCTGGGCGACCCTTTGATGCTTTGTCTTTGCAAATACCCTTATCCTACAACTGCAAAATATGTACAACTCCCCTCAAGCCTATCTAAGACTAGATGGATCTTTATCTGAGCCCTCCCCCTGTCGAGGGGCACCCGCCAGGGATGCCCGCTATCCCTGCTCTTGTTTGCTGTGTACTTGGAACCATTAGCGGCATCAATCGACTCAAATCCAAATATAGAGGGTAACCCGTGGGAGGCTGCTTACACAAAGTATCACTTTTTGTGGACGATGTCCTCCTTCCTCTAGTCTCCCCAGAATCCTCCATTCCAGTGGTGTGGGAACAGCTTCAGACATTTAGACCTTTGGTAGGATACAAGACAAACGAACAAAAGGCAGAAGTTATTTATTTAAAAGTTGATAACCGAGAAAGGCAACATGAGCCGAGGTTCGTTTCCAGATGCAACCCGGGGGAAAGGAGCAAGGAAAGTAATTTCACAAGAGGTAAAAACACAATCTACAACACATCTAACGAGGGTCAGCACAGCACAACAATAGGAAAAACACAATCAAAGTAAAGTAACATAAGAAACAGCTTAAAGAAGGGGTTATGTTATGCACGCCCCCACAGAAAGAACAACAACTATAGGCCACCCCAACCTTAAGAGTGCATTCCCTTTCATATGGAATCTGACGACAATAAGATGCTTGGGTATCAAACTGTCTAAAGACTTAATTCATATAGACCTACTTAACTATGAGCCCCTCACTCAACAACTCACAGAAGATTTAACCAGATGGTCTCAACTGTCGTTGGAGTTTGACTAGAATTGAAGCCCTACAGCAAAATATCTTGTCTCATGTCCTTTTAATTTTTTTTCTACAAACCCTCCCTGTCTTACCTATTAATACATATTTCCAGTCGTGGGATAGGTTAATTTCTAGATTTGTGTGTCGGGGAAACCTCCAAGAATTAGATATACAATATTGCAACTTTCAAGGGATGGGGGAGGGCTTAACCTCCCAAATCTACACCAGTATGCCATAGCGGCCCATGTACAGATTGTCATGTATTGGCTTACAACTGCAAAACGCAGCCCACTGGAAAATGATTGCACTAACCTTCAGTGATACTTTTGACTTGACTGCATATCCATTTGGGAACCCACCTCAGTGTATGCCACTGAACGCGTTCCAGGAATACATGGCTACGACTTTCAGTCAGTGGGTAACTACATGGAATAAATATCTTTCCCTTAGTAGGCAAATCTTTCTCGGGTCATTGGCCCACGGTACCAAATTCCCCACTAACAATCTGGATAGAGCCCTAGGTAGGTGGTGCTGCTTTAACTTGAAGTTCATGCACAAAATAATAGGGCCCTCTGGGCTGTTGCCATTTGTCTCCCTACAGGCTACATATGGACCGCCTCCCATGGAATTCCAGGGTTTTAAATAATTGATTAGCAGTTTTTTTCTTGGTAGGATACTAACTGTACAGAAAGTATTTATATAGATTTTCTAGAAGTGCTATGTTTGTTAAACACAGTGAGGCAAGAGCTATGCATTTTCACAAAGATTTAGCACTTTTATGAGCAAAATGCTAATCAATTTTTAGAGTTAAATAAAACCCTGAATTCCATGGGTATGCGCAACTGAAGTCATATTTGCAGCCTTATGAAGATTCTTTGGTAGAGCTGCCTGAACATCTCGTAAGAAACCTATATAAAGCCCTAAGATGCGTTAATACAGACTCTGCAGAATCCATACGGTTAAAATGGTCGCAGGAACTTGGATATGTGGGGGGCTGTGCCCTCCATCTTAAAATAAACTCCGAGATGCACATTGACACTAACACCATGGCAACATTTGCACTTGCTGAAATGACACTGTCGCTCAAGTTGCAGGTGCTCCAATTTAGTCGCCCATATTATGGGATGCTGTTTCCAGAATGCATTAGGGATTTTGATGGGCAGTGCTTAAAATAAAAATAGGAGGCGTGGGACAATATTCATTTTGAGCGTGGCTTTCCTGTCACCCAAAGAGAGGGGGAGCACTGACCACCTATTGATATCTTCCCCAATTTCAGCAAATAATCTATCGTAGTTTAATTTAAATAGGGTGTTTCAATGGGAAGTTATTCGTACTCCCAGGCAGTGCACCATATTCCTTGCTGCCCTCTGAAGGGGAAATTGGCCAAAAATTCCCTGGGGCAACTCCTGCTCTTATTGCTTCTGATTTTCTAAATTAATTTTATTTATTACTAGGAGAAAACACCTTTGAGCTAATAGCCCATTTACAAAGTTTCTGCGTTATAACAGAGAGCAAACAATGAAAATGTACAAAGTTACGTAGACAAAGTGAGATTGAACAGTTATTATGGCTAGGCAAAAATACAGTACCAAAAGGTACCATAGTCATTAGGCATATCAATAATAAACATGTTCAATAATTAAGGAGTCTGGGGAGAGTGGAGGAAAGAGAGGTGTGGGGGAAGGGGGGGAAGCAGACAGCTAGGCCTTGTCAGGGGAAGGGTCATGAGGGGAGTGGTATTTTATATCTCGATATTTCTCGAGCTAGTTCCAGCTCCTGCAGCAGTGCGGGAATGGAGGTTTGAGGTGAGATGACAAAGGGAGTCATCTGCATAGAAAGATAGTTTGTGATTTCTACCCCCAGCCATAATCCCTTTAATGTTTTCATTATTTCAGACCGCTGTTACTAAGGGATCTATACAAAGGGCAAATAGAAGGGGGGAGAGCAGGCATCCCTGCCTGGTGCATCGAGATAGATGGAACCTCTCTGTTATTATCCCATTTACTTCAGTAGTTGCCTGTGGGGTCGCATAAAGATTTTTAATGCTATCTCTGTAATTTGCGCCAAATCCAATCTACTCTAGGGTTCTGTGCAGGAACCTGCAGTTCACCCAGTCGAACACCTTCTCTGCATCCATAAAGATTGCAGTTGTTGGACCTGGCATGTTCTTCTGCCAGGCCAGGTTTAATAGTCGGTGAATGTTGTCATGTATGAGTCTGCCGTTCATGAAGCCTGTCTGACCAGGGTGGACTACGGCCCCACACAGCCCTGCAATCTTATGGCCAAAATTGTGTATATTTTTTGGTTGACATTTACCAAAGAGATAGGTCTGTAGGAGCTACACAAAGAAGGGTCCTTACCTTGTTTGGGCAATACAGAAATTTGAACAGAACACCAGGAGGGAGGGATCCGTTCACCCCGATCCCCTCAAACACTCCCTGCGTGTGCTGGAGCAGTTTGTCCCTAATTGTTTTGAGAAATTCAGGTGCTGTTCTGTCTGGACCTGGTGCCTTCCCTGACTTTAACCTTTTTTGTGGCTTCGTTCACGTCTAAAACACTAATTAAGGCATCTAACGTGTTTCTATTTTCTTGCGATGGCTTAATAACCTTCACCCTTGTAAACAATTGCCTAATTTGTCCTGGTAGTTAATTATGAAATCTTGCTAATACTGTTTTTTGTAAAAGTCTGCAAACTCTTGCAATTTTTTTGGGTTCTGTCTCATTTTTTTGGGTTCTCTGCGTGTCCAGTACGTAGAACGACTCTACTGGCTCCTTCCCTACATAGTTGCCAGGCTAGTAGTTGCCCCGCCTGGTTGCCTGCCTTATGGTAGCGTTGCCGCGAGTACCGGAGAGGACCCCTATTGTGTCATCTACTGATTTATTTAATTTTGTTTTGAGTTCCTATAGTTGCCTTTTCACTTCAGCGTTTAATACTATTTTTTATGTTTTGCTTCTAGATTAAAGAGCTCATCTTCTAGTTGCTCTTTTTGTCTTTCTTTAATTTGGTCGCATAGCTTATTGTTTTTCCTGTGACCACTGCTCTGAGCCTGTCCCACCAAATTGTTGCTGTTGTGTCCTCTATTGAGTTTGTGGCTACAAATTGAAAAAAATTGTTTTTTAAACGTGATTTAAAAATGTTCACCAAGGGGCCCCTCACACATGTTGGGGGCAGTGTGTTCCAGAGCATAAGCATGGCAACTCCACATGCTTACTCTCCAGAGGATTTTAAACATTAGTGTGGAACACATAAGAGACCCATCTAGGAGGAACAAAGTGAGTGGATGGGAGTGTATATGATCAGGACGTCTTTAAGACAGCCTAGGCCGTGCAGGGCCTTGTACATTAACAAGCATGCCTCCGAACTCGCAGCCAGTGCAGATCGCGAAGCATTGGCATAATATGTTCGGAATGGGGAGTCTAGGCAATCAGCTCTGCAGCTGAATCCTATTTTAGCTGCAGGCAGTGCACCCCGCCACCAATAACCCTAACTAAAGGGTGTTGCAGTTGTCTAGTCAAAACTTAAAGGCATGCATCAGTATTTCCGTGTCAGCTGTCTCAAGATGGGGCTTGATCCATGCAGTGTTTCATAGCTGAAGAAAGCCACTGCGGACCACCCCTGACACCTGATGTTCTAGTGTCAGCTTGCAGTCAGTGTTGACCACAATATTACTAAACCCTATCCCCAGCTCCTAACTCTGGAATTATACTTATCCCAGGGAGGACGGTGGGACCAGCAAACAAAAGACCAGAGTTTATAAAATCTCTAACATGCACTGCAGGCTATTGAATCTCCCTCTGCTGCAGCCCCCTTCCCCCTTGTGTCAGCTGCAGGGGAGTTTGGGATTTGTAGTTGCAGAAAAAGTCAGCTTGAAAGTTTACAGTATCAGTTTTGTACAATCTACTATACTGCAGTACAGAGAACATAAGTTAACAAAAGTGCAAATTAGGACCAGTCCCCCCCCACTCTTGGGTATGGGGTTCTTGATACTGACCTTTAAAGGCTGTGTACTTTTAAAATCTGTTTTTAATAATTGTTTTTTGGTCAGCCTGCTATTCATCTGCTGTTAGGGCTCCCACAGTTTACAGTATACTAGCAGCTGTAGTTCTTTATGGGTATTCAAAATTTGGTTCCCATATCAGCTGATTCAGTACAACATTCCAGCCTTTGGTAGTAGTTTCAAACCTGCTTCGGTAGGCGGGTTTGAACAGATTTCTTTTTTCCCTCTATTAAAGTAACAGTGCAGTGAAGAGAGAGAGAGAGAAAAAAAAGCCAGACAGTTGTTGCCTGCCAGTCTTTGTACTGCTGGCCTGCTTGTGCTCCCAAATCCGGGTCTGCACAGCTCACACATTGCTTGTGTCTGCATAGAGCTGTTCTCATGCCTGGGGGAATGATGCACAGAAATCAGTGTCTCGTCACAGGAACGGAATGTGGTCTAGTGGTTAGAGAACACAACTATAAAACAGGAAATGACACTTTGAAATCCCACCACAGGTGCCGACTCTCACTGTGCGACAGTGAGATGCACAAAATAGGTGATTTCATACATTTTACTGGACTAATTACAGAAAATCCTAAGCTTTCAAACCTACATGGTTCTTCTTCAGAAGCGAGTGTAAGTTACTTGCCCCCTCGGTGCTTTTATCCGCCAACAATGAGGCATTCCTTAGTAAATGCATTTTTTTTTTATTTAGAAGTCCCCCCCCCCCCCCATATGTCCTATCACTCAAGTAGACCCTCCATCTCTCCTCTGTTGAGGTGGGCTATCTCTGATTCATCTGTAGCAGCAGCAGTAGTAGTAGTAGTGGTTGCAGCAGCAGTTGCAGTTGCAGCAGCAGTAGTAGTAGTAGTAGTAGTAGTAGCAGTTGCAGTAGCAGCAGCAGTAGTAGTAGTAGCAGTTGCAGCAACAGTAGTAGTAGTAGTTGCACTAGCAGCAGTAGTAGCAGTTGCAGCAATAGTAGTAGTAGCAGTTGCAGCAGCAGCAGTAGCAGTAGTAGTAGCAGTTGCAGCAGCAGCAACAGCAGTAGTAGCAGTTGCAGCAGTAGGAGTTGCAGAAGCAGCAGCAGTAGCAGTAGTAGCAGTTGCAGCAGTAGTAGTAGTAGTAGCAGCAGCAGCAGGCACTGATCCCCGAGCAGACTCGACAGACCATAGGGCCTAATCTGCTGACTATTGAAGCAATATACCCTGACAGGAGTTGGGTATACAGGTGGTTACCACGCCTGGTGTGGTTCAGTCACGAGCACGGCGGTGACAACTCCCTGAAGTAGTAAATGTAACCGTATACCCACTCATGAGAGGAGTATATTACTATTATACAATATTCACGATGAGTGAGTACAGCTGAGCAGGGCTGCACTTCTGGGATTAACCCTGTCATTCCATTCCAGTGCCGCTTTGTTCGGCGAATTGCTGGAAACATTGGGCTGTCCGTGGAGAGCGGCCAGAGGTTGCTGTTGATGATTTCAGCGGTTTTAACTTTTGGGGCCGGCATTGTCAATGGCTGTATTTCAGAATTCGGATTGTTGGTGACTGTGGAGGATTGTCTCAAGTTGGGAAGGTTTTTTTTTTTTTGCATTATTTTTAACCCCTCTTTTTACACTCCAGCGTCCCCCTCCTTGAGGCCTCCTAGGCCCCCCACTTACCCGGCTATCCTCTTCCTGAGCTCTCCTCTCCACGCACATTGCAGCAATCCTCTGGGTTATCCCAGCGTATCCTTTTGCTGGGTGGGCCCCCCTTCTCCGAGGGGGAAGGCACCAGGGGCAGGGGATCCCAGCGCACTCACTACTAGGACCCAGGGGTGCTGCTGAGGTGGAGATGGCTCCTTGGAGGTTCCGGCGGTGTAGGGGACTGGAGGCCGTCATCCGGTGGATGCCAGAGCTGTTTTCCGGTTTTCTAGATTCCCCGTCAGTGTGTCGCGAGGTAGTGCTCCCAGTCTCCATTGGGGGTTGCTACCGCGCGATGCTTCATACTCCCCTACCCCAGGAGAGGAGAGCAGTCCTATGGATGCTCAATCTTCTCCTCCCCCTGCTGACCCTCCAGTGCCAGAGTTCATTCCCGAACCCGGGCCACCAGCGTGGAGCGAGGTGAGGCGCCAGCGCCTCAACCCTCTATGCCACAGGGCCGGCTAGGTTCATTTTTCAAGGTCTTCCTTGACCGTCGTTTAGGTGGGACGGAATGTAGCGTGTTTTTTTTTTTCCAGAAGACAGCTCGCCATTCGTCGTCGTGTCTGCCCTTTGCCAGTTTTGGGCTGGTGATGGTCAGAGGGATTTGAGAGATAGCTCTTTATGCGGCACATTGGTGGCTGGCACCTTTTCCAGTGGGTACACCGGAGGATTTATCATGGTGAAAAGGTGCCAGTCAACCAATCAGATTGCAGGGATTGGACAATTGAATTTACACCATTGTATAATTAGTATGTTAGCAGTAGCAGCACTATTAGTAGCACACATCTTTATTTTTTAACAGGATTCAGACTCTTAGGACTCAAAAAGCCTTATTTTACAAAGTTGTCCTGTAAGGAAGTTTCAAGTACAAAACAAACATATGATACCAAAATTGGTAACAGACACAAAATAAAAGATTTGAAGACAGATATGCATACAGTATATAACTAAAACCATAAATTATATCAAAGAATGAACTACAAAGGATCCCATACTTTGTAGTTACACTATGGAAAAAAACTGCATAAATCCTCCCACCTGTACAGCTTGCTTCAGTCCCCTCATCCTGTTGCCTACCCACTGCTTTGCGCTCACCTGGCAGACTGTTCCCCATAGACCAGGCAGATGGGGAAATCCAACGGGGGAGTGACAATGATGCTCAGGGCATGATGTACTTGCATGATGGAGTCACATGTCTTCTCATTAGAGCCAGTCACTACAGTTGTGCCTGTCAAAAATTCTCACTTCACCACCTCAATAAGGATCTGCCTCTGCTTGTGCCATCTCTTTGGGGGGGGGGGGGCGCGACGTATGTTGCCCACCATGCCACGCCTGCAACTGAGGCCCTACTAAAAGAAGCACTGCTGCAGCTAGATGTACTACCTAAGCAATAAGCATGTTGGGGTGTGTGTCATGCTGGGATGACATCATGCCTGATGCAGGTTGTGAGGCATAAGGTCATAGGCCGAGTGCCTTCAGCCACCTGAGAAGTGACGTTATCCCAGCGACGCATACCCTGAAGTGCCTTTTTGTAATTATACAATGGATCCATGTGTTACGATGTTAAGTAGCCTGTTTTGTGAGCACTAGTTTCACCTCTGCGGTTGTGGTGAGATAACATTATGGGTGAACCTGGCTCTTCACCAATCAGTTTTTAACATTTTTCTGTCCATTGTATAAGACAGTATATTGCCTGAAACCGGCAAACACAGCCCGTACAATACTCCCAAACCACCACTAGCCCAGCTTGCACTCAGATCCCAGGTTTTCTGGCCTGATGTA
This sequence comes from Neoceratodus forsteri, assembly GCA_016271365.2. Taxonomy (NCBI): domain Eukaryota; kingdom Metazoa; phylum Chordata; order Ceratodontiformes; family Ceratodontidae; genus Neoceratodus; species Neoceratodus forsteri. Next base: position 189,140,256 of record JADMNL010000031.1, read on the forward strand.
AGATCCTCTTGAAGATCTACTGTTACAGTAAGTCCTTACATAACTGTGCTTTCCTATCACTTGGGTCAATGGGCTGAGATGGGGTAAAACATTTCTTGTTTTATTATTATTCTGTTTACTTTTTCCCCTTTATGGATCCCTGTCCCAATGATCTGGGTCACCGTGGACAACATTGCGCTGCGTGATCAGCCGTGGTACCACAGTGCCAGATGACCCATGCCTGCCCACCCTCCGCCCCACAGATTGAACACCTTATGTCTGCAACTTTCCCCGGCCCCTCCTCCTGCATAGTGGGGGTCCAGGGATCATTGCATGTGAACCCTGAATTAAGGAAAAAACAACTTAAAATTATGACTGATACGATGCACATGGTACAAAGCTTTTAGGAAAGCAGATTTAAAACTTACATTATCATTCAATTTTGGTAACTTACTTTTAACCTACCCTTCCATCTTGTCTGCCTACCTGCTTAACCCAGTTCAGTCTTGCGTCTTCTGTTTTAGCAGCTCATGACTGCTGCAGTGGGATTCAGGACCTTATACATAGACACAAGAAACGTGGCAACGGGGCAAACTAGTGCTCTGTAGCACTACAGTTTTCTTTGAAATATACAGTTCAAGATCAAGCACATGGAGTGGGGAGGGAGTAAGCTCAGTGCCACCTAAAAACAGCTCCAGCAGCTGAGTACTAAACACATGATGCCTGAGATCTTTTCTTCTCAATTAAAAAAAAAACATACACATATGTTCCAATGTTGAAATGGGGGTCCTAGAGTCCTCTAAGGTCTTAAAGTAGCAGTGCAATGAAAAATGCTTTTCCACAAAGCAAGTTTCAGCTACAGTTAATAAAGATATTAGCAGTAGATCTACTTTTCTAGGTACCCCCCTATGCTGTGCACCACAAGTTTATTTTTTTTTCCTGACCCTAACCTTGTCGAGACCTACAGTGATATTTTTAAAGAGCACCTTTCCCTGCAATTCTGACTGCGCAGTTTAAATAAACAGGAGGCCCCCTTACCTGAATAGGAGTTCCTCCGTACATGTTTTAAACTGATATGATCTGCCCCCTTAGGAAGGGAAGGGATTGTATTTTGCTCCCACGGGGGCTAGCTGCTTAATCCCTTCCACTTCCTGACTTGCCTCTCTGTCCCCACGCTTCCTTGTTTTGTGATGTCACTGTAGGACCAGCGCAGGGACATGCTCCATGCAAGTCTATGGAGCATCATTTTAAAAGCTTTTTTCACTATTTTAATGGACTTTTTGTAGAAATCGAAGCCAGTATTCAAGTAACAAGAGCCTATTTCCCAGAGTTGCATTCACTGCTTGCTTCATCACTGACATCGTCAGGAGGAACCACGAAGTTGGTTGGAAGAACAGAGTCACTGCTGTGACAGGGAAGGGCATGTACAGGGCAGCACAATGACTTTAGGCAGTGGGGAAGGTAAAAGCACTTAAAAAAAAAAACAAAAAAAAAAAAACACACACACGTGTCTTTTAGTAATCCTAAGCACTTACAGACATTCTGATGTGACCGATCACTCAGTCGATCACTCAGTTGCTGAGTGGACTATCTGTGTTGGGGCCGGAGTCACAGGATGATGAGCACATGAGATTAAAAGTGGGATAGGTTGTCTCGATAAGCCAGCGGCCCCGTCCCGTTTAAACAGATGCTGCCTCCACAGAACTACATTGTCACTTAATTGGTTCTGAATGGGACATTCTGATTAAGCGGATGTCCCGATTAAGTGACTTGTACTGTAGTGATGTGTATACCAACACTGCTGCGAATGCAACAGACATGCCCGTGTATTACAGTAGCATTGTAACTGTGTCAATGATGATATTTGGGTATTTATGTTTAAAATACTACTTTTATCACATTTGGACCAGGAGGGTCCCGATGTAAAAAATTGCAAGCTTTGACACTTTTTACATATAACTTTAATTGCTAAAACATACTATTTATCTGGTTGATCATGCCAAAATTGAGCTGCCATCCTGATAGTACTACAGTTTTTTTTAAACTTTATATTTGATCACAAATTAATCAGTTGATCAAGTGATTGGCTGGTATTAGTATGTGAACAAGCGTGCAGACGCTTTCATTTAAAAGAAGGCGGCTAGCCTTGGAGGAGGGCAGGCCATGTCGGTTGCCTTTCTTTTCATCTTACAGGTCAGAATTGAGTGTGGGGTACATGGGGGGAGGGGTGATTCTGCAAGGGTGGGGTGGGGTTGGGCAGGAAAAGAATCTCTAAAAGTCGGCAGCCCTCTATGGAGGTGGATGGGTTTTGCTGGTCATCCATCGTTGCAGTTTAAAATTAAAATACTGTTAGCAAATTGTGGGTGCTGGGGGGTGAATTGGGGCTTTAACTGTGAGCATGGAGGGATTGGGGCTTATCTTTTTGAAAGAATCTGGGTTAGGGAGGAGGGTGTTTTCTTTTGGTTACGATAATATTTCCAGAATGGGGAGACAGTGCTATTTCAAAATAACTAATAGTCCATTATTCACAGTATTTGGAAAATACTTTTGTTACTAAGCTCACCACTAATAGTGAGGTACCCTACAACGTACTACATCATCTGGTTCTATGCAGCATTACTGTGGACTATTAAACCAATTTAATTTCCCAAGGTTGCTTAAACATATATAAAAATACATTGAGAACTTTCCCCATAGACTTCTATGAGTGCGTTCCTCACTCTCCCTGCTTAAACGCCACAAAACATCTGAGTGCAGGGGGCAGGACAGGTGGACTGGGAAGTGAAAGGGATTGGCTGGCCATGTGTTCGGTTTCGCTTGCGATCCCCTCCCTCCCAAATGGGACCTGATGAAAAATACTACTTTTGGCTGCAAACGTCTAGCACTTTAGGTACTAGGCTATAATTCCCAACATGCTATCAACAAAGTCTTTGAAATTTACTTTAATCCTGGATAATGCCATTTTTTGGTCTTTCCCAGCCATTTGCATGTGTGGATAATGTTTTGGTTTCTTCAGTTAAGGATAAATGCTCTTCCAATTTTTAATTTACAAAAAAAAAACAAAGAAGTGAAATCATTTCCTACAGCAGGTTTAACAACCGCATGGCTGAATCACCCTTGTAAATTAGAACTTGTTCTCAGTCCTTTGACTCCTCACCGGATTTGTTAAATGAAGAACTGAAAGTAGCACTGTTTCACATACAACTCCAGTTGGTGGTGGCTAAAAGGTCATTATTATTTGATGGCTATTCAGTGGTGAAACGAGTTACGGAGGTCTCCATTTTGGGGCCTGTTGGACAGATTGATATTCATATTACTTCACCATCGCAACTGCAGCTGATTGGCACCTCCTGGTTTCAGTGAGATACCAAAGATTGAACAGGCATGGAGTTTTTTTTTTTTTATTCTTTTTATTAGTCAGAATTTAACTTATATACATACAGGTCCACATTTATGATTTTATACATTGCATTTACAACTGGTCAAAAAGTACATTTATTATTTAGGGTTCATATAATGCTTCTACATAAAATTCAATGTTTGTTCCAAGCAGTTTATTACTCCCAATAGGGTTACAATCTAGTCATGCCCTAGTTGGAAAAAAAAAAACTCCTTAGGGTTTTTAGTATACATATATATAAGGGTTGGTCATTCTCCGGTTCATCGAACTTTCCCCTTACAGGATTCACGTACTGCTCACTCCATGAGTGGGTGAACCACCCACCTCAGTTATACTGGTGGTTCCGGCCTAATCCATGGATGGGGGTGGAGGGGAGAAGGGGGACGGGAGTAAGCCAAAAACCAAGCCCCCCAGAGGCGAGATGTCACCGGCAGTATCATAGCCTCCAAGATCCCTCAGGGGCAGCTGCGTTAGGGTACAAAAGTGGGATCTACTATCATATAATATATCTGCCACCGTGCCCATCTTTCGGCGAAAACCTCCCCACGCTCATTTATATTATGTCATTTTTTCCATGTTATAAATTTGCCGGGTGATTTCCCACCAGTCTCGGATCGTTGGAGCATTCATTGTTAACCATTGTCTGGTTATTACCTTTTTAGCAGCTGTGAGAAGCAGTAAAAGCAAGTATCTTGTGTTTGTCCCTCTGTAGGGTTTAGGCAGGATAAGAAACAAGTACATCTCCAGTGTCAACTGAAACTGTGGGTTGAAAAGCTCCTGCAGCTGCATTTCAAGCTGTTCTAAAAAGTTGGAGAGTACTGGGCATGCCCACATAATGTGAGTCAGGTTGGCCTCCCGCTCGCCGCACCTCCTCCAGCACTCTGCAGATTTATTTAATGAGTAATGCTTAGTGACTGTAGGTAATCTAAAATATCGTAACAAAACCTTCCAGGCATATTCTCGCCATTGACCCGAGCTCGTAACTCTGGAGGAGTAACCACACGCCAATCGCCAATCTGAAAAAGATAGCTGGTAACCCGTCTCCTCATGCCATTGTGTACGAATGTTTTCAGTGAGGGCCTCACCCTGAGAGTTCACGGGTTGATAATATAAGGAAATCAAGTGGTCCTGCTTCCCTGTATTGTTCAGGGAGATCTGACATCGAATTGGTGCTGCATAGTTTTCTGGGTTTCGCGTGGACGGGGATAAGTCTTCTACATAATGTCTAAGCTGTAGATATCGGTAGAAGTCACTATGTGGCAGACAAAACTTTGCTTGTACTTCTGTAAAAGACCAGATTATACCCTGTGACATGATTTGTGGTAAATACCTCAGCCCTAGGCTGTCCCAAGTATTAAACCCGGAATCCAGAGTGTTGGGTGGAAAGTCCGACAGCGCCTGTATAGGACACAGGAGTGGTAAGTAGGGAGATAATCTGTGTGACTTTTTAAGCATATGCCGATTTTGGAACTGAGCTGCCAGCCAAGGATTAGTTGCTGGGTAAGCCTTCCTCCCCACTGCTGGTCGATAAATTGCTCAAAAGTATGTTGTATCATTCATCAATATTTGCTCCATTTCCATCCAATGCGGGTGGGTATTTTTATTGTCTTGCCATTATGTGTACCATGGTTACTGCTTGTTGGTAGTACTTTAGGTCCGGAAGAGCCAAGCCACCATCCTTTAGGTGGGATAATACCCCTAAAAGCGCGCCAGCTCCTTCCTGCCCACCTAGAAGTGTCGGTAGCAAGGCGGTTGATTTCTTTAAAAGTCCTTAAGGGCACAAATAGAGGAACGTTTTGAAATAAGTATAACACTCTCGGAAGAGTAATCATTCTAACTAGTTCTATCCGCCTAGTTAGGTTCAGTGGCAAAACAGCCCAAGACTGTAGGTCCTGCTTTAATTGTGCCAAAAAAGGAGAGTAGTTATGCTTATAATAGTTTATAGTATCACGGGAAATATATATGCCCAGGTATTTTAGTTTTGCCAGATTCCACCTACAACAGGCATGGAGTTTGAACTATCTTTTCACTTACTAGAGAAGTCCCTTCAGGGCATGGTTCATGGCAGTGTGGGTACCAGACACCGTGACTAAACAGAGGAATGTAGACTCCACCTCCAGTTCTTTCTGTCCAGCAGCTTTTATGAGCTCTGACAAAGAAACAAAATCCTTTCATCTTGTCTAGTTATATGACCAAATAGATTTTGTTTATTGCCTGCCACCCTCCCCTTCCCCCCGCCACACACGCAATTAGACATTTCAGGGTACTAAGCAGTGGTTGACTTAATTGGACGTCCCTCTGTCCTTTTCTTGAGGGATGCTACATAATGGGTCACTCGTTTCCTTCCCCTGCTTGCATCTCTTGTCTTTTTTTGCACCAGTGATTGGGGAAGTACATCAAAGGAAGGCCACACTGGGGAACGGGTGCTCTCTGATAGTACAAGACGTGTAGAAAAAGCAAGGCACTAACCACCAGTTGAGAAAGGCACTTGAAACCATTTCAGTTGCTGTGCATACTCCTTATTAGGTGAAGAAATAAGAAAAGGGAAAATCCTGAATAAAAAACTGAGATCCCTTTAGGCAGATTTATTTTTATTTTATTTTATTTATTAAGGTCTAGGATTACAAATACCTTTGAGCCAAGGCTCTTTTACAAAGGTTCCATGTCAGGATGAGAACAAACAAGCAGGACATTAATTAATTATTACAGGATAACAGGTTACAGTTGTTTATCATCACATGAGTACATACAGATTAGGCGGTACTAGGGGCATGCACAGGACAGGGATAACATTGATAACGAGAACTTGGTGAGGCACGAGAAGAAGATGCTGCCAGAGGCAGTTGTCAGAACACACAGGAAGTGGAAAGTGCAAGTAAGAGGAGGGGGGGGAGGTAGAGGGGGAGAGTGGGGGTGGTGGATGAGACAAGACAAGTGCCAAAAAGGGAACAGCAGGTTAGCAAGGGGTCGTCTCTGCTTTTATTCAAGTGGTGGTGAGTGCCCTGACCTTTCTACCCTTTTTGACTGGGGAAACCTACAGCTTCTCTGTAAAACAAAAAAATGGCAGACAGTAGTCTGCAGTGCCACATAATAGTCTGTAAATGTTACAGTTCCGGGACAGTGGCCACAGAACCTGGAAAAGTATGGAGCCAGCGCAACAAGGGCTTGTGAAACCAGGCACGTCTAAAACTGCATTTTTAGAGAAACATAGACCGAACAGCATGGAGTGGGAGAGGAGCACTGGGGGATAGGTACAGCCTGCGTGGCGTTCTGTGCACTGTGTTGAATATTTTTACTGTTGCAGGGGAAATGCTGCATTGATTTCTGTGTGTGTGTATGTGTGTGTGGGTTTGGGGACTGGGAGGTGGGAGGATGCTGCTAGTGGGAGGCTGAGGGAGGGCCTCGGAGGACCGCACTCAGTGGTCACATGACTCAGCAGAGCCAACCAGGCGGCCACAGTCACTACACCACTCCCTGGGGGCCAAGCGACCCCTCGCATGAGTGACTCAGACGCATAAGTGCCAAGATGCAGGAATGTGGCATCTCGAGTGGCGTCTGCAGGGCATCAGCAGGGAGGAAAATGGGTGGCAGGCCACACTGGTTAAGAGAAGGCACAGGGAGGAGTACGAGTTGCAGGGACTCTACAGAGAGGCATCAGCCAGACTGAGTAGCGGGAGCCAGTAGTGCCTGATGGATACAGAGAGGATGTGGAGGTCCGGGCAAGGAGGCAAGTGGATGCATGGGGAAGGGGAAGTAGAGGGGCAGGGATGACTGGGGTGGGGGGCACAGGGAGGCAGGAAGAATAGTGAGCTGTAATGGGTGTGGAATAGCACTGTCCGTGGGAACCTGGTGGAAGGTTTGAGGAAGGGGGGTGTCCAGTGTACAGGCTATTCATAGAGCTTGAAATGGGAAGTGGGGGCGGCAGGAATGACTGGGAGAGGAGGAGGAGGAGGAGGAGATGGAGCAAGGGAGGGCTCCATCGCAGGATAATCCAAACTGCCACAGGCCGAAAGGGGGCACTCGGCCCGGGAAACCAGGGGCGGTCAAGTCCTTAGGAACCAGGGAGCGCAGAAAGGGGCTGCAGGCAGGTGGTAGGGAGCGAGAGGAGAGAGAAAAGAAGATGGGTAGAGGTTCAGGGCAAGGGGACGCAGGGATGGATTTCAGGGGAGGGCATGGGCAGGGGATTGGAGACAACAAACAGGTACATGTACTGGTTGATGAAACAGAGCAGGAGGATGGGGAAGGCAACAGGGGTAGGGGACCATGAGGGAAGGGGGAAACACAGGATGCATGGAGAGGGGGAAGGCTCTGGGGTAGAAGCTGGTAGGAATAGGAAAGCAGGTGGAATTGGCACAAACACAATAACTAAAGGGGGAACAAGGCCAAAACATGTAGGGAGGAGAAGAGAGGGAGGCACAATGATGGGGGCGATGGGAGGACATACAAATAGTGGAGGTGGGGCGGTTGTGCAAGGGAAGGAGTACAGAAAGGATGGAGGAGGAAGAGAGCAGGGGGAGGAGCAGTCAATGACGAAGGGAGTGGGGAAAAGACAGGGTATCCGAGGAGAGGACACTGAAGAGAAGGGGCTTGTAAGAAGGCAAACCATGGGGGAAGTGCAGGAGGGGGGAGATCGAGTACTTGTACTTGGGGATTCTGTGCTCATGGGGTTGGGATTCTGTGCTCATGGGGTGAGATGGGGAGGTAAGGGAGCAAGGAAGAGCAGAACCTGAGTGGAGTGTATGCCAGATATGACAGCAGGAAGAGTAGGGCAGTCCATTCGGAAATGTGTGGAGAAGGTGGGAGGGAGGCCTCATATCGTAGTGCATCTAGGAACAAATGACCTAGAGGGCAGTACAGTGGATAAAGTGCAGGAGAGGTTCAGGGAGGTGGGGAGTATCTGCAATCAGGTGGGAAGTTCAGTGACGTTCTCTGAGGTACTCCAGTACCTAGGGCAAGCATCGCTAAGAATGCAGGAGTTTAATGGGTGGCTGAGGGGGTGGTGTGCAGAAAGGGGCTATGGGGTAATAGGGGAGTGGGGCAAGACGTGGAATGATAAGAGACTTTATGCCAAGGATAGGCTGTATCTCAACGTCGAGGGTACTAGGATGTTGAAACGTGGGCTGGAAAATTACATCAAGAACAAAATAGATTTCAACTGAAGAGGGGAGGGCTGGGCTGAGTTGGACAGCAAGGAGTCATCTTCCAAAGGAGACCGGTAGGCCTCCCTCCCCTCCGTCCCCAGAAAGGGAGGAAGAGAATGAGGAAGTTACCAAGGTGGAAGAGTAGGGGGGAGGGATGGGAAAAGGAGGTGCAGGACACAAGGGGGGGGGGGGACTATTGTATCCTTTTTTTTTTTTTACTTTCTTTATGCTCCTTCCAGGCTGGGCATCCTTCCGGGGTGCTCACGCGTCGAGGACTGCTACTCCCTGCCTGAACTCTGCGTCAACTGAACTCTTCCCGACACCTCAGGCAGACCTAGCCCCCCCGATCTGCCCCCGGGGTGGGCCCATTCTACCATAACGGCCTGTCTGAAGTTAGAGAGGCCTTACCTGGGTGTTGGGTAGGTCAGGAGCACCTCCGAGTAGATGGGCCGGCGGTGGGATGTGCGTCCTGCACCTGGAGCCCCCATCATCTCCGTGATCCTGGGAGGGTTCTTTTTCCTTGTTGGTTCCCCGTGGGAGTGCGGCGTGCAGTGACGTCCACGCATGGCTGCCCTGCTGATGTCTGCCGAACTCCTCCCCTCTCTTACGTTGGCTGGCGTACCTGTGCTGCCTCCGATCTCCATTGGGGGCTGCCAGGACGCTGAGCAGTCCCCAGAACCCTCCCCAGAGAGAGGAGAGCAGTCCTCCAGACGCTCAATCCTCTCTCTCCCCTGCCGACCCCCGCCGGCCCTGGCTCGTTCCCGAATCCGGGTCGTCGGTGTGGCGCGAGGTGTGGCGTCAAGTGTCTCAACCCTCAGCGCCACTGGGCTGGCCTGACTGTTGTATCCTTGAATGCAAGGAGCTTAGCAAACAAGGTGGCAGAGTTCTAGGTCTTGATGGCGGAAAGGGGAGGTAGATATTGCCGCCATCTCAGAACCTGGGCCACCCAATACCATGACTCTGATCTCATGATCCTGGGATACAAGGTGTACCGCAAGGACCAGGAGGGGTGGCTATATATGTTAGGGAGGGGATACTGTGTATCATGGAGGAACGAGAAAAGGGGAGTCCAGAGGCCATATGGGCATTGCTCCAAAGCCCCAAAGGTAAGAAGCTCAGGATGGGGGTGGTGTACAGGCCACCCTTACAAAGTGAGGATGTGGATAGGCAGTTGGGGGAACAAATCAGGAAGGTCAGTGGCAAAGGGAGTACAGATATAGTGGGAGACTTCAACCTACCTGGGGTTGACTGGAGGATGGTAGCTACAACAAATGCCAAGGAACAGGTACTGCAGGAGGCTATCCAAGATGGCTACATAGCACGGGGAGTGATGGCGCTTACCAGGAAGGGGAACATACTGGACATTGTACTAACTAAAGCATTCAGGAAGTACAAGGAATTGCAGAAGGAGCAGGACAGAGAACTGTATCAGTTAAAGCAAAAGGAGGCTGGGAAGGCAGTCAGAACAGCAAAGGTCCAAACCGAGGAAAAGATGGCCAACTCAGTTAAGAAGGGGGATAAAACCTTTTATAGGTACATCAGGGAGCAAAGGAAGACCAAGGGAGGGATAGTGAGGCTTAATAAAGGGAGGGAGGCTGGGCAGAGGAGACTGTAAAAGGCAGAGATACTAAACAAATATTTTTGCTCAGTATTTACAAATGAAGAGGGAGGTACATAAACAAACAGTAGTAACACTCTGGATACAGAAGTTGATACCAGCCAATTTACAGAAGAAAGGGTTCTGAAAGAACTCTTAAAACTGAAGGTGGACAAAGCAATGGGGCCTGATGGGATTCATCCCAGAATTCTAAAAGAGCTAAGGGTAGAACTAGTGACACCACTGACTACCCTTTTTAACAAATCATGGGAAGATGGGGTGGTACCCGAGGACTGGAGGAGGGCAGATGTGATTCCCTTTCACAAAAGTGGGAGCAAGGCAGAAGCAGGAAACTACAGACCTGTTAGTTTAACCCTCAGTGATAGGGAAAATGATGGAATCACTTCTGAAGGAAAGAATTGTCGAGTATCTAGAGGCCAGAGGGCACAGGACCCTAGGCAGCATGGATTCAGCGGGAAGGTCATGCCAGACAAATCTGATAGATTTCTTTGACTGGGTGACCAAAGTAGTAGATCAGGGAGGAGCTGTGGACATGGCCTACCTAGACTTTAGCAAGGCATTTGACACAGTTCCACACAAAAGATTAATATACAAGTTAGCCAGCTTGGGAGTGGGTCCCAAGATGACAGCCTAGGTAAAGAATTGGCTGGAGAATAGGACATAGAGTAATAGTAAATGGAGTCCACTCAGAAGAAAGGAGGGTTACTATTGGGCTACGAGGGTTCAGTATCAGGACGGTCCTCTTCAATGTCTATAAGCGACATTGCGGAAGGACTGGAAGGAAAAGTATGTCTCTTTGCAGATGACACTAAGATCTGCAACAGAGTTGATATGAGGGTGGGTGGAAAGAGATGAGAGGGACTTGGCAAGGTTAGAGGAATGGTCAAATGTATGGCAGTTTAGATTCAATGCTAAGAAGTGCAAGGTAATGCACCTGGGAAACAAAACCCAGGGGAAGAGTACACAATGGGGGTGAGATACTAACAACAACAAAAATGGAAAGGGATTTGGGGTAGTCATATCAGATGACCTAAAGGTGGGCAAGCAATGTGAGAGGGCAGCAAGGAGGGCTGGGGGATACTGGGATGCATAGGGAGAGGCATCACCAGTAGAAAACAGGAAGTTATTATCCTCTGTACAGACAGCTGGTGAGACCCCATCTGAGTACTGTGTGCAGTTCTGAGACCCAATCTCCATAAGACATAGACAGGATGGAAGCTGTCCAGAGGAGGGCAACTAAATGGTGCAGGGTCTGCACTGGAAGACATATGAAGAGAGACTTAAGGAGCTTAATATGTATAGCCTCGAGGAAAGAGGGGGCATGATAGAAACTTTCAAGTACCTCAAGGGAATCAACAAAGTCAAGAGGGTAGCATCTTTCAAAAAGAGGTGTGCAAGAACAAGAGGCACAATTTGAAGATAGAGGGGGCGTCAGAGGTAATTTAAGGAAGTATTTTTTTCACAGAGAGGTTGTGGATACATGGAACGCCTTCCGGAGGAAGTTGTGGAGTCAAAATCAGTGGTGGACTTCAAGCATGCATGGGACAGTCATAAGGCAATTCTGGGGGTTGGGGGTAAGACGAAGTAGGCTGCTGGTTAACTAGGATCTGCAGCTTATCCAGTAGGTAGGGAAATGGGCAGACTGGGTGGGCCAAGCGGTCCTTATCTGCCGTCAAATTCTATGTTTCTATGTTTCTGTGTAACAAATGGCAACCAAGTCCATGATGTGGTAGTACAGGACCCTCTAGCAGGAAGTGACCACAGCTCAGTGTGGTTCCTCCTCAAAACAGTGAGGGAGTCGACTAAGACCAGGACAAGGGTGTTACGACTTCAGGAAGGCAGATTTTGCCAGAATGGGCAGCATCCTGGCCGGGGGAAGGGGGTATTTAGCTGTAATTAGCACAGGGATGGATGCTGAACAGAAGTGGGCAGTCATTAGGAAGGGACTGAATGAGGCCATGGACATGTGTGCCAAGTCTCAGAGTAAGCAGTCCTGGTTAAAAAAAAAAAAACAAAAAACTAGCTGGCTCAGTAAGGAAGTGGAAGGGAAGGGGGAAAAAATTGGCCTTCATAAAGTTAAAAATATCTGGGCGTGAGGAGGACAGGGATGTGTTTACAAAGGCATTTAGGGAGGTGAGCAGGGCAGCCAAGGCAACAGAGGAGCTGAAATTGACTCGGAGGATCGGAGAGTGGGGAAGAGGGTTTCTTTAAATACATAAGGGAGAAGAGGAGATGTAAGGATGACATTGTTAGAATCAAATGGGAGGGGGGATGGGCAGAAAAAGAGGAAGACCAGGCAGAGGCACTCAACGAGTACTTCTGCACAGTGTTCACGAAAGAAAGGGATGGCCCAATACCACAAGGGAAAGGGAGCAGGGGTGTAGGGGGGGCAGAGTTGACAGATGGGGTCAACCAAGAGGATAGAGTTATGAAGGGCCTTAAAGCCTTGTGAATGGACAATGCACCAGGACTGGATGGTATACACCCAAGGGTTCTGAGGGAACTGGCAGAAGTGTTGGCAGGCCATCTGACAGACCTGTTCGAACACCTCCTTGGAGATGGGGTATGTACCCAGAGACTGGAGAATGGCTTGCATGGTGCCCCTCCACAAGAGTGGACCCAAAGACCATCTGGGCAATTACAAACCGGTGAGCTTGACTTCTGTAGTGGGGAAGTTGATGGAAACCATTCTGAAGGAGAGGTTGATAACCTTTGTCGATAGCAATGGTCTACAGGTTGAGACAGCATGAGTTTATCTCGGCAAGATTGTGCCAAACTAACCTAATCGACTTCTTTGACTGGGTCACTAGGGCAGTTGATGAAGGCCACACTGTGGATGTCCTGTATCTGGACTTCAGCAAGGCTTTTGACTCCGTGTTGCACGAGTGGTTACTGAGCAAGCTGAGGGACATGGGGGCAGGGGAAAAACTAGTGGGGTGGGTTGAGAACTGGCTGAAGGGCTGACAACAGAGTGTAGTTGTAAGGGGGGAGGCATCTAAGACAAGAGTAGTAACTAGTGGGGTATCGCAGGGTTCAGTTTTGTTCAGTGTCTTTACTGGAAACATTGCAGAGGGGGTCAAGAGTAAGATCGGCCTGTTTGCTGATGACACTAAGATCTGTGCAAAAGTGGACAGTGAGGAAGGGAGGCAGGCACTCTGAGAGGATCTAGTGAAACTCGAACACTGGTCTAAGGAGTGGCAGTTGGGGTTTAATGCTAAGAAGTGCAGGGTCATGCACCTCGGAGCCAGAAATCCCAGGACCAGCTGCTGGCTGGGTGGAGTGCAGTAACAGCTTTGGAAGACGAAAGAGTCCTGGCAGTAATAGTTGCAGGGGACATGAAGGTATCAGCACAATGTAGGAGGGTGGCAGCAAGAGCAAATCAGATGCTGGGGTGCATAGACAGAGGGATCACCTCCAAAAAGGGGGAGGTCATCCTGCCCTTGTATAGATCATTGGTGAGGCCGCACTTGGAATACTGTGTACAGTTCTGGTGCCCATACCTGAAGAATAATGTGAGATTACTGGAGGGGGTGCAATGTAGAGCTGCAAAAATTATCATGGGACTGGGGGAGTTACCTTTTGAGGAAAGACTGAGGGAGCTCAACATGTACTCACTGGAGGAGAGAAGGGAAAGGGGGACGTGATAGAGACCTTTAAGTACTTGATAGGCATAAACAAAGTTAGAGAGGGAGGTTTGTTCTGCTTAAAGCGGGGTAGGGACACTAGGGAGCACAGTCTGAAGTTGGAAGGGAGACGATTCAGGAGGGAAATGAGGAGGCACTACTTCACAGAGAGGGTGGTGGGATGGAACGCACTCCTGGTGGAGTTAATCTGACTGAGGACAGTAGATAGCGTTAAGCAGGGTTGGGATAGGGGCAGGGTTAGTACAAGAACACAATGGGGGGAAGGACCAGGAGAGGGATGGATGGAAGGGATTTGGGGGCAGCTGCAGTGGTATTAAGGGGACAGGAACTGATTACTTGTGCGCAGCTGCTTGTAGTGTCTCTGTTTTCATAAATTATATGCATACCTCTAAAGGATCCCTATTTAACGGTGCCTGAATAAAAGCTGAAGCTGTCAGCTGTGTTTTGTATTGTTTTCTTTGTGTGGACAACATTCTGTGCAGTTCCTTTCTTGGAACCAAAAATTTGGAGTTTTGACGATGTCACTTCATGGTTTCAGAACTGTGGGCACCGTACTGATAGGTGCAAGGGCCTTGTTAGTTGACCGGTGCCCACGTTTCATTACCAGGTGGCCAGTATAATATTAAAAAAAAGATTGGAAAGCCACTGCCCACTGACTATAATGGAGCACGCCCCCGCGCTCTCCCTAGCATCTCGTCATCATGTTGGTGAACGTGGTGGTGGAGCGTGTATGGCACTTACAACTGGGTAGTTCTTGGGACCCAGTTTACTTAATTTTACAAGTGAAACAGTTTTTTACCTAATAGATTATTTCGTGCCATCTTCACACTACCAGCATGCCGTGGAGGTAAGGCACCTATATGTCAGGTTCAGGGGCGGAGACTGGTAAGTCTCTTTAAAACAGGAATAGGTAACAAACGGCCAGTGGAGCAAAAGCCCATTTACAATGTCCTCCTGAACAGTGTTACGCAAGTTACAAATAAAACCGTTCGTTACCGCATCCTCTACTTCCCCACCCTAAGGAAAGCCTAATGAGGTATAATATTCATTGCACATTTGTAATAATACTCTCAAACATGCATCATAATACAACACGCATTCAGAAGGCTCATCCATTAGTATAAATAGAATAATTAAATGGGGGTGTTATTACAGTTATAGGTAGTAATTAAACTGGTGTTATTACAGTTAAGGGTAATAAAAAATAAGTCTTCACTGAGTTTCATAATTCATTATAAAAATAACTCCATTTTGGAACAAGAGTACACCAGTGGCTAGGAATATTGTGAAGCGAACTTCATTTGCACAAGCACTGTCGTCTCAACTTACGCACTCTTGTGTTTATGAGCTGTAAAATTGCCATGGCATTCGCAGCTTACTCTTTATATGTTCTTTATTTTGTTTTATGTCAGTGTTTTTGATCGTTTCAGCCTAATCGCTTTTATGTGTCTGTGTAGTAATAAGCCACGACAGGGTGTTCATTATAGGATTTAAATGCATGCCCCAGGGTTTAGTAAGGCATGAGGCTGAATGCAGAGTGTCCTTATGCCCCTAGGAAGCGCATTAAAATCCCAAGATGCATACCGGGAGGGGGCTTATTACACTTATAAAATGACTAAGTATTTTTTTTTTTGAGGGGGAGGTGAAGTTTGGCACCTGACAATACGTTCATAGTGATTTAATGCTTGGTCAGGTGATGTCTCTTGGCCAATAAGATTTCTAGATTCTTTCTTGCCATTTTGTAAATAATTTTAATTGTACATTAATTTTGTATTTTTTTGTATTGTATTACTATGTTTTTTGTAACTACAGTAGGATAACTTTGGAAATAAGCCATATCTGATCTAAGTTCCCTATCCTGTCAAAAACAATTTTTTACTGTTATACTGTAGGAGGTGCTGTTTCTGGCTTCATTTTTTAAAACTGGTGTATTTGTGTAAGGAGGGGAATATAAAGGAACAGCATTTAATCAGTGTGTTCTTTTTATTTTGAGGATGTTTTATTTTTGGGGTCTAGATGTTTTTTAGTGAGTAAATGTAGCAGCCATGTTTGTAATGACAATCAAGAATTTTGAAAAAGGCATTGATATTGTTAGTGTGCTGTGTCCTGATTATCAGCACTTTTTTTTATCTGTGAATTGTGTTGTGCCAATGCATGGGCCCTGACCAATCAGGACGTAGTATTTCCTGTATCCATTATATAACCCCTTTATCCCTTGGGCATAGAAGGGGGAGCCAACACTTAGAAGGGCAAGCACAAAAACCAAATGCACTTACTTGACCTTTCTCTAATCAGGTGACCTCCAGGCATCCCATGGCGTAGGGTGGGCTGGCATGGCTGCAGACTTAAAATGGTCAGGCAAATATTCAAACAGTTCAAATAAAACATTGTGCAGACGGAACAGCAGCAGTTAAAAACTGCAACTGGATCCTTTTATTTTTAAAAAAACAGTTTCTCCGTGGAGGCCGATGTTACAAATTCATCTGGGCAGCACAGACCACATGGTTTATTAGTTCAGTCACTATGGGGGTAACATTTCATTACTTCTCCACAACAATGGCTTTTGTGACCCTTTTGGGGGGGGGGGGGCTGAGTGTTAACACCCCAGGGATGTATTTCATTTTACTTCTGTGCTTTGTGCCTTTTGGGACACAACATGTCATGTTCTTTGCTTTATCTTTTATGTCCAAACCCAGCTTTTAGAATGGCTGGGGAAGAGGCTGTATTCCCTTGGGGGTCCGAGGTGCCATGGACCAAGCCTCCCACTCTTCCCTCAAAACACTGACCCCCCATGAAGAGAAGAGTCTGCGTCCACATTAGAGGACAGCCCCACAAGGCTAGAATTTAGGGGCAAGGAGGGCAGAGCATCCCCTGGGGGTCTGAGGTGCCGCTGGATTTCCTTTTCTTTTTTTTCCGAACTTACAAAGCATTACATTCTATTGCATACCGGTAGGATTCAGATATTCAAAAAGTAGTCTACATTTTTACAGTAACCTCTACCGATATGCCCCTGAACAGTGTCACCCCATGTGTGGGATTAACTATTGTACAGTGGGGTCCTAAAATGCCGCTGTCTGGTTAGTTGGCACCTCTTGCCCATTGTAAATCCTCCACAGTTCCAATGGGAAGAAGTGCCAGCTAGCCTCATGTAGTGCCCAGTGAGTATCACTCCGACCCCTCCCACATAAAAACTGCTTGCCTCTGTCTTCAATATTGGGCTGGCAGTATAGCCTAGAGGTATGAACGAGCTTGATACGTCCAGCAGACCAGACCCGAGTTTGATTCTCACAACCTCCACTTCCATACTGTGTGACTCTGAGCAAGTCACGTAATTGCCCAGTGCTCCCAGGTCGCCTCTGAAAACAGGCACCTGTGCTTAGTGGGCCTTACCCGGTTTCCAAAGACTGAAATAAAAAAATAAATAAATAAAATGTGACCACCAAAACTAAACTTCTGAAACACAACCTTATTTCATCCCTCTCAAAGTGACAAGCACCAGAAAAACACTAACATAAATAAAGAAAAACACCTACACACTAATAAAATACATAAGAAGCAGAAAACGTTGCTTCTTAAATCATTTTCACGTACCCGCTACCTCCTGGCTCACCTGTCAACAATTTGACACGTTTGGCTCTGCTCTGTTCCCCAAAGCATCACAACTGAACTCCACACACCACAGATTTTCACCTTAAAGTTCCCAATGTCCTCATCACCGAATGGAAAAAAAACCCCAATGTTTTCACTCAAAATAAAAAAAAAAGAGAAACTGCCACCTCAACAGGCAGTCACCCGGAAGCAGACAGTCATGTACCACATCCCGTGAGTCCTTCTAACAGCGCTCTGTCGGCAAACCGCGGTCGCTCTGAAAATGGAAAAAAACAAAACAAAAAACTCTGGTTCCACTTCAGCAACACAGTACCTTGCTTATTCCTCTTGCCATACAGGGTAAGTCTGCCGCTTGCTAGTCTCTGCTACCATCCCGCCTGTGTTATCCACTGACAAATTTCTCTAAGAAGGATAAAAAGACAGTAAAAAACACTGCTATGCTAAGCAGTGGCAAACCATGTGTGTGTCTCCTGGGTGTGTCTGTCTCTCTGTTTCCACCTAGCAACCAGGTACTATTTTATATACAGAGGAAGGCTATCATACACAAAATTATTTAAAAAAAAAAAAATTAAAATTCTTTTGGGGGGGGGAATACATTAATGTGGAAAACAATCTGTAATTACTAGCCATTGTATACTGTAATTTATCATGACAAGGGTGTGGGTCACTAGGCTCATTTACAGCATATGCTGTGTTTGCTCCTCGACCTATCGGCCTCGTGACCAAACACCACACCAGGCATTGTAAATCCTAGTATAACCCACACCCTTGTCGTGATAAATTGCTTAAATAAACATTTCCCAGAAAAGTCCAGATGATAAATCTGTGCTAATCGCACTCAGTAATCTCCACATTCCATAATTATAAATGTCCAACAAGGCATATGCAACCATGAGCAGGGATAGGGAAAACAACCACATCTTGTACCCTATCAGAGGGTTAAACATCCCCTTCTGCAGTTGTTTTTAACTTTAAAACAACCCCCCCCCCCACATTCTCTGTGGCTGTAAATATAGATCAGTATCACTGTTTAAACATGTATACCTGATGCAGTTATTATGGAAATAATTGAACGTGAGATATTCCCCCCACTCACCAAACATATGTAACCACAAGGGAGAAAATAGCTTGCCCAACCAACAATTAGCTTTTAAATTCCCTACCTCAGCCCGTCTCGTGGTAAAAATTCCCCAAACTTAGAACTGCATACTGTTCTCTATACAGAAGACGTCTTAGTAAGGAGGCCCCAAGTAAAATTACTGTATATTAAAATCTTCAAAAGGCAGCTTTCTCCCTTCCCCCGTATCAAACATATAACCCTTGTAAAAGTTCATGTTGCCTGTTCTTTGGAATCTGATGCTTTGTCTTTCACATTAAAGTGCCTTTCTATATTGTCCATTAATTTAGCTGCTTCCACTGATTCTGAGAATTGGTACGCTTTACCTCCGTATGCAATCCGAAGGCTAGCTGGCATCAGGAGCACATGGTGAACTCCCCAGGCCCGCAACCTCTCTCGAATGCCGTCAGAACTTTTTCTTCTCATTCTCATCGCGTAACTCAAATCAAGGAATGAATGAACTCTGCAGTCATTCTACGGTAATGGGCTTAACTGTGTGGCTTGCTGTAGGAGTCTATCCCTGTCCGTTGTAGTTCTGCCCTCCAGCCTAATAGTTCTCAGTACCGCTATTTCTGTTGCGGCCTTGTGTCTACCTCCACGTGGGTTGATATGATAAGCCTTGGTCGCCTCAAAAGGAAAGTCCACATTTAAGATTTCCTGCATCCAAGTTTGCAGAAACGGTAAAGGATGTTCCCCCTCTGAGTCTTCTGGTAACGTAGGTGAGTGGATTGGGCCGCATTCTCCAGATTTTCCAGTCGCTTTCGGAGAAGCCTATTTTCCTTGGCAAGCCACGCCTCAACCACGAGGGCTTTGTCGGCATTCTGGGTTGCACCGTTAGTGTCCTCTGCAACTATATCCACCTTGGAGTGAAGCTGCCTGAGTTCAGTGCCGAATTCTTCTATTTTGCGATCCAGCCCTTGGATCGCTTGCAAAAGCTCTGCATTCAAAGGTTGGGGGCCCTCCTGTTCAGATGCCTCGAAGTTTGTGTCCTTGCCTTCACCTGCTCTACTCTTCTTCTGGTGTATACCTTCTGTAGCAGCTCCTGCTTTGTTAGTCTGACCCATACTTGTTGCTTTGGTAGTTGCACAGCAGAAATGTTTAGATCGTTGGGTAGTTTGGAGGTAAATCTCTCGTCTTACATCTGTCGATTTAGGTTTACAGGCTTTGAAGTTTAAGTTTAATGCTAAAATAAATTCCTATGCGTGGAGCTGTGTTAGGAAGCTGCTCACAGCTCGGCTGCCAGCCACGCTGCCGTGCCACTGGATTTCTACCCACACCATCACTCAAGTGCTGACCCCCATGAGGAGAGGGTCCCAAAGTCAGAAACAGCAGGCAAAATGTCACTGAAACTTTATGGGGCACATTTAAACTACTAGCCACAGGGCTAGTAGACAGTCTCTCTCTTCGTGTGAACCAAGCTAGGTCAAGCGGACACACATTTATGAAAACTATCACCAACTACTAGCTGGCAGACAGTATCAACTTGACAATTTTCCTCAGCAAATCTTTCGCTGTGGAAGCATCACAGCCTTTTGTGCCCAAAGGGGGCAAAACTAGTGTCTTCCCCGAGACGCATTAACTCACTGGCATAAGAGCATATGGCAGCCCCCTTTCTGAGAGGCAGTCACACTGTGACAGGAAATTCTTCTTTAAAACCCAGAAAACTTCCCAAGGTTTTACTAACATACTAAAATGCCAGCAGAATAGGCCTAACGGGCTCTCGAGTCTGCTCGATTTTCAGCACCCGCACTGAAGGCCGATTTTGGTGTCCCCCCCCCCCTTGGGTTATACTGTCCCCAGTCCCAGATGTTCCACCTGTATTGGGCCTGGTCAGATTTACCCTTCCCTTGTACTTGTCCCATCCCCTCTTACACCCGTCCACAGTCTCCACCTCTACCAGCTCCCTGGGCAGTGCATTCCATGGCTCCGCCACCCTTTCAGGGAAATAACATCTCCTCCTCTCCCCTCTGAGCCTGCCCCCTTCCAGCTTACACCCGTGACCTCTTGTTGCCCCACCCTCCTTCCTTTGGAGTGCCTTTGAATAACAACAGTCTGCAACTGGCACATTTTGAAATAGGTTAAATGTCGCCTTGTTCCTTCAGGTTGTTCTAAAGCTGACAGTCCCTCCCTGAGACACTCATACGAACTCCTAAACTGGTATTTCTCCTGTGGAGGGGGTACACCCCTTTAGGAATATTGTTCAAATGGCCACCGCCACGAACAAATGGACTCGTTAACTCGATGCCAACTCTGAGAAAAGGTTTTACCTCAGAGGGAGACTGCAGTGCAGAGCAGTCAGTGTTCTCCCTCCAACTCCAACTGAATAGAATTCTCCGTTCTTTCAAACTGAGAGTTCAGACCCTCCCCTTTTAGAATGTTCGGGGCAGCAGCTGTCTTGGTCAAACTTGGGGCACAGAGATTGGCACCGTTGTAGAAAGCAAATGCCTTCTTAAAGAAACACCCACCCACAGATAGTAACTACCAAAGGGGGATTACAATTTTATAAGACTTCTTATGAAACGAGTAGGGAAAATCCTGTGTTCCGATTAGCTGGCACCCACATCTTACATCTGTCTTAACACACACAGGTAACAAAAAAAGTGCTGGCAGTTGGGACACATCACGCTAACAGTAACAATGCATTTTCCAAAAATTCCTGCTTGCCATTACAAACATGGTTGCCTCCTTTACTCGCAAAACAATAATCTAGGTCCTATATATAAAATTATCCTTTTAAAAAACACATTTATTAAATGCTCTTTTCTTTTATATTCCCCTCCTTACACACATACATAGATTAAAAAAGAAATAGTACTAATCACAGTTTAATTTTTTTGGGAGCTTTTTTCTGACCAAGGACCCCCACCCCCTTACCTGCCTAGCAGGGAAATCATTGCTGCTTGCACTGCCACAGATAAAATTACATCCCTAGTATTACTGTGGCCTTCTTTTATGTGTGTTTGTGTGGGGAGCAGTGACCATTCGGTAGGTAGAATTTTGCAGAAGTTTGAATTCCTGCATTCCATGTCTGTGCATAGAGATGGCTGACAGCTGGTGAGGGACTACTTTTTACTAGTTACTTTAAAAAAAAAAAAAAAAGAAAATACCCATTTTTAAAATTTTTAAAAAGTTGACTTTTTTTGGGTAACATTTGCTCAGTTTACCCCTTTTATAAGCACAATAAGACACTTAGGCTTTGTGCATTATGCAATTCCAAGGGCTGAAAGCACTCTGCCTGCAGTGTTGTGCCTCACAATGCCTATGGCTGTGCAGTTAGATCAGTGTAATGCACGCTCTATAATGTTTTACTGCTTACAATTAGGGGGCCAGTCAAAGCCCAGAGACCAGAGAATTCTGACTTTCCTTTTGAAACTTACCGTCAGTGCCGCAGTAAAGAGAGCCTAAAAGTTTTTAACAGTCAGTAACACTTGCGGGGAACCAGCTACACTGTCTTTCAGTCTGTTCTCTGGATTCTGTCCAAGTGTCTTCTGTTTTTTGCCAAGATGTTTGCATTTTACCAATTCTCACTTCATACAGCACAGTCTCGTCTATAAGGGAGAACTGCGCTTTCCTATTGTGTCAGTGCCTTTAAAGTTAGAACTATGAGAGCCGTCGCCAGGTGTCTTGACATTGCGATGTCTCTTGGAAATGACAAGACAGCATATGCACCCCAGCATACATGAAGGTGTTTGTTTTGCTGCACCAGCTTGGAAGACGGAATTAAATTTTCCATTCTTAAGTTATAAGAAGTGATCTCATCTGTCATTTCAGTGCGGTGAGTGTGCAGCTATAGGTCTCTTCTATGCCTTGTTGTAGGCTGTAGCACCGCCTCTCGCCCGGAGTAGCCATTTGTTGTTGACTGTTTCCTAGAGGTATACTGCGCAGAGCTAGTTATTGTGCTCCATTCACAAAGTGAGTATTTTGTTTTTTTCTTCCAGTTTGCCCCCCAGCATTCCTCCTTTGGGCACCCAGGCATCCTGCTGGACTTACCCTATCTCCGATGATTGTCTATTTCCTGTTATCTACTTTTCATACAATACTTACTGGATTCCAGAGACAATACCATAAAAACCAAGGACAGTTGTCAGATTTACATTTCCTGAATTTTCTCAAAGGCTGTAAACTACATGATTTCTGTCAAAACTTCATGCATTATATCTTAAACATACACTTTTTGTCATACCACAGTGTATGAGGGGTCAAAGACCAGATTTACATTTCCTTTTTTCTTTTGTACACGAGAGTCCTTAATTTATGTGTACCTCTTTTTGTCAGTGTTTTGTCTGATTCAGTGTCCACTTCATGATAATGGTAAGGAAAAAAAAAAAAAGATCTTGTTTGTGCTTCCTTCCTGTTGGGATGCAGTATGGAAATATTTCTGGCATGATGGAGCTTATGATGGTGTCTTGTGTTACCGTTTTGGAGACTAGAGTGTGCAGCAGAAACCTTGCCCTCTGTCTTGGGCCTGTTACTTTCGATCACTACACGAAGGTAGCTCCTACAGGCTTGTGGGGGGGAGGTGTGGCACATCTATCTGCCACAGCACTTCCTCTGGCAGAGGACTGGCTGCAGCGCAGATATGATGGGTGACCATACGGTGTCTTCCTGCCCTCCGACCCCCAGTCCCCTCCTGGATGAACAGGCAGGGAAAAACTTTTCATATATTGATCTTGATGAAAAGGAGTCGACAAGCTTGCTCAGTCAGCGAGTCGTTCCCTGGGCCCACCACACCTCACCCTAGCCATCTTAGTATCCTGCCCGGGCCTTTGTGGTACAGTCCACCAGGCAGGCTCCTCTCTGGTGTGGTAAGCCAAAGGGAAAGGGGGGTAATTGTTTGGTGGCAGAGGCAGTGGGTAATGATCTACCTCAGATGGATGTGAGGCAAAGGTTTGTTGGAGGGTCCGAGACCACTGTGAGGAGGAGGCAGGGTAAATAAATAAAAAAGATTTGTCAGCTGAAAAATGCTGCTTCATAACTTGCTTGCGAAAACCCCCTATATACTCCATCAATTTGCACTTAAAGAGCAGCGGATGCCTTTGGAAAAACTTTGGAAAACATATTTAGACGCAATTCAGCTGTATTTCATATATTTTCTATATATTTCTCCACTTCCATTATTTATCACTAGAAATTCCCACAAAACATGATCTTTTTTCTCTTAGAGTTCATTTGCCTCTGTAGCTTATTCCCTACTTGAAATTATAATGCTGTGTGCCTTCACAGTCTGTTGCCATGGGAATCACTGTATGGCATCAGGTTGGGAAAAAGCAAAAGGAGCAGATAAATCCTCAAGGAACAGCTATCCTGTTCTCATGCATATAACCTCAGTAGTAATGAGGATTGAAGTACAGAGCAAAAGGGAAATATGTGCTGCTTTTTGTTCAGATTTTTTTTTTTTTAGTGTTCTTCTCAAGGCGTCAGTGGCTCTTTCAAGTACAGGACACATATAGTCTCAAAATAGCCAGGCTCGGTGGCTCGAAGTCCCCTCTTATCATTTGGTTGGCTTTCTAGACAAGTATGAAATAGACCTTTTTTGTCTGATATCCTGTCTTGTCATGTAGCTACATCAGATTTAAAGATGGGGGCGGTGAGGCAAGGGGAAGGAAGTTCAGCAGCAGGGTGGACACAATTAACACAGTAATGTAGTACAGTACAGGGTTGCTTGTGGAAGTTGTTTTACTTAATCAAGCAAAACTAATTAGATTGTTGTTTGGAAACGAGGAAGTGCCTGCATCAAGAAGTTGTTGTTAAAATGTTTTTTGTTTTATGTGCCTGACAGATTTACTGTTGTTTTCAAGAATTTTAAATGGCAGCAGTATGCGGGTCTGTGTGTAGTTTTGTTTGGAAGGAGACGTGTGCAACTTTTAAAGGGGGACAGGAAATTTGGGTGAACATGCAGCTACTTCCAGAAATTATAGTCATTCCCCCCAACTGATCCTTATCTGACGGTTAAAACTGCAGACTGGGTTTATTATTGTGTTTTTTCTTCTTCCTACGGGCAACATGTTGCACAGTTTTCATCCTGGAACCAGATACAGTATATAAAGGGTTTGACTATGTATGGAGTTTTGACTATGTCACTGCATGATTTCAGAACGTTGATCACAAGCTGCTGACCTATCAGAACAGTGCTCAGAATTTTGAATCCATGCAGTGACGTAATCAGAACTCCAGATTCCAGGTTCCGTGAAGAGGACTGTCTACAGAATGTTGTCTGTCAAAAGACAGCAGTACAGAACACAGTTTTTTACATCAACTTTCATTCCGGGACAGTTAAATTCATGACATCAGACGGTGGAAAGCAATGTGAAAAATGTGTTGCTTTATGTTTAATGCAGGGAAAAATAGTTGTGGTGTAATTGTTGAGGAGTACTTTTAATATCTGGATAACAGGTTCTGAAAATCGTGTTACAACCTCCTGGTTGTAATTTTGTGTTGCAACCAGGCAGTTATAATCTGTGCGTGTCAGTCAGAGTCACAGAGAAGTAGGCGCAAGCATACACACAACCACCACCAGTAAAAAAAAAAACTGATTAAAATGCTTTACTGGTAATTATAAAAAAAAAAAACACGTATTGGTGTGTAACTCAGAACTGTACACACAGGCTTGGCGTTGGATGGTTTATAAACTGCTCAAGCTTCACTCTGAGTTTATGTAGCATCCCACACTTTGTAAAACTCTGGTTACACGCACCCACCTACGTATTATTCTCAGTGTTATTGTAGATTTAATTAACACGTTTCCTTGAATGCAAGTTGTTTAATTGTTCTTGAAACTGCAGCTGTTTATGTATGATGATGTACCTGTAATGCAAGCTTCTTTTTGAAAAATATTTTTACCTTTACCTGGAAAGTAGGGTTGACAGTCCTGCCTATTTTCAACCTAGTTTTTTTTTATTTTTTTGGTGGCGTGGTACAGATGAAAACCAACTGAAATTGAACCAAATTAAGCTGTTGGTGCTATGTTTAATGAAGGGGGAATTTGGCTAGGACACCGGGGAAATTCCCATACTCTTCTCAAGAAGTGCCGTGGGCTGTTAACATCCACCTGAACACAACCACCAGAAAAAGCAAATGGGATCTTGATTTAGCTCCTCATCCAAAGGACAGCACAACCCAACAGTACAGCATCCCCCTAGTACTGCATTCGAGTGCCAGCATTTTTTTTTAATACTTATATTTTCTTAGTTTTCACAAATAAAAACAAGCATGTACATCCAGAATTTTACAGAAACAGACATATTCAAACTGCAGTGGTAGGAGTTGATAAACTTCTAGAAAGTGTTACACCATATGAGGGGTAATTCCATTATACTGTAATAGTCTAATAGTAATACGTGCAGAATGAGCTAACACCGCTAAGAACAAGGGCATTCCATGGTTAGAGAGCTGTATGGAAGTATTCTTCCGTCCAAGTACTGGACTGGGTATCCTCTATTAACTACAGTTAAATAAAGCAATATACAGCACGTGTTGCAGCTTCGAAACTGGGAGCCAGTAATGAATAAAAACACAAGTACCCCTGAGTATATCATAAACAGCATACACAACCTAACATGGTGGCCGATTATATTGGCCAACATTGTAATAACCCTTGGGGGAAATGATCAGCTGTAAACAGAGCCCCAAAAGTCAGCAAATGGACCAAACATAATCCTTACTTGTACAGAACCAACGTAATGGCAGTAAGAAGGATGACAAAGTAACGTACCAAGATGGAGGTCATCTTCTCAGGTTTTGTGGTGGGAAGGTGCCATTTTAAGTAGAAAATGTAACACATGCTAAAATAGTATACTGCCTGCGCATAGAAAAGTATTGTCAGAATTCAGAATAAATGGCTGAACATTTAACAGGCAGTGTAACTTAGCAGTAATAAGGAATAAAAGTCCAGTTAAGGTTTTCTTGCCCTTCCCAGTCCAAACCTGACTCCTGATCCCTTACCAGTTAAGGTGAAGAGCTCCAGGTATAACTCCTTAGGAAGTGTCTTCCAAGTCAGACCCAGTCCCTCGGGCAGCAAATTCCCAGCTGCTACGGACAACAGTTTTACCTGCATCCTTTGGATCCATATAAATGTAGGTTCTGCATCCGTATAAGAGCTTCAGTCTGGTGGGAAGCATCAGGACATGTTTGACTCCCAAGGCTCAGAGCTGTTGATGCATGCCATCGAACGCCTTCCATCTGGCCTGGGTGGAGAAACTGAGGTCCGGGAAAAGGCAGATGATATTCCGATGCCACTCCATGGCTTCAACGCATCTGGTGGTGTGTAACATCACATCTCGTTCCACTTCATCTGCAGGGGCAATCATGATAGTCCGAGGAGGAGGTTCATCATCCAGGGCCCTTCGAGTACTAATTCTATAAAGTTATTTTTATAGTAAAGCCCTGGAAGTGCAGATGTTCAGTAAGCCATTGAATTATAAATGTTTTACATAAATACATAGACAGTGTCGGCAGATAAGGGCCTATGGCCCACCCAGTCTGCCCATTTGAGCTTGTAAGTTCAGTTTATGTTTTTCTAAAAGTCTGTTGCTCCTTACCCCTGACCTCCAGAATTCCTTTGTCTATCCCATGCATTCTTAAATCCCGTGATTGTTTCAGCCCCCACCACTTCCTCTGGCAGGGTGTTCCACTTGTCCACCACCCGTTCTGTGAAGAAATTCTTCCTCATGTTTCCTTTGAATCGTCCTCCCTCCAACTTCATCCCATGCCCTCTAGTCCTGGAACATCTTTTTCGCTTAAAAATAGTGTATTCCTGTACCCTGTTCCTCCCTGTGAGATACTTGTATGTCTCTATCATATCCCCTCTCTCCCTCCTCTCCTCCAGGGAGTACATATTCAGTTCCTTCAACCTGTCTTCATAGGACTTGTGATGCAATCCATGCACCATCTTTGTTGCCCTCCTCTGAACCTTCTCTACCCTGTCTATGTCCTTACGAGGTATGGTCTCCAGAACTGTACACTGTACTCCAGGTGGGGGCCTCACTAGTGTCTTGTATAGCGGAATTATGACCTCCCTTTTCCTGCTGGTGATGCCCCTGCCTATACATCCCAGCATCCTATTTGCTTTACCTGCTGCCTTGTCACACTGTTTCCCTACCTTGAGGTCATCAGAGATGATAACCCCAAGATCCCTTTCCTGCTTGGTGCATGCTATATCCTCACCCCCCAACTGACATATTGTGCCAGGGTTTTTGTGCCCCATATGCATTATCTTGCACTTCTTTGCATTGAATTTCAACTGCCAAACCCCTGACCATTCTTCAAGTTTCTGCAGGTCCCTTCTCATTCTGTCTACTCCCTCTGGTGTGTCTACTCTGTTACAGAGCTTTGTGTCATCAGCGAACAGTGAAATTCTGCCTTCTAGGTCCTGTGCAATGTCACTGATGAAGGTGTTGAATAGGACCGGTCCCAGCACTGATCCCTGTGGTACCCCACTGGTCACTCTTCCCTCTGTGGAGTGACAGCCATTTATCACCACCCTCTGTGTCCTGCCACCCAGCCAGTTACCTACCCACCACACTACTGTCCTGCCCACACCCATATTCCCCAGTTTGTGTAGTAGTCTTCTATGTGGCACAGTGTCAAAGGCCTTGCTGAAGTCCAGATAGGCCATGTCCACTGCCCTCCCTGATCCACCTCACTAGTCACCCAGTCAAAAAATTCAATGAGGTTGGTCTGACATGACCTCCCCCTGGTGAAACCATGCTGCCTTGGGTCCTATAGTCCACTGACAACCAGATGTTCCACCAATCTCTCCTTCAGTAGTGCTTCCATGATCTTCCCCACAACCGAGGTGAGGCTGACTGGTCTGTAGTTCCCTGCTTCCTCTTTAGGGGACTACATCTGCTGTCCTCCAGTCTTTGGGTACCTCCCCTGTTTCCAGTGATCGGCTAAACAGGATAGCCAGAGGTTCAGCCACCACCTCTCTTAGTTCTTTAAGGACCCTGGGGTGCACCCCATCTGGCCCCATTGCTTTATCAACTCTTATTACTTTCAGTTCCTTCAGGACTCTTTCTCGTGTAAAGGGACTTGTGTGCATTTCTGCACCATTCTCACCCCTTGTACTCCCTTCAGACCCATTACCTTCCTCTTCCTCAGTAAAGACTGAGCAGAAATACCTGTTCAATATGTCAGCTTTACTGTTGTCATCCTCCACGTGGCCCCCATCCTCCCCCTTCAGTCTCACTATCCCTCCCTTTGACTTTCTTTTTTCACTTATGTACCTGTAAAAGATTTTGTCCCCTCTACCCACTGATTTTGCAATGTGTTCTTCTGTCTGAGCTTTGGCTTCCCTTACTGACCTCCCTGCCTCCTTTTGCTTCTCCTGGTACTTCTCCCTATCTCCTTCTGCCTGTGTCTTTTTGTATTGCCTGAATGCAATCTTTTTGGCTTTCACTTTCTTTGCTACCTCTTTGGAAAACCATAATGGTCTTCTCTTCCTTTTCCTTTCGCTAACTTGCTTAGTGCATAATTCTGTTGTTCTTGTAATCCCCATTTTAAATAAGCATGCTCTGGCATTCCCTCCATCCGAACATGGTTGGCCCTAGCCTGAGTTTTCTAAATGCTCTAAATGTAGCTGAGCACTGAATTTTCTTTAACCAGGCTGGCTACTGTCATAAGGGCCTTGGCTGCAGTCGGAAGCTCTCTTAACCTCTTCTTGGACCCTGATTACTGTAACAGCCAGGCTTATAACCTTAGCGACCAACGCTTCTGATTTAACTTACTAAAAGCCAGCAGAATAGGCTTCTTGGTCTATCTAGTCTGCTCGGTAGCTGGCCCCCTTCTGGGAGCTTGCTTTACCACCCCCCCAAGTCTCTGAGATGGTCCTCCCCAGCTTCAGTATCCCCCTGTACCTGTACTAGCCCTTCTTGAAACCCTCCACTGTGCTGTCTTCCACCAACCTCCTAGGCAGGGCGTTCCATGGCTTCCACCACCCTCTCAGTGAAGTAATGTCTCCTACGCTCTCCTCTGTAATCCTCTCCCCCAACTTCCACTTGTGCCCCTGGTTGTCCCCCTTCCTAGGCCTGAACACCTCATCAGCTCCCCCTTATTTATCCCCTTAACATACTTGAAGACCTCTATCATGTCCCCCTGTCTGTCCTGTCCTCCAATGCGTACAGCCCAAGCTCCTCCAGTCTCTCCTCATAGAGCCTCCCCCCATACCCTGAATAATTCTCGTCGCCCTCTTCTGAACCTTCTCCAGCAGCTCTATGTCTTTCTTAAGGTGGGGTCTCCAGAACTGGACACAGTACTCAAAGATGCAGCCTAACCAGGGCATTATACAGAGGGAGGATCACCTCCCTCCCTCCTCCTGGATGTAATCCTCCTGGTTATGCAGCCCAGAATCCTGTTTGCTTTTGTTGTGGCTCTTCAACAGTTCTCAGTGTTATTCATTTTGCTATCCACCACTACCCCTAGATCCTTTTCGCCCGATGTGACTTGCAGTGTGACCCCCCCCCCCAAAGGGTGTATGCATAGCTCGGGTTTCTGACCCCCAGATGCAGCATCCTACATTTCTCTGCATTGAACTTCAATCCTCACTTCCTTCACCACCTGCCCAGGGTATTCAGATCCCCCTGGAGGGCCTCTCTCCCCTCCACCCCGTCCACCAGGGCTCCTAGTTTTGAGTCATCTGCAAAGAGGCTCAGTCTACTCCTAACACCTCTTCCTATGTCTGAGACATAGGAATTGAACAGGAGTGTCCCCAGGACCGAGCACTGGGGGCCTCACTGATGACCCTTGTGGGGGAGGAGACTATCCCTCCAACCACCACTCTCTGTGTTCACCCCGTGAGCCAATTTTCCACCCACCTGAGCAGCTGCCCCCCCCCCCCAGCTTTGTTAGCAGGCTATTATGTGCTACCGAAGCAAACGCCTTACTGAAATACAGATTGAGGATGTCCTGTGTCAGTCCAGGGCACCCGTCACCCAGTCATGAGACTCCACCAGGTTGGTCTGGCATGAACTCCCCGGAACAAAACCATACTGCTTGTCATCCAGGTGCCCCAACCTTTTCCGCCGCCCCCCAAGCGCCTCCTTGATAAAGCCCTCCATAATCTTGCCTACCACAGACACTAGGCTAACAGACCTATAATTACCCATCTCCTCCCTGGACTCCCGTTTTGTGGATAGGCACCACATGAACCACCTTCCAGTCATGAGGCACCCACCCTGTCATCAGAGAGATGTTGAAGAGTGAGTCCAGTGGTGCTTCCAACACATCCGCCAGTTCCTTCAGTACCCTTGGATGCAGCCCATCTGGCCCTGGCGCCTTGTCAGTCTTTAGCGACCGGAGGGCCTCTCTCACCCTATCCACTGTGATTTTGCCCTCCTATCCCACCTACTTATGCGCCCACCACTCCTCATCAAGATTCAGCCCATCCCCTACTCTACCCATGCCTCTTCCAGACCTTCAGTCACTAACTGACCTCTCGGATCTGTGGACTCCCCTACCCTCCCATCGGGATGGAAGGATCCCCTGCCTCCCCCAGTAAAGACTGAGGCAAAGTACTCATGTAGTACCTCTGCTTGTTCCCCTGCTTCCTGCACCCACCCCCCAGTCCTAATCCTGCTGATCCGTGCCCTTGTTTTTCTTTTCTCCCCTATTTATCTATAGAATTCTTTTCCTTCCTGATGGATGTCTCTGGCCAGGTTTTGCTCCTTCATCGCCTTGGCCCCCCCTTACCACCCTGGTGACCCTCCTAGCCAGTAGCTCATACTCTCCCCTCTACTTGAGCCCTCTTGAGCGCTTTAAGTGTGCGTAGGGCAGCCTTTTTTCCCTCGCCACCTCCTGCACCTCCCGGGTCCACCAGCACAGCTTTCTGGCCTTTAGCGTGTCCATAGATTGGGTTGCTTGAAGGAGACCCGCATTTGTTGGCTGCCCAGCCTCTGCTGCCGTAGAGGATGCCGATGATGTGGAGCTGCTACGGGCCTTGTCTGTTTTCGGTCTTGCTTCTCCAGGTGCTTGGCTGCCCCGTGTATTTTTACTCGTACTGTTGATTTTGATATCAAACTGTGCAGCTTTGGTCAAGGCTCCCAACTCTACCAACAGAAACTGCCAAAATGCGATAGAGAAGGCTGTTTTTGATAAAATAATACTGTTCTTATCTGGAGCTGCAAATTCTCGCGTATGCTCAGTTGGGCAGTTGGCTCTGCCCCCAGCAATTTTTTTTTTTTTTTTCAATGATATGAACCCAATCCTGGTGTGTGACAAGAACACATGACCTTCTGGTCCGAAGGCTGCAATTCAATAGCCTTCAATTTTATGTGCTCTGCTCTTTTTCTTTGCTGGTCCTGCTGTCCTCCCTGTCCTAAGCACAATCACAGAGGACTGATTTGAGCTTATAAAATTGTTAGCACGCACTGCAGGCTATTGAATCTCCCACAGCTGCAGTCCTGCTCTGATTTCAGCAGCAGGGGATTCTGGTAGTTTCCAGCTTGAAAGTCAGCAGAATCAGTCTGGTACAATCTACTATACTGTAGGAAACAGTTAAAAAAAAAAAAAAAAAAAATTTTTTTTGCACACAAAGTACAAACTGGGACAAACCCCACACTTTGGTGTGGTTCCATTAGTGCTGACTGTTCCTTAAAGCTCAGAACGTATTACATGCTTTCAGCATACTTTTTCTAAAGGTGCAAAAAACAAGTATAACAAAGCAGCCCAATGTACTGAATAAGTGAGGGTCACTGGTCTAGCAGGAATGCTGCCATCGAATCCACAGGAATTTGAAGACCATCT